>JAGJRO010000047.1:0-209717 GCA_022832285.1 Lepidurus apus apus | reverse complement strand
TTTCATCGGAGCCATTGTTTACGCCTCTAATCATAACTTGCCCATGAGTTGGTGCGACGGTGTAGGGTTCCTTATTATCCTAACCAGCGTTACGTGCAAAATACGTTACATCTCAGTGCAAAATACCTTTAATCAGTGTATATTACCTACATTTATTGTATTGCCTGTAAAGAATTACCCTTGTTTTTAGGAAGCTATGGTACTTTGTTAACTCAATCACTGCAAAGCAGAATTCGTGTTGATAAGATAAAAAAAAATGTGTTTTATTTTCTACTACAAATCACCCTTGGCGATGGTTCTTTTTAAGCAGTTTAGTTTAGTGCCTTCTAAGATCTCAAATTCGACTGACGCTAGCATTGTTTAACATTAATACATTAAAAATAATAACCAGCTGGTTTTGCGTTCTTGGTGCATAAGATCTGACTCTGTTTCAGCAAAACAAAAAAGAGATAGTTATGGAATTAGAACACGGGAAAAATGTGTTCGACAATCCTGCCATGGAAGTTACAGAAGAAACGGAAAATGGCTTCCCGCTTCGACAAAGACCACTCGATGACCACTCTATTATTTGCCGGTAAATAATAGACTAGGGAGGTGGGAGTTAAGGCTTTGCGCAATATCAACAGTCGGATCCCAGTTTTCGTTTCCAGCCCGACAGTTCACATCGTACAAAAACCGCCATAACTTCGTGAAAGTCATGAATACGAATGCTTCAAAAAATTCTGGTAAGTATCTTAAATCATCTAAGCTCTATTAGTTACCTAGCGATCCGTTACCACAGAGCAAATCTGGTTAGCGAATCTGTGGTTGGCGAATCTGGGGGGTTTTGTGTCGGGTATTTAAATATTCCTTCCGATTCAACTAATAGATAAGCGTAGTCTTCTACTTTATGCACTTATTGATTGAAACTCATAATTTTCCAAGATTGTGTAACACTAAACACTTTTACTAAAATACTAAATATTATAATACTGTAATAATTACTAAATTCACAACGGAAATGTAAGCATTATTAAAGTATATATTTGTTTGCTTTCTTTTGCTCGATAGGAGGCGTCAATGTTAACACAGGTAAACCCTTAATGATGTTCCAATTAGAGCGCACAAACGCATTGCCTACTTTCACAAATATTAATTACATTTAAAACAGGAGATAATAATAGTGGAACTATTAATGCTGGAAATAATTCCGGAAATTCAACCACTTACAACAACTCTGAAAACGATCAAAGTGTCCACTGTAAGAACTGGTACCAAACTTTGGGGAAATTTTTGCCTCTGATATTGGTAGTTGTTACCAAAAATCGGTACCCTGTGCCTTCATATGGTTCTGTCCTCCTAAAAAAGGTAACTTTCGCCTAATTTTGGTAGCCTTCGCCTAATTTTCGTAAATCTTTCCCCGATTATTGGTAATCTTCACCAAGTTTTCGTTATGTTTACCCAATTATTGGTATCTTCGCCCAATTTTCGATATGTTTTACTCAATTATTGGTCATCTTTGCCAAATTTTCGTTATGTTTACCCGATTATTGGTCATCTTCATTTAACAATTGGAAGTTGCATGTGCTAACTTGACACTTGTATTCGGGGCACAGTTTGTCCATTTTTAAACGAAAAATCACGAATACCACCAATACAGAGTAACGATAACCTGTGGTATAATATAAAAATTTCCAGCTGAAAGAGCCCAAAACAGGCGATTTTAATTAACTTCCCGTTTCGGAAAACTCCGTAAGGTTGAATGACAAGTTCGATGCAACGGTGTGGGTTACTGTTCCGGACGGAATGTGCGGAATGGCCTTAGTGGACCTTGATGCCGCCAAAGGGACTTTTTTCCGACTAATTACCACATGGGAGGACTTGACGTGACATATATGGATAAGATGGAGGAACTACAGCCACCAAAGAAAAAACGTAAGATAAGCTTGGAAGGAGCTGAAAGTAAGCAACTATACTTTACAAGGTTTAACGAGTATCAGGTATTAAATATTGATGTCTCATTATAGCTTCCCAACAAACCGGTACCATTTATAATCAGGGTAGAGTGGTGGTCTTCAATAGTGCCGGCGGTAATGTAAACGCGGGTGGCTTCGCAATCGTTGAACAGCAACGAGATGGAGTAACGACTCGAATTCCCGTAAGGGTAAAGACTCGAATTCATTAACCCAGCAATGATAACAACTGTACTTTCTTGCTTTTATAGTGCACACGGTTGAAAAAGTACTATACGGATACCTTTTGTCAAGCATCACCAAGGCCAGCATGGTACCCTGATTGCAATTGGAACATCGACGAAGTCTACACGGAACTAACCTTAAAAAACACCAATAAGTTCCAGTTCGGTGTGGAAGAACTTTTCGAACAAGTGCACACTAGAAAACTTTAATTCTCTTAGAATCTCATCTAGCGCACTTAATGGCCACTTTAGGCATCACTGTTAAAACGGGTTCTAGAAATGGGTATTAAGAAAATTCTTGATATCGGTATTAACCCCTCAATACTGATAGCTGGATTGGATGATATTGTTCAGTGATGGTGTTGGGTTTGGCAGTGACTTAGTTGTATTTGAGTGTATTTGTAGTGTTTGGATTGAGTGAGATAAGTAAGGCATGGGCGAGTGACGTAGAGGAGCTAAGCTACGAAGCTTTTGTAGAGTTTGGAAAAAAGAAGATGGAGGGGGTAAGAGGTGAAAGGTTAGATGACAAGGAAGGGTTCGTGAAAGTGCAAGGAAAAAGGGAAGGGGAAGACCAAGAAAGAAGAAAAAAGGTAGAACCGATGGAATCCAGAGCAAGTGAAAGCCCCCAAGGGATGCAAGAGAATTACAACTACAGAAAGAAGCAATCTGTGAGCAAAATCCTGGAAATGGGCTCATAAAAATGGAGACGAGAACAATTGTTTAGTAAATACAAAATACTTTCGATTACTGGGTTCAGTAATTGCCAACAGCAGATACCTTGTCACAGTAACTTGACTGCGTGCAGTACCTTAATCAGGCTTAATTAATACCTTAACCAGTACCTTAATCATATTTAATTCATGCTTCTTGATTCTTAGAATGACGAGGATACCAGTGATCAGAAGATATCCCGTAATCAGGCGGACCTGGCGCAACCTGGCGAACCTGGCGCAAGTGGTCTTCCGGGCTTTTGTGGCTGGCAGCGTTGCCTGTTTCATGACAGCGTGCATTGCGGGTATAAACTTTAAAGCTATTAAGCTCGGATTTTCTCTTAGAGTTTTACCTTCAAATATCTTATTTTAAATATTTTTTTATGAAGGTACACTGTTAAGCCACGAGGGAGCGATGATTCCTCTTAGTAACTCGACGATGTCCCTACCTTGATTGGATAATTTATTTATTTTGCAGTTGTTTGCTGCATCTCAGTGCAAAATACCTTTGATCAGTGTATATTACCTACATTTATTGTATTGCCTGTAAAGAATTACCCTTGTTTTTAGGAAGCTATGGTACTTTGTTAACTCAGTAACTGCCCCAATCCTGACCAAAATGTTTTCAAGTTCCTGCCATTTTACATGTTTTAGTATCATCTGTATCTAACAATATTTTCTTATACAGCTAACGACTGTCTAAAGCTTATTTAGAAAAGCCTTTGAAAAACTCCTCAACAACTAGTGGTTTTTAAAATAGGCCAATAGATGGCGATCATACATGGCAAATTTTCCGTTTTATTTCCCGCTTAAATTTGTGTCCTCAAACTTATGAATTTCTTGGGGTTTTTTGGGGTTCAATTGCAACCCCTGGCCTGGCTTATGAATTGTTGCGTTCGATAAAACGAACTCCGGATAACTTGACAAGATTTCCGTCCGGGGGAGCTGGGTTTGCACCTAGCCTAAATCGGAATTGCCGCCACTGAATTTGTTATCAATATTCTTGCTGATAAGATAAAAAAAAAAAAATGTGTTTTATTTTCTACTACACATCACCCTTGGCGATGATTCTTTTTAAGCAGATTAGTTTAGTGCCTTCTAAGATCTCAAGTTCGACTGACCAGCTGACTCTGTTTCAGCAAAACAAAAAATAGATAGTTATGGAACTAGAACGCGGGAAAAATGTGTTCGACAATCCTGCCATGGAAGTTACAGAAGATACGGAAAATGGCTTCCCGCTTCGACAAAGACCACTCGATGCCTCGGTGGGCGTGAACTACAATTTGCCGGTAAATAGACTAGGGAGGTGGGAGTTAAGGCTTTGCGCAATACCACCAACTACTGCGTACATTACCTTAATCAGTACCTTAATCAGGCAGTATTTAATCAGGTGTATTTAATTCATACTTCTTGATTCTTAGAATGACGGGCATTCCAGTGATCAGAAGATATCCCGTAATCCTTGCAATCTGTTGGGCAACTCATTCGCACAATTTTGGTCTTTCCTCGATAAGAGCATTACGGATCACCAGAAGGTGGTTCGTCGCGTGATCCTAATTGTATTAGCCATTTTGTACAACGCGTATTTCATCGGAGCCATTGTTTACGCCTCTAATCATAACTTGCCCATGAGTTGGTGCGACGGTGTAGGGTTCCTTATTATCCTAACCAGCGTTACGTACGTGGGTTTATTCTACTTCCAAATCCTCCGCCCGTACTTCGGAAAAGCCATTTACCGGTCTTGCCTCAAACCCTCGGGTCAAGCTTTCTACGATTACGTTTGGCGCTTCGCGTAAGTGTGCCATCGTAAATTAATCGTGATAAATTGATTCATTTACATCGAAGTCATCGAATTCGTTCCTCAGATGGCTTAGATACGGAGTCTACCTGGTTTTAACGGCAGCCCTCGTTACATTCTTGGTACTTGACACCGCTGATGACCGGAATCGACTGGTATCAGCATTTGGCATTCTTGTGTTTATCTTAATAGGTTGGATCTTCTCTAAGCATCCGTCGAAAGTACGTCAAAGTCACAAGATGTTTGTTTCAGATAATACAGGCTTTTTTTGGGGGGGGATTTCAAATCAGGTGATTTGGAGGCAGGTTATCGTAGGAGTCGCCTTGCAATTCATCTTTGGACTCATTATCTTGAGATGGGATGTGGGCAAGGAGATCTTTGTCTGCCTTGGTGATAAAGTGACCACTTTCCTTGACTATACCACCTCTGGCTCCGAGTTTGTATACGGGTACCTCGTTACTGGTCAGACCATTAGCCCTGATCTTACCTTGCCGGGCGTTTTTGCTTTCCAGGTAAAATTCCCTTCAATGGTTCATCTGTCAATCATGTCTTAGCTACACAATACAAGTTTTTTTTTTTTTTTTTACTTTTAAATGTACTAGCGTAGGCTTTCGCCTATTGCTGGTCTCATATATTTATATCGCAAGAAATAAAATTACACTAGATAATATGGCAAGTTGATAGAACATAGAAGAGATGGTTAAAGGATGTAGCTTTGTTGCAGGTGCTGTCCGTGATATTTTTCTTCAGTTTCTTCATCCAAATACTCTACTACTATGGCATTATGCAATGGCTCGTGTCCAAAATCGGTTGGCTGCTGTACGTTACAGTGGGGACCACCGCGGCCGAGTCGATGAACGCAGCAGCTAACATCTTCTTGGGACAAGTATACAAATCTACTATTGCCGCCATGGCATCTTCCTTTGCTAAGACAAGCCGTTTCTTTTTAAGACGGAGGCTCCTTTATTAATCAAGCCCTATTTGCCTGTAATGACCAAGTCAGAAATGCACGCTGTCATGTGTGGTGGTTTCGCTACCATTGCCGGTAAGTGTTGTCTTAAACCTTAACTATAGACAGAAAGGTCACCTAAAGTTTGGATCCTCTCGGTCGTTTAGATTAAAGTCAGTATCCAAGCTAAAAACCTAATTTATTCATGCTATTCCAGGGTCTGTACTGGCTGCCTATATTAGTTTCGGAATCAGTGCTTCCCATTTAATTTCAGCGTCAGTGATGTCTGCCCCGGCAGCATTAGCATACTCAAAATTGTTTTACCCTGAGTCGGAAGTATCACAAACAACAGCCAAAGACATCAAAATGGAGAAAGGGTAAACAACGACAAAAAAATTACAGAAAACTTCTTCCGGATGGAAAAATTAAACTTAAGCCCCTTAGTAAAGAAGCTAACGCCTTGGATGCTGCAGCCCAGGGTGCTTCAGCCGCTGTTTCTTTAATCCTGAGTATTATTGCAAACTTAATTGGTTTCCTAGCCTTCGTGGCTTTTCTCAATGGCGTCATCTCGTGGTTCGGCGGGTTAGTGGGCGCCCCATACGTCACTTTTGAAGTAAGCATCACACATCTGCTTAGTATTATTTATAGATAAGGATATTGTAGTTTTGTAATTTATTGTAATTTTTTCTTCAAAATTAGTGGATCATGGGAAAGATATTCATCCCGGTGGCCTGGCTCATGGGGGTGGAGGCGGCGGACTGTGAACTCGTCGCCCAATTGGTAGCGTTGAAGACGATCGTTAACGAATTTGCTGCGTATAGTAAATTAGCAGAATTTATGGATCAAGGATCGATTTCGGTGAGTTGAGCTGTCTACCATTCCGGTCCTTTGCCTTCGGGGTTTCTTTTTCTCACATTCCAAGTTAACGAAACTGGTTAGGTTCGTTCGCAAACCATTGCCACTTACGCTTTATGTGGGTTCTCCAACCCGGGTTCGATTGGTTGCCAGCTAGCGGTTTTGTCAACAATGGCCCCGACTCGACAAGCCGACCTGGCCCAAGTCGTTTTCCGAGCTTTCGTGGCTGGAAGTATCGCCTGTTTCATGACAGCATGCATCGCAGGTATGCAAATACGATATGTACAATACATGAGCCCTTTCTCTTTTTCAACTTCACAATCTTTCCCTCGAATGTTAAGTTAAAGTTCCTACTTCATATTTGTTCATATTTTTATTCATATTTTTGCCTGTTTCTAAGGTACACTATTGACGGATGAGAGCATTGTTCCTAACAACTCAACGACATTCATGCCTTGGTCTACCGAGCTCTGATAAAACTGGAGTTGTTTAATACAGACACTTCATGTCCACGAAGAGTCCTCATTTTGTTAACTGGTTCTTCACACTATTAGCAAAGCAACTTGTAAACTGTCATTTAAATTCTGAGAAATTAGAAGAGATTTTTTTGTTCTCTATACCTTTCATTACTGGTCCAAGTTATCCGTGCCGTCGTGTGCGCACTGATGTTGCAAAATCCCCTTAACTAGCCCAGCCAATCAGATCATCTCTTCCGAAAGCGAAGTGGGACTCGAAATTATACCCGTGCCAGAAAAACCGTCCCGAAGTAAAAAATAAGTCCCACAGATGGCGTGCGCTTCATAATTTGGTGCTTTAGCCAGCTGAATTGTCTAAATTTATTCTTTTCACGGCGATCTTACGGGATATTCATCCCCCCAAATCCTCCGAAATACTCAGTGACGACATCAACTCAGTTTTCTTTGTCTTAATCGAAGAATTTTCATTTTTGCGGACTCAAATATCAAGCCCAATCATTTCCAAAATGGAAACTTGCATTATGTAAATTCACAATTTTGGTGTTTAGGCCGTTTGAGGGGTTTTAGGGGGGTCTGGAACCAATCCCCAGACAAGCTCCAATTGTGTCTATAATAAAAGGGGAAACTCGTTGTCCATGGAACTGACATGAAAGGGGAGGAAGGTTTAGAGACCCTACTTTCAAGGGGATAGGGAGGCATCTTTGGGGACTGTGATAATGCAAACGGAAGTCAGAACCGAAGGTTCGGTCGTAGGGAGCGAGACAGCTGTTGTCGTTTGTCGAATACACTGGAGCAAGAAGAGGTAGTAGAAGTCGGTCGTTTCCTGAGCTGCGTGCGGGTCAGCCATTGGACGCCAACCCATTTCGCCTGCATTTTAGGGTTTTAGGACCTTCCATTCCGCGGGCGATCCCCAACTCCCAGCCTTCCCACCCCTCCGTACAGCCGGTCACCCGTAACCGTTAAAAACCGCTCCATCAGACGAAGTAACGTTTGGAGGAAGCTTTTGGACCCGCAGCACCTTTTCCGTTCTATACAAAGTTCTCTCCCTTCTGCCCATCGCCCTCTCCCCATTTGCCAAAAATATATCTGTTCCCCCCCACGAAAATGCCAATTATTTACAGCCTCTCACACCAGCAAATCTCCTTAAAGTTTAGTCAGCTTCAAAACGGTATATTACCTTGAGAGGAATTTTAATCTGTAGCAATTAAACATTGAATTTACATTTTGAAAGATAAGTTTTTATATAATCCAATAAAATGTACGAAAAATGTGATAATCCTGAAGATTAAGAAAACCCAAAGAAAGTATTACATAATATGAAAAAGAAATAAAATATTAAATAAAGAAATCACAGCTAAGCTAACAAAACCTTTACTGACTAGTCGAGCGATTAAGAAAGCTATCCTTAATTAGTATAAGCAATTATTAGGTTAAAATTTACTTGATTTACTATTCAAAATAAATATTAAATACGGTAGTTAATATATTACGTTAAAAGCAAATATAAACATTGTTCTTAAAATTATATAATTGTAAATTACAGATTCTTTAATAAGGTCTGTCCTAGATTAAAGTACGTAAAATATTAATTCATAATTTATTGAATTTAAGATTCCAGCCATAATTTAAATAATTGATTTAAATTTAGATATCTCATATTAAGAAGATTAAATTTATTATAATAAATGATTAATAACATAAATTATTAGTTATGTAGATTAGGTTAATGAGAAAAAAAATAGTAAGGTAAGGGTTTTGTTCGATTCTTTTCCTGATAAGCATCATTTTTTAAAAGTAAATTCGATACTTCCAAGAACAAGCACTTCAATAATTAAGGTAAGACTAAATTGTCTGAACTTCAATTCGAATCACGATTAAGATTGTTGAATACTAAATTCAATAACCGTTGAAATAATGTATGCAAATTTAAGTCGCTAATTCTAAAATAAATAAAAATTTTCATTTATTGAACACATTGAAATCAATCAATACTAAAATAGCAATAACCTGATATTCATTTAAATTGATTTAACATGATTGAAATCCTTCTAGGAGCAAAGGAATCTTCTATTTAAGATTATATGATGAGTTTCAATTGATTCCAAAATATAAAAAAAAAATTAATTAAGCTTTCTTATAATTCTTTTTCTAAGTTTCTTTGGCTAGACTAAAAACTCGGAGGCTCTAAAATAGCATTGACGCGGTATGGAGAGGGATGCACTGGCATACATTTCTAAAATTAGCCTCCTGAAAAGTTCTTTCTTTTCTTCCTATTTGGCTGGAACCCCGAGAAACCCAAAGAAATGGCCTATCTATTCGTGATAAAGCATCGTTATCTCCCCAAAGTTCACTGCTCGTCAGTCTCACTGGATTACAAAAAAAAGAAGGGAAAAGAAAAAGTCGGAAAAAAGCCCCATGAAATATAGGAGAATGTTAACGACCAAGGTGGTTGGGTGGAGAGTGGGGTGGCCTCCGGTCCCACCCGGTGGGTTTTATTTCCAGAACTGGGTTTTCATGTCCACCTTTTTCTTATCGGCATTGGCACGTTGGGTTAACGGCAAGCAACAAAAAACCACGCCTTGATCATTGATTACTAGCTTTTATTATAAGCCCAAATGCCCAAACCCCCATTGGGTGCCTTGCTTCACTGCAGCCAATGGTAAACAGGAACCAACCACAAATATGCGCCAGAAATTCGGCGCAGCGACCCAAAAACGGACCCTTCTACGCTAGTGCAGTTGCGCAAAGGCGCCTGGAAGGACTTGACTCCTCCCTTGTTGCACGTCGAAGCTTCACTTCTTCTACTGCGTTCGCCGTGCCTTCTAGGAGCGCACGACCGTTTTGGTGATCGTGGGACGGAGAGCAACACTGAATTCTTCTCTCGGAAAAGGCAGGCCACCGGAAAACGTGCTTCTTTTGGGGGGAATACAAAAAAAGAACCAAACCGATTGGAGCCAGACACAAATAAAAGTCATTCGCGTAGTTTTCATTCGACATTTGTTTGCAAACAATATTTAAAAGACATGTCGGAACTTTTGCAGTGCCTTAGTGTGAATTAAACGTAAGGCTTGTGTACATGTGACCGGTTTTTTGTTTTTGTTTTTTTCATTTTTGCAAAATCGGATTTACAGCAGATTTGAGCTGGTGTTCCTCAAATCTCCTCCAATTACATCGCGTAAGTGCACTTTGAGATCTTCCTGGTTTATTTGAGGATAATTCGGCGGAACTAAGTTGTAAAACCTTTTACGATAATTTAAAAAAGTGCCAAGCCCCGGGTTCAACCTCAAGCCTTATGTATCTAACTGCGTTGCAAAACAAGGTCATAGTGCAAAACAATGTTATTTGTTTCCCACTCCTTGAACTCTTCTCAATTGTACCGTACTCATTTTTACCGCATCCAAGCCTCCGAACTTGACCCAAAAAACCTAATAGTGCCTTGAAAGTTAGGCCTTTAAACCAAAATTTGGAATGTTTAAGGTTTGTTCAATGCTTTGAAGTTTGTTTACGCTTTCCTAACCTAACAAAGCCCAGCAAATGAAAATCCATATCTGTATATGGATAGTCCTAAGGCCTAAG
Organism: Lepidurus apus apus; assembly: GCA_022832285.1. Lineage (NCBI taxonomy): Eukaryota > Metazoa > Arthropoda > Branchiopoda > Notostraca > Triopsidae > Lepidurus > Lepidurus apus. The sequence goes on along the minus strand of JAGJRO010000047.1, from coordinate 199,177 downwards.
AATCCAGTCTGAGAGTCTAAGATCGATCCCAACTTGCCTCCGTTATCCCCGCAAACCGGCAATACCTCAGACAATGAAGCCTACAGCTATAGCCCGAACCTCCGCCAAAGATAACTTAGCCTTGATGTTAGAAATGCAAGAGTACTTGATTTTACGCAAGAAAAATAATCCCCAAAATTAATAAGCTCCCCCAAGAATAATAAGACCAGTTCGCCTCTTTCTCCCCCCCAAGTACCTCCGCAATCCGCATTCCTTTAATTTGTCAACAAGAAGAGGACTTTCCAAATTTGGAATCGTAATTATTTTTCGGATGCTACCATCGAAGCAATGATTCAGTAATAAGAGAAATAGTTCGAGTCGGCTTTCTTATCGTCTTGACTACCATGAAAACTAAACTCGCAAATTTTGCCGTGGCAGAGTGTAAGTCCCAAGTGCGGCCGCAATTCCGCTAGGTTACTCGTCGGTTTCTCGAGTTTTATTATTCGCTTTAACTTTGTCGTTGGTGTAGTACAGTACAGTATGGCATATGTGATTACTTGTCCGACTCTTTGAGTACCCCGCTCCACCCCCCACCAAAGAAAAAAATGATTAGGGTTCGATAAAAAGGCTCCGATCAAAGGACCTATCATTAAGAACTTCCAGTACGGAACGCCTGGGCGCAGTCCCAACTGCGCATTCCCCTTTCGTCATTATTCGTTCTTTGCTAGTCGTCAACCCCCCTTTTACCCTACCCTGTGCTCTAGGAGATCGAATGTTTGTTGAAATCCAACCGTCACTTTTTACCTCCTTCCCCCCACGTACACAGAAAAGGAAAGAGTAAATACATTCAGCTGAGTCTGGGAAGGACGCGATATTCGTAGCAGATTAACTGAAAATCTCTTTCCCTCCCGTTTCATATTTTTAAGTGTTATTGTTCTTCTGTCAGGTTCTCAGCTCTCTAGCGTGGACCCCCTGGAACTTTTTTTCCAGACAACTAAAATGCTTTCGTGGATACAAGGGAAGGTAAAAAGGAAATCGAAAGAAGTGAAAGAGAGAAGAGAGAGAGAAAAAAAACCTTGGTCATTAATTATTCTTTTGGTCTGCCCCTTATGGTCCCGCGAGGCTTGAGAGACTCCATTATTAGTTGGGGGTTGTGAGGGCCATGGAACGGGCTTAGGGCAGGACCCCTTGTAACTAACGCCCTCCAGCGTATTCCTCCATTGGATAAGCTCCTTGCTTATTGATCGCCTAACGTTCTCTTTCTCGTAAAGGAGGCTTTCTAAGTCTGCTGTGCTGGCATATAACGCCCTTGCGGAGGACCCGTCGCGCATGGCGTTGCGCGGGAACCACGTTCCCTGGGCATGCAAGCGTCCCTCTGTCTGGGCTTTGGCGCGAGTCTTGTGGTTCAGGCATAGGCGTGAATCCAATCTGCGCTTGCCTTTTCTTCTTTGCCTCCTTCTATTATCCCCTTTCGTCAACCCACTACTCCCTGTCCTTTCGCTGTTTGTTCTCCTCCTCCTTTAAGCTGTATTCGCTTTTCTCGTTTTCCCCTCCTTCTTATCCTCTTCCTTCCATTGGCAACCAACAAACATCCCCAAAAAGGAAATAGGGAATAATCAGTCCCGTGTGGCTGTACCGGCTTTTGGCCTTGCAACGTCACAATGTCTTTGTGATCCTCTTTTGTTACCAGCCATATTCCCAGCTGCCCCCTTAACCCCCTTTCCCTTAACCGCCATGCGCATTATATAGCACCTTACTGCGAAATCTCGGAACTTGTTTTACATTTTCCTCTACGAACGTGTTTTCTTTTCTTTCTTTTTTTTACAGAAACTCAACTTAAAGGCAACCTTTTTGGGTACACATTTTTTTTCATCTCCCTCCAAAAAAAGAAATCATTAATTATTGCCTGTTCAAGCGTTATATACTTTTTGAATGATTAATATAGTCTTAAAAGAATTCTAAACTTCGCCAAAAAAACTTCAGCAGTATCGTCGTAATGAATTGTAATTATCGTTCAATAACTTATTAGGTTAATTGGAAAGGACCGAACTCATGAGCGAAACGCCCAAGTCAGACAGCACTGGGCAGGGGCAACAGCAGCAGCAGCCCCCGCCGTCGGCAGCGCCACCTACGCCTAATCCACCCACGGCCTCTTTAATTACAGCTCAAAACATGGCCGCACACCAACAGCCTCAACAACCCCAGGTTAAAAAAAAATTTGAACAGCGCTTCAAAGGCAACTCAAATGACAGTCTAGAAAAAACAAGATCTTGTACCATTTTCCTTTATTTAAGCTCTTTAATTTATTATAACTTAACATTATAAGTCATTTGGTATTGATTATTTGATTCGTTATTTGAAATTAATTGTTTAGTTTGAGTTTGATTTCTGTATTATTCGCGTAAAATCAAAAAAAAATTTCAATAATTTAATGACCGCAGGCATATAAAATCAGTTTCTTTTCTCATTGGTGTTTAGTTCGTATTCCAGTCTGTACACCAAGCCCCGCCCAACCAAGGTGGAGCGGCAGCGATAACGAGCATGGCTAATATGGCGAACATGGCTGGTATGACGATGACGAGCATGGGGACCGTTACCGGCATGAACCCTCAAACCATGACTATGAACAACCCCAATCAACCAAACATGCAAAACCATCCGGGTTCACAGCAAGCCGCACCAATGCAGCAAGTAAAAAAATCATTAACATTTTTCTTTTGCTCCCTTGAAAGCTATTACGACTTAAAGAGATTTATGATCAAAAGGTTCAACTCATTCAACCTCACCAATTACAAGCCAATTCGGCGTACGTCCAACACCTCTACAATACTCAAGGCCAGCCTATAATTATGCAGCCGGGAAACATTGCGTTACAGCAAGGAATGAACCCTTCCATCCAAGTAAGTACCGAGAAACTAATTACTGGGAAATTTTTCTCTCTCCCGAATTTTCTGTTGTCCGATTCTTAACTAAATCGAATGTTTAGCCTGCGGGAATGGGGCAACCTATTCAGGTATTTTATCCACTGTTAGATGGCGCTTCCTTTGCCTTTTTAGCATTGTATTGGTAAACAATTTTGTGATTCGTGTATTTAAATTTAATCTTGGGCAGGTAATTACGGCCGGGAAAGCCTTTCAACCAGGTCAAATTACCCCTCACATGATAACTACAGGCAAGCAAATGATCCAGACTAATCAAACAGGTTCGGAAATTTTGTTTGTTAAATTATTGTGTTTTAAATTAATTTGTCCTGTTTTTTTAGGAACTATTGATGGAGCTATATGGGCGCAGTTACTTAATAGCGCCAGAAATGCGGGTTATACGACAATCCCGACCACCACCAATCAAACGCTAGTCATTGGCCAGCTGATTAACCCCAACAATCAGCCCAATCTCATGCCGAATCAGTCTAACGGGTCGAAGCCTAATGAAATGCCTAAAGTAAGCCTTTCTTTCGCCTTGTATATTAAGAGAAAAATCTATAGTGAAACATCTCAAAATCTTTGAATTTGCTTGACAGAATTATTTGCAAGTGGTGAACGGAATCCCGCCCAAATCCCCTATAATGTCCGTAGCGGGTACCAATGGGATGAAAGCGAATAACGCGCAAGGAAATATGGTGCACGTGTCGCAATCTCAGATAATCACAACTCAAGCCCCTTCCACTGCTATGTTATCCGGGCAGACTGCTCAACTGCTCAGTCCCCTTCAAGTAATCAAACCATTTTTATTATTATTTGTTTTGTTTTCTTACCTATTTTGTTCCTAGAATTGCTATCTATAATGCATTACTATTCCCATTTTCTAATTAATTTACCATTATAGTGCTACCAAATGCCGCAATCGTTTGGTGCCTTGCCGCATGGCTTAACGTGGGCAACAGCTGCCAATGGTATGCAGCAACCCACGTTGTTGCAAAATCAGATTTTTATCAGAGGTCCATCCAACGAAAATATTATTTTTCCTACACACAACCCTCAACAGATGCAGGCTTGTAAGTATTGTTATTGTTTCCTCTCTTTATAGATATCGATATATGCAAAGTACCCAGGAAGAATACCATCAAAACATGTTTCTGTTTCAGCTATGCATGCAGCAATTCCCCCAGTGAATACGGGACCGCAAATGACAGCCGTGAGACCAAGAACTTCGGATTCCAATGCGATGTTGCAGCCCAAAACTCCGAATCCGCGACCCCTAACAATCTTACCCTCCTCCGCAGCTACCACCCCTACACCAATCCGCCCTGCAAGTTCCGTAGCCACGCAGACAAGTACCGGCAACACCCCCGTTACTAAACCCAGTGTAAGTATTGAAATTACTTCGCTCATACCCACAGTTTAAACTTTATTTAAATTTGTATTTTTGGTTTTGTATTTCAACAGCCTAAGTCGAGGAAACCTGCCAATAAAATTGGTCAAAACAATATTTCCCCCAAACCGGAAGCTATCAGGCAACCCAATCTTCTCCCCATTGCTCAAGCCCAGCTGACGACCCAACACCCCTTAACACTTCATCCATTTCAACAACAGGTAAAAAACAAAAGGAAACTTTCCCTCCTAGCTTTAATTCAGCCGAACAAATTAAGCTAGTTAAGTAGTTTACTATTTTGCACTAATTATTCTACATTTTGAATTCTCAAAATGTAAAGAAAATGTTTACTCACGTAAAGAAATTGTCTTCTAAACTGAGTTTGTATTAAGCCACTTTATGTATATTTCAGCCATTCCAGTTGCAGTTTCAACAGCAGCCCCTCCAAGTTCACCCCTTTCCCACGCAGATGCAGTTCCACCACCACCCCCAATCTCAACCCCAACAGCAATCTGCGCAGCAACAACAAATGCAATCGCCTCAGCAAATCACGCAACAACATCCGTCAACGGATCAGCAACAGCAAACTTCCAGTCACAACCAAGAGGGTCCTCCCCACCAAATGCATATGGCCAAGTAAGGGAGCACTTCTCAGAATCTATCACTTCACATCACCTAAAACTTCTTCGATTTCCACTTGCACTTGCTAATCAAATTTAAAAAAATATATATTAATTGACTTAAGGGTGAAGATCAGTCAATGAACTGATAGGCTTTGTCTTCGTACAAATCGATTTCAAACCCTAAACTTCGATTCTTTTTTAGACTCGTGTTCACGGCGGCTCAGGCGAATCAACTCAACAACTACCATAGTTCGTTGTCTGCTACCTCAACCAGTACCACATTAACCACCACCAGCGTCGCCCAACCACTTCAGGCTCCTCCTACAGTTAACTCCTCCCCGAGCCCGAACCCCAATCAGGCGCCGCCCCCTCCAGCCTCTTCGGCTCCCAATGTACCACCGTTAGCGGTATCTATTTCCAATGTGCAGGCGCGCGTCTCGTCTCCTTCACAGTTCAGCGTCGCGCCAACACGCCCGCTCTATAAACCTATCGCACCCGCCCCCCATCCATCCCATTTTCACGCCCAAGTAACGTCACAAGCGTCGCAGTCGCACGTTCAGCACATCACCACGCCTACTGCCCAAATTATCGCACAGAGCGCGTCCCAAAACAACATCTTAACTTCCCAATCCAGCGAAATGCTTAGTATTCCCATGGGCTCCATGTATAACATGACCACGCCCATCATGTCCAGCCTTCCAACGTTAAACATGCAACCAGGGCCACCGCTCTTAACCAATTTACCGCCAAATTTTCCGGCAAACATCCCAAATCTCGTGGCGTTGTCCAATATGGGGAATGTAGTCAGCATGGCAACCAATCCGACCGTCAGTTTAACGACTAATTCCCTAACCACGCCCACTTTATCTGTCCCGCCGTGCGCTGTTATCAGTGCTGTGGCTTCAAATCCAAATCCGGCGTACAATACTTCTACTTTACAAGTAACCACGCCCTCTCAAGCCCAGGTGAACCATGCCACGCCTACTAATACCCCGATCCCTCCCCCTACCACCCCACAACCACCCCCCGCACCCTCGCCTGCCCTTAGCATTGAAAACTCCCCTACAAAGGGCAAAGAAAACATACAAATGGATACCACGCCCCCTCCTACTTTCCCAGAGGCTGCGCAACCGCCCAGTCAAGGTAAAATAGTCAATAGCGTTCAAACGTTTATTTCTTACGAAAAATGAATTTAGAAAGTGATTTTTGAAAGTGATCCTTAATCAAAATCTTTGCTTTTTCAGATATAGTAATGAAGGAAAATTCGCCCATGGAACATTCAGCTCAGACTACTAGCTTACCGCACACCAACAACTCGCTTGAGAGTACCAACAAAGATCCTGCCCCTCCCAGGGCCATCGTCCGGCCCCGGCCTCAGATCTTGACTCACGTCTTGGGCGATTTCGTAATCCAGGAATCTTCGGAGCCGTTCCCAGTCAGCCGAGGCCTCAGCGAATCCTTCCACACCATCACCCGACCAGAGATGATGGCACCTGAAGAGCCACCTAGTGAGTACTACCCCCCCAAAAAACTTTTTTGTTTTGGGTCATTTGCTTTCCTACCAAAAGAGGGAAATCATCCACATTACAGAACTTGTAGAAAAAAAACTGGCCCTGGATTCTGCCCCACTCGTTGCGCCCCGCGGAGGAGGTTCCTTGTCTACCTGCGAAGCCTGCGGTAAAACGGACTCCAGTAGCAAATTCAAGCGCCATAAACGCTTTTGCAGCTCGGCTTGCGCCAAAAAGTAAAAACGAAAAAATATTTCTTACAATATTATTATTAATTAAATATTAATTAATTAATCAGTATTGTGTAATTAAATAATATTATTACAATTATATTTCTTATAATAATAATAATATTATTATTATTATTAGTTAAATATGCATTAATTAGTATTGTGTAGTTAAATAATATTATTACAATTATAAGTGTTTATCGAACAAAATATCTCAATTTGTTTACTAATTTACTAATTAAAATATTAATTCCCAGGAAAATCGTTGAAGAAAGCAACTCTATCATTTCTAAGAGTCCCTTGACAGAAACCAAACTTGATTTATCGGACTGGGGTGGCAAACCAGCCGAAAAGCCGGGCGATGCTAACACGTTTAAGGTAAAAAAATAAAAAATAAAAAAATAGAATAATAAATTTCAAAACAATGGAAATAAATATCGAGAAATATAAAGAGAAAATAAGTTTAAATGAAAGAAATCTTAACTTTCAGGTTCTCCCACCGGCGCCGTTAGTTTCCCCGAATGCTAACCCCACCAAATCCTTGGCGGAATTCACCATGCTGCCACCTACGGAGAGCGAAGTGTCCCTGGACGCAGAATTAATGGCGCTAGCTGCGCAGCAACAGTTGCGAAGTCCTTCGGCCACGCCTTTGCCTCCTGCAGGCGTTGTCAGTCAACCCGTGAAGGAAAAGCCGAATTTCGCCAAATGGACCGTAAATGAAGTAGTAGATTTCGTACGAAATTTACCCGGCTGCTCCGATTACGCGGAAGACTTCGCGCTCCAAGAGATTGACGGTCAGGCACTCATGCTTCTAAAAGCGGATCATTTAATGGGCGCCATGTCCATGAAGCTGGGCCCTGCCTTAAAAATCTGCGCGAGGATCGACGCAATGCGCAATGAAGCCAACAAACCTTCTTGAAAGGAAAAGACAATTTATTAAAAATTAGCCAGATATTTGAAAACTTTGTTTTTGTCCAAGTTTATTTTCGTTTGTTTCAAACTTGCAATGTGTTTGTTAAAAATAGTTCGTATTTACCCAGAGGACCACGAGAAGAAAAAAATAATCCAAAAGTCATACCTGTAATTGTTGTTTCATACATTGAAAGTGTTGGGTGTAATGTGTGTTTGTATACGAGAATAATCCGAAAGTGAGTTCGTGTTTGTTGCGCCTTTTTTCCTAGGAAAATAAATGCAGTTGGATAACAATAAATCTCGTAGTCTTTGGAATAAAATAATTACCTTTCAAACCCGTTAACCACAGATTCAAACGTCAAAAGGAAGTAAAGGAGAGGAAAAGAAAGGAAACCATAGAAATACCCAGAAATACGGATCAACAAAGTAATGAAAGAGAAGATACAGGATACAAACGTTACAAGATGATAGTATTCCAGTTTCCATTGGTTGGTCTTAAGCTCCTATGCCCTTCGTCTAAGAAACTTCTTCTCTGAAGGGTATGAACAATTCCCTGAGGCTTTTTATAGCCATATATTTCTTTCCCGCGTAAAAACGGACGCTCCAGCAACGCCACCAAATGTTGGCTGAGATACTTAAAATGAGATGTTGCGAAATAAGATACTTAGGATCAACCATAAACTACTTATAATTTCGTCAAGCTTGGGTGTGTCGTAATTTTTGTTGTCGTTGTTGTTGTTCTAACGCAAAAACTTGTTGTATAAGTAATTAAAGTAGTAAACGGTTTTCGAACTGTTTTCGAACTTCTACATGGTTTTATCGGAGTAAAACCACGTAGAACTAATCAATTCCAAATTTATCTCAATAAGACAACCCAAGTGCTTTACAAACGTTCCTGTATACTTGACTGATTGAAGCTGCTAAGGTTCTAACGTAGATTTTGTTAACCCTCGTCGAAGTGGGAGTCTAATCTTGTTTACAGGCCTGGGCAGTGGGGAGTGGGCAAGTTGGTCTAACCAACTTGCCCCCTAAGATATATATCTTTACTCTATGGGTCTAATTGACCAGGGACCTCAAGTTTCTTGGTGATTTCACAAAACTTCTTATCGAATCCCAAAATGGCATTGCAAAATCTCGTTTTACCATTTCCAAAAATGTGTACAAGAATTTACAACAAGAAGAGTTGTAATTGTACTGTACTCTATATAGTAGAACTATCAACAATTTATGTGTACCCACTTCTTTTGTAAGAACGCTTGAATGGACGGTATAGTGTACCAAACACACCGCGGCCACAGGTTCTGTCAGATAGCAGTAATAAGCGCAGGATTCCGCGGGTAACTCCGGATCTCCCGCGGACAACCAAGATTAAACAAAGACATTTGAGCAGCAATAACTTGCCCTATATATACCCCCACAATCAAGCGATCCAGCTCGTACCAGAACCTATTCTTCTCTTCACCTCAAAGTAAAGTACAAGCAATTTATCGGGTTCCTGACCTGCGTGTAGCCACCAAGTATAGTCCTATCTGACCCAACAAACCCCAATGGGTTCCAACTCCTTGAGTCTTTCAGTCGTACTCTACTGTACGTCGCTCATTGAATCCCTCCGTGCGTCTCATTAATCTCGCATGGAATTGTTACCTTATCCAAACAAATTAAAACCCAAGGATGTATTGTAACCCGTGGTGACGATTCCGATAAACAAATATGAACTTGTCTGAGTTACTCAATACTTCACTCCAGCATCGTCTTCCTGTTACGTGTTTCTACCCTCAGATCATCACTCTCCGAATCGTCAACCTCTCCTTGGGCTATTTGGCTAACTTCGTTGTGATCTTCGTGATTTTCGCAAGCCCGGCGCTATGGAACCCACGAAATCTGTTTTGGCTTGCTGTCTGTTGTGCTGACGTCGTTATTGCTTTGTATCACAGCCTAGAACTCATATCTTTCTATTTAAAATCCACTTTGTTGTGCCAAATCGGCACCACGTTCCTCTCCGTCCCGTTCGCGTCTTTACTTAGCATTCTAACCCTTGCGGCTATAGACCGCCATTTGGCCATCCAGAACCCGTTTTGGCATCGCAGCCACGTCACCAATACGCGCGTCATTTTGGGCATCCTCATCACGTGGTTCTTCGTGGTCGCTACCATTACGGCGCCATATTGGTCCGGTTTGCTCCCAGTCGGTTGCGTTGTCCATCTGTTCCATCATCAAGTTATTTGGCTGATCATAGGCGTTTTATCCATCGTTTGCATCAGTTTACATCTCACAGTGTACTGCAGTGTTCGCCGGCGCTGGCGACAAGCGACTCGACTCTTTCATACCGATCTCAACTGTTACCCGCGTACCTGTTGTTTTAAAAATGCGAATAGTACTCGCAGTCTCTTCTCCCATCGTTTCCACAGCTTCCGTTCGGTTTCTAATACGTTGACTCAGCCGCCCCGCACTCCTCCGGGTGTCACCAATACGGCAATACCTTCTGTATTCCCTAACCATAGTTACGAAATCCCTGTTATCAATACGATCACCTCTTTGCAGCCTAACGGATGTTTTCCAATATTGTTTCCCTCCGTGTCGCAGTTGGAAATGCGAGCAGCTGTCAATATTACGTTAGGCATGATCCCCTTCTGGATATTTACCTTACCTATCGTAGGGAACTTTGTAGGATTTTTCTTTTGCGATCAAGTCAACCTGTTTCGGTGTTCATCACTTTGCGTCCTGACAGGCTATGGCAAAGATTTTTATCTCCTTCATTGTCTGTATAATCCATGTGTTTACGTCCTCCGATCCTCGGAATTCCACTTAGCCTGCCGAAGACTTTTCCGTAGAGGTTTATTTTCATAAGGGCGGTAAAAAGGAATACATCCTATGGTTTCTTAATGATTTTTCGCTCAAACAAACTATATAAACTGTGTGTCTTCATTATCATGACCTTGTTCGGTTTCTTAGCAGTAAGGGGGAATCACGACCTGAAAAACTTCTTGATTACTGAGGTTGGTCTCTGCAGACGTCCCCTAAGCCATTTCTTGAAGAGCAGGCACGAAATTGGATGCTGAAATCGACTGCATTCTGCAGCAAGTGTCTTCTACATGAAATTAAACGACATAGTCGAAACCGACGCACCTAGAATCTCCTTATATACGGGGAAAGAACGGATCTACTGATTGAAATGTATTTCAATCAACTGTGTAGTCCAGCGCTAATCATAAAATTCATGTGATCCTAGATAATTGTTCCATTGAGTAATACGATGCTTCAGCTGGGGCACATATGGGGAATTATTGATTAGCTTTCTGCTTGTTAACAGGACAGAAAAATTGCGAAATGCGCATATTGTGGGGGAAGGAGCTTTCTGCGAATTGCTTTCAGGACCAAATTATCCTAATGATAATAGGATAATAGGCTTGCCTTTTCCTGAAATAATTTTAATAAAGAAACCCATGACTATATTTTTTATTTTGTAAAGCTTCTACTAGTTATAAATAGATCTCATTATGTATTTTTATAGTTTACGAAAAAATCCTGGTTAAATTAGTCTTCTGGATTGTCAATTTGCGAGGAGGAGCTAATAGAACATGAAAGCGTAAGCCCGGTTTAATCTGATCATATACCAATATAGATATATAGATATAAAGTTGTATTGATCCCCTAAAAGCTCAGAGAGTTATTATTGCTGGAAAGAGCGCCAAGGACCATAACACGCGATCCATTAGGGGTAACTTAAGAACAACCATAAACACAGATTACAACATTAAAAATTGGTAGTATACGTAGCGAAAAATGCATCTGGGAGAGTGAATTTAATAAAATAAGTGTTACCAATATGAAAGTACCAAGTGTACACATCGTACTAAATAAAACTATCAAATGCCTTTCGCTCTATATAATATCACTTCTCAATTTGTTGTCGCATTCTATTTTCGTTTTTAAACTTAACCCAATCACATTATGGCCCTTGGCGCTCTTCCTATAGCCTACGTACTTACGCTTGTACGTTGTGTCGCTTGTGACGTTTTCCGACTATTTGTTACACTTTTCAATCGAAATCCAATGAGATTTCCTGAACCAAATCGCATTATGAAAAAGGGGCAGTGTGAGGTTTTTCCGATGTTTAATGTCCATAATGCGCTATAAGGTTAAATTTAAAAAGAGCTATGAATCCCAGAAGCACACATCAAACTTTGCCCACTTACGGTTGGTAGTAAAACGTCGGGTGCTATTCTGTGTGGATATCACTCTTGCGACAAGTATTGTATTCATAATAGGCGCATCAAAGCATGAGATAAACACGAGGTTTGCAAAGGGACGCAGCGGGAGTTGTGCAAGCTACCCTCTTGAGCAAATGTTTGAGCACCTAGCAACGCTGATATAAAGCCTTTTATAAATATTTGGTTGAGTGCTGCTCAACAGAGCGAAAACGGGTTCAAGAGCGAAGAAAAAATTAGAATCTACCTATTTCTTTTACCGGAAGCACTACAAACGCCACCTCGCGACCCAATGTTTAGTCAGGAGATGGGTATTTGGAACTGGAAAACCTTCAAATACTAAACGGCCAACCAAATGAATAACAATGATGTACTTTAGTGCCTAGTATCTGAGAACAAGGTATACTGAGTGCACTAATATGGACACGTAAAACAATGGCAATCTGACAACAATCTTATAAAACATAGGGGACAGTAAAATACTAATATTGAACTAACTTGCTTTTCGTTTAGGATGTATTTTGTTAAAAGTAATAACTGACACTACCTCTGAACTTCAGAATATAATTTAGGCTTAATAATACGTTAATTAACGCAATAATGAATGAAAACGCTGTTTAGCATTCAAATATCCCACGTTTTTATTGCTATCGCTTTTGCATTCTTCTCTAATCGATAGCAAAGTTGTCAAAAATCGATATAAAGCATAAACGACGGAATCCGCCCCCGAGGCTGGGTGATCTGTCAGGAAAAACAGCTTTAAATTTGCCGGACGAAGTATTCTAATTGCTGGTACAGTTTCTTAGTAAGTAGATTAACTTCTTGTTTACTAACATTATTTACTGTGAACTTTGTAACCGATTATTTTGGGGTGCCAAAATTCCCTAACCTAAGCGTGCAAGGCTTAACTTTTGACTTGACTTTACAAAACCTGAACCTGATTTCATTATGATTATTACTCATACTTTAACTAACTTCTGGTATTTGGGTGTATATAGGTAACTTCCACCATGATTGGTGGCTTATTTATCTACAACCACAAAGGCGAGGTCCTGATTTCCAGGGTCTACAGAGACGATATCGGAAGAAATGCTGTGGACGCCTTCCGAGTTAATGTAATTCATGCCAGGCAGCAAGTTCGCTCACCAGTTACCAATATTGCTAGGACGTCATTCTTCCATATCAAAGTAAAAGATCTCCATTATTGAATAAAGAAAAAAAGGGGGTAATTATTGATCTCTCTTTTCACTTTATAGCGTGCCAACATTTGGGTGGCAGCCGTAACCAAGCAAAATGTGAACGCTGCCATGGTGTTCGAGTTCCTCCTCAAAGTTACGGAGGTCATGCAGTCGTACTTTGGAAAGATTTCCGAGGAAAACGTCAAAAACAACTTCGTCCTTATCTACGAACTTTTGGATGGTAAGGAAAACCTCCCCTGAGTCCTTGAAGTTGATTTTTTCAGCGAGTCTCAACTATAATCCCTTTTCAAATTGATTGAACAGCTTCTTCCTTCTTAACAGTCGTGTGTCAGAAAGCGCTAGAGTACCATTAGTCGTAATTGTTATAGAAATTGTAACTAATTAACTGATGTTTTCTTGCAGAAATCCTGGATTTTGGTTATCCTCAAAACACAGATACAGGCGTCCTGAAAACCTTTATCACTCAGCAAGGCATCAAGTCTCAAACCAAAGAAGAACAATCCCAAATTACCTCCCAAGTCACAGGACAGATTGGATGGCGAAGAGAAGGCATCAAGTACCGTCGCAACGAACTCTTCTTGGATGTTATGGAGCATGTTAATTTACTCATGTCCCCGCAAGGTAAACTTTTTCCCTTTTCAACTGCCTTCAGAGTGCAACTAAAGACATTCGGCCTATTTTTTTTTATTTAAATCGTTGATTATAGGGCAAGTCCTCTCTGCTCACGTGGCTGGGAAAGTTCTTATGAAATCATACCTGTCTGGAATGCCTGAGTGCAAGTTTGGCATCAACGATAAGATCATTATGGAGGCCAGGAAAGGGACCACAACGGATGACACAGCGCGTACCACCAGCGGTAAAACATCCATTGCCATTGACGACTGCCAATTCCATCAATGCGTCAAGCTCTCTAAATTCGAAACCGAACATTCTATCAGCTTTATTCCACCTGATGGTGAATTTGAGCTTATGAGGTTTGTACCTTTTTCTAGTGCTGTGATGTTAACCAAAAAAAAAGTTAAGCAAGTTTTTTGCTCCATTTCTCTTCTTTTAACATTTTTTTCCTTTTTCGAATTTTCTCAGTTTTCTAATTTTGAAATCTTCAAAATTCCCAGGTATCGCACAACCAAGGACATCTCGTTGCCCTTCCGCGTTATACCCTTAGTCCGAGAAGTTGGCCGAACCAAAATGGAAGTCAAAGTTGTCATCAAATCCAACTTTAAACCTTCGTTACTGGCTCAGAAGATTGAAGTCCGGATTCCGACCCCACTCAATACTTCAGGCGTTCAGCTGCTTTGCATGAAGGGCAAAGCTAAATATAAAGCTTCTGAGAATGCTATTGTCTGGAAGTAAAAAAATAGGCTTTTTTCTATTTTGTTTTCAGTAATAACAGATTCTCTAACTTTTGATTGATCCGTCTATGTTTTTTAGGATCAAGCGTATGGGAGGCATGAAAGAATCGCAGATTTCCGCTGAGATTGAATTGCTGCAAACGGACACGAAAAAGAAATGGACACGCCCACCCATTTCTATGAACTTCGAAGTAAAATCCGATTTTCTTTTAATATTCAGGAAAATAATTTTCTCTATTTGTATAATTAGGTACCTTTTGCACCGTCTGGGTTCAAAGTTCGTTACTTAAAGGTCTTCGAGCCCAAGTTAAACTATTCTGATCATGATGTTATTAAATGGGTGCGTTATATTGGACGCTCGGGACTTTACGAGACGCGGTGTTGAGGAAAAGGAGATCAGTAAAAAAGAAAAAGACTTGTGGAACAAAAGAAAATGTGGTAGAAAGAAAAAAAAACGTTATAACTCTTTGGAAATCTCTCGATGTCGCTGTCCCCTTTCAACTAGGCAGGAAATCATTTGCACGGTCTACGCATCCCAGTTGAAAAGCTTATCATTATTTTATTTTTTTCGTCGATAGTGACCCTTGTTTTCCCCCTTTACGATTAAAAATGTGGTCAGTGATGATGTCCTGTTTGTGCATGAACTTATTCTTCCTCTCTTTCTATTATTTTTTTCGTTCGTGTTGTCTTGTTAAGTTAATAGGCAATTGGCGAACGCAAGAAATCGTGTTGAAGCACATTCCGTGAAGCAGAAAGCTAAGAAACTAAACGTAGTTTTCCGTTGTCTCTTGCAAATTTTTCCTGGTGGTGTAATACAGCAAGCCCTGGTCGTTAACATTGTTCTCCAAGTTTACGCTTTTACTTATTTTCATCACCATTTAACTTGCTAGCTTGTTAAAAATTATATTATTCTGACATTTTTACAATCCTTCAAAAGGTCCATTAGGCAGAGGGAGACGATGGGTAAGAAGACAAAAGTATTTTCGCGCAACAAAACTGCCTTGTCGTTCCTCTAAGACGCAAAATTGTTTCGTGTTAAGTGGTTTTTGTTTCGTGTTAAAAGGAAGCAAATGTTTGGAATTACATAGCGTTTTGTCCGAACCGGAATACCATTTTGTGTTCACAGGTTTTTCGTGCAACGCGTTTTGCACTGAAATTCAGTTCTGCAATACTTGCCAAGTTCAAGCAAAAGGAATCTAGTTCTGCTACCATTCAAAAGATGCCGTTGTCTGTTCGTAGCTGCTTTGAAATATTTTAGCCACACCTCCGCGGTAATCTTCCTTCCGTCAGCAGTACATGCCTTAATAGGAGGTCAATAAACAATGACGTTTGGACGTTGAAGTTAGCCCAGTTTTGCAGTCGTACCTATTTTAGTGTAATTGGACCAGGAGTAGTGAAAATTAATCTCCTTTTCCCCTACGTGATAGTCCCCCAAACTCACCCGTCATCTCTTAACTGTAAACCTCCCTCAACGAAGGTAAAGTGAAGAAAAAAAAATTCTTTTTAAAACGTTCCTTCATGGATATATGCGTGTCCTTTTCCGTATTTTGGCAAGGAAAACGGTCGAGTTCTTATTATTGTATTCAAGAGTAGCTGGCGTGGGCGTGTCTGTGTATATATGTGTGTTTGAGAGAAACCCAGAAATAGCTTTAAGGTGACCATGTTCTTCCTTTTTGTGTGGTTCTCTCGTCTTACGATCAAGCCGTTTCGTTTGCCTTTCTTTCCCTCCTAAGTTGAGTCTAAATGCGAGTAGGAGCTGTATTTTTCCGCTCTCGCCACGCATATCAAGCGAAAACCATTAGTCTAATTGGCCCACGAAGCTAGAATATAAGATACAAGCCCTAAAACTCCGTCTAGAAACATGCTAGCAGGAATACCTGACTTTTAATAGTAGTAATATCTTTCAACACAATGTCCTTGCCAAATTATTTTTATATCGATTCCTTTCCAATTGCCTGGCATATCTTTGCCAGTTAACAGAAAAATAAAAGCCAAAGTTATTCAAGGCAAACAATAATGGCAGCTTCGTTGTCCTCAATAATCTCTAAATTAAAGAAAAAAATTAAGATAAAAAATAAGACAGTAAGGTAATTAATTTAGACGCTGACTGATGGGGAAACCCGAGAAATAAGCACGCAAGCCGCCTTACTGTATTTAGAATCTCTAAATCTGGTCATGAGAGCTTAACTTGCTGTAGGGAATACCCGACTAAAAGCAATAAAAAAAGTTTTTATGGCACGTGAAGCTAAAATTGGTCATTAATTAGGAGAAATAAACCCTTTTATTTGGGTTAGGCTCAAGAAATCAATATTGTTTTACGTCTTAGTGTATAAAAAAACGTCATGTGTGTTCCTTTTTTGTGCGGGGAGCAGTTAGTTAGCTACCTCTTGTAAGATGGGGGGATTCTTGATTGTAAAACGATAAGTTTGAAACGCGTACGTGTTCCTGTGCTATATATCGCTCATTTTCTGGTTGTCATGACAGCCCTGAAAAGGAAATGATGGACGAGGGGAAATACAAGTTGGGGGTGAAAGGAGGGGGTGGGTGGCAGAGCAGAAGCTGTGGTTTTTATCTTGACGAATGGATGGGGCCCAGAGCTCTGAAAAAAAAAAGAATATTTTTTTTGTTATGACTTTCTGTTAAGATTTGTTTTTGCTGGAGCGATTTCTTACCTTTAGAAAAGGTTGGGAAAAGGTCAGAACACTCTTTAGGGCTTTTCTTGAACATTTAGCTAAGTTTACCGTTTGTTATACAAGTGATTTTTAAAACTAAAAATCAGCGATATGTATAATTTAGTAGTGTTTCATTTATAATATTTTTATCATATTTATCATATTTTTTATAACAGTGTTTCATTTTGTGTTTCAATTTTTAAGCTTTGGCTGCGTTGGACACTCTAGTTTCCGAGTTAATTGTCATTTTCATTAAAACATTATTACCGGTTCATTTGTCAATTAAAACTAGTGGGGAAAGGGGGCAGTTAAGGTGCGTTATCGTATATTCTTGACATCTGGAGGGATAGAACGGGCAGATACTTGCCACTCCGAGTGACAAGAAGTCGGAAAGCAAATAGGTTGGGCCAATAATTGAGACTCTTGATTATTGATCCAGAGAGTGTTGGTGACCTCCACTAAGAAAAGGATAGCACTTCAGGTCGAATTGTGGGTAATTTTGCAGTCTGGGCAATACAATTACGCTCACTTTCAAGTTTTTTTCTTTTGTTTCGTTTTCTGTTCGTGAGCCATTGTTTATTTTTGTTTAAAGTAGAAGAAATAACAAAGTATCGCTTCGCGCTCTATTATAGTCTCTTGATGTTCAGTTGGGTGGAAAAAATGAACTATAGTTATTGATAAGACTTGAGAGCTTGTATAACATCCCTAAAATGACGAAAGTTGGCCCAAAGATAAATAGTATTGACTAAGTATTGGCTGTGGAAGAGGGAAGACGTTTCTTGGCATGTTGCCCTTGGCCTTCTTGGCATAGGAAGTGGAAGAAAACTCTGTTGATGTTCATGAAAAAGGATGAAATGGGTCTTTTTCTTTTGACTTTTTACGGGGAACGGGGGAGTTTTTGGCTGGGCTTTAGAATTGCAAATAAGGGTATTGAACATGCATTAAAGTTGCCACTAAAGGTATCCAAATTTGGGAAAAGGGGTTTTGTCTCGCTGTTTCACCCAAGCCCTTCCAGTTCGGAGAAGGTAGAATCCGATATAGCTTCGCATGCTAGAGGTGGATTTTTTTATTACATCTTTTAGTTTTTCTCGCGGAGGATTGTAATAAATGACTACTAGCCTCGTGTTTTCCCGGGGGTACGAGCTAGTGGTACAGATACTGCGATAAAAAGCGACAAATTCCGTGATGCCTTGTACGCGAAGGTAAAAGCGAGGGAATCGAAATTTGATAATAATTAAGGGCATTAGGTTCGTTGAACTTTTTGTTTTATCGACCCTTAACTAATGAACTGGAATCTACCAAAAAGTGTGAAATTCAAAAAAGTTCAAAAAGTGTGAAGCAAAGGTCTGGTACAAACAAATTTAAAGTTTAACTTTGTTTATTTTTACCGTCATCTATTTCATACATTCCCATGAATTTTTCATTTTCGAGAGAAAAAAAGGAAAATTGCGAATTTAGAAACTGTCTTGCTCCAGACATTACTTAAGTTCTTCAAAAAAAGTTGCATGTAAATTGAATACTTGGTTCAAAAGTTATCCTGCTTGACGTTTTAAATGTTTTGATGCGCAGAAGCAATGCGCGTTCATATACGCCCATGTAAAGCACTGCGCGCCATCTCGCGGTGGTTCAGGTTACAAACTAAGCTATACAAAATCCTTAATGACCCAATTTTTACCAATGTTTTACACTGTAAATTTGAAAAAATAATACGTAATGTGTTGTTTTAATGACATAAATTCAAAGGATGAGTTAACTCCGAAGAATATTTTTGTACTAATAATTTAAATTTTCCTCGTTATTTATTAAGATATTTTTTGGCATAGGAAAGGGTATATTGGGTACCAAAAAAAATTTCTGTAGTTTGGTTAAAACAAGATTTTCTTGCCACTCAGTCTAATTGGGAGCACTTTTATTTTGGAAAGCAACATTTGTAAAGCCAAAACAAGGAGTATATAGAAGATCATTAGTGTCTACTCGCTGGAAAGATTTGGGCTTCGACGTTAGATTGCTGTATCTGTATATGATTGTTGTGTATACGAAAAAGCAAGCTCGAAGATATATGATATCTTTTTGCCTCATTTTTCTCTGCCTTTGAAAGAATAGAGAGATATTTTCTCAGAACCGCGCGTATCAGAAAGCGTCTATCGCAGAAACAAAAGCCCAGAAGTTTCATTTTCTTGACTTTGATAGACAAGAGTTAAAAGCAATCAAGGAGTACCAAAGAGGCTGTTATGTCTTCACAGCACAGGGAGATACGAAGCGCAATGTTTTCATAAGTGGAGAAGCTAATGTATGCTCTTTCAGAGTGTGCCCGAGAATATCCTCATTGTCAAGTCAAGAAGCTTCTTAAAATCTCCCTCTTCTTCGTCGCTCTGATAAAGTGTTATTTTTTCTCTCTCTCCGTCGTTCGTCGTTCTTATGTTCTTGGAAAAGATAAAACCAGCTTCTGTATACAGTGTTATGTAATGAGGGATTTCACCCGCATTCTCAACTTCTTTTCTTGTCAACCTAATTCAAACGCTTTACACAAAGCAGGATTTATGAGGATGTGATTCGGGAAGGCTAGTATCCAACACGTTTTATTAAGGCGACAAAGAATGGCAGGATATAAATCTTGAGATTTCTATTTGTTTCTTTCCTTTTTTAATGGTACTTAATATTTGTTCCTTGAAAATGAAATTTATTTTTAGGAAGGGTTACGCGAATATTTATATATTAGTTCACGTTGTCTTTTTACTAATTGGGCAACGTTTTGAAGTGCATTTTATTCTTTCGCTGTGATGATCACGGGAGTATTGTTCATTATTTAATTTACCCTATTAATCGAAGAGGTGGAAACGTTACTTTTCCTGTGCTGAACTTGAAAGGTAATCAAGATTGTTACAACTGTGTAGCCACCTGGAGATGACGTAAAAACTTGCTTTTGCTGTAATAACAGATATGAACATATTTGTTATTACAGATATGTTCATATGTTATTATTGCCTTTTTTAGCACGTAATTTCTTTGTCTTTTGCAGCAAATAGGCTTCTGACCTACCGGCAAATGGAGGAAAACTGAGCTTATGGTAATAGTTATATTAATGTAACGGAACTAGTGGTTAAAATGGAACGGTAAGAGCACTGGCAAAGTAGTTATATTGTCGTGGCTTTAGCCGTTGTAATGATATAACAGCAAGGTTCAGTGCGTTAACAACATAGTCATCGCTGGTTTCGGATGGGCTTTGGTCGCAGTTAAAGAACACTGCTCTGCCATCTAATCTGCACTAGCTTAGGACAAACTAAAGTTCACAAAGAGGAAAAAGACGTTTTTTTTCGGTGTATAAATTTACTAAGTAAATGTTTAGAGTATTAAATAAATACAATCATTTTATGGGACACGTATCGTAGCTAGTAATTTATTAAAGTAAATAAGAAAGACAATTTTGCCAGTTGGGCTACATTTTGGCACGAATTGAGATCTACACTGTAGCGTGGTATTAGTTATAGGGTCTAATTTGACTATTGTTCCCAAGTCCTCGGTGCTTTTTGTCTGTTTGGTGCAGTAGACCTTCATTGTTCAAATGTACTATAAATTATATTTTATTGTGCTGAGGAAACGAAACTTGAACTCAACTTCTACAGAGGGTAGGAAAAGTTGGGCTTACTGTAGGTAAATCGGCTTTGAAGTTAAAACAGTTTCGTTGTTTTCCTTTCATGGAAGGTTTTCAATGGCTTGCATTTATAAGCCTAAAGCACTGTACAAACTCCTGAACTATACTGGTCATTAGACCATAGACGCCTTCGTTTTGCAGCTACGACTTAATCTTGGAATAGCTAAAATTCCTCGAATGTTCGTTTTAGCCTAAATTTTGTCGACTTGGAAAGTCTTGAGTAAAAAACGAACGGTTATAAGCACAATTTTACAATTGCTCCGCCCATGGAGCGATTGCTTAGGAAAATACACGTTATATTACCCAATTCCGTCCACAGAAAAACACTTTCAATGTTGTCTAAAATCAACTTGGACATACAGATGCCTTACTTAAATAGTCACTTGCTTTCAGTTACAACAAACAGTTATATATCATCGCGTATCTTTTCACCGTTTTAGCAAACTCGTATGGAGTAAACCATAAACGTTTCTGTATTGAATCACAATAAATATTAAAAATAGTATTCTTAAAAGATACTATTTCTAGGCATCCATATAGTAAATACATACGCAATAATACACAAGGGGTGGTAAAGTTTAAGAATCTGGGCAAGTAAGTGCCCGTTATAAACTTGCCTGACTTGAAACCGAAACTAAAAGTCTACGTCGACTAATAGCTAAATCAAGTGTTAGTAAGCCCAAATGTATCCGTCTCGAACGCTTATAATCGCAAGACTTGGGGGTAGACTTTACGTCGAATTAAACTTAGGACAAAACGAACGAGCTTATGTGTAGCTGTATAAACAGGCCACTGCAAAGGCGGAAAGTGATCATAAGCTGACATCTAATCGTGCTTAAGTTTGGCGCTGTCTTTGCTGTGGTATCCTCTCAGCGGGCTTTAAGCCAAAGATGTACAGTACTTTACTAAAGGCGAAGTTCCCTTTAAGCTTGTCAGGTCGTCATCACGGACCCAACAACCCCGATAACACAGCAGTGCCCTGTCTTTCCCAATACATGGTCCAAGAGAGGATAGTTTTAACACCTCTCAAAGATATTTTATCCCTGTAAAGCTTTGGAGCTGCAAGCACTACATCGTTGATGAGCATCATAAAGAACTTGATCGAAGTTGAGTCGATTTAGCCGTTGTCTAATAATTACCCTTGGCTGATCATTATACATTTCTTTTGCTTCCATTAAGAAATTTCGATGACTATTTCGGAGACTAATGATGATTTTTGATTATTCCTTTTATTTCGCAGGTGGAACGAAACATGCATTAATTACGAATCGTCTCACTCTTTCTCTCTTGTTCATCTTTCCCTGAGCTTCAGTATTACGACTTCTAAGCCAGTCCTCGCATTTTTTCTCTTGTATATTGTGTACAGAAAAGAGCGTTTAGTTTGTTTTCCTTAGTCCGTTTCTTTGCGTTTTTCCCCTCTTCGCTGGGATGATCTGAAAAAGTATAAAAAGTAAAGAAAAAACGAGCGGAAGGAAAGTAAAAGGATTTGGGAGTAAAAAATTGGAAAGTGTCATCCGTGGCGTGACTGGGAGATATCCATCTCCGAAATGTCCGGCCAGCAGTACCAGCACCAGCTTGTCGAGACAGTCGGAACGAAGGAGGCCCGTATAACTTGTCCTCTTGGTAGAAGAGTCGATTTGGCTCTGGCAAGGAGCGAAATTACCCAGGCTGGTCCTCGGCCAGCGGAAAAGACCACCGTGGCGGAAGACAATGATGAAGCTGGCAATCCTACAGATAATAATGACCCTCGGAATGGTAAGTAGACTTTGGCTCAACTTTTGGTTGACTTTTGTTTTCCATTGCCTTTTTTTTTCTCCTGCGTTCTTTGCTGGGAACGAGTGAAGAAATTGATACGAAAGAGCAAAGCGAGCCAAACCTCGATGGCCACTTTTTTAAGATCAACTCTGATTCAAGATTTAATATATCGGAAATCCTGTTTCCGCGATGACAAAGAATCACTCGATTATAAACGTTTGGCCGGTTTGACTCTTTTCCACTTTTTTAAAGTTTACGAAATTGACTTCCCTTTGAACGGATCGTAGATAGAAAGTACTAATACTTGGTGGGTACTTTTTTTTTTGTAATTCAATACCAACGTTAAAGGCCTATTAAAGGCCTATTTTTACATAGTTCTTTTAAGCTTATGATATAAATATATACATGAAGGGAGGGTCATTTATGGTGGGTACTTTATTATTTGCGAATTCTACAAGCTGCTGGGAGTGGGAGTGTAACTTTGGCAAGTTTGAGGAGCAAAAGGATGAATTTCATGTGAATTCAAGGGGTTCGCAAATCGTGTTAAACTTCGAATACCCTGACCACTCAGTTAAAAAATGTTCAAACTTTTTAGTGCGCAAATTTTTTTTTTTTTTAGCTTTTTAACTGAAGATTTTAAGTTTAACATTTTAACCCTTACAACTGTGTTTAACCCTAAGTTTGACAGTTTTAACCCCAAGTTTAACAGTTTAACCCTCGTAACCTACCAACGGAGTTTCGAACCCCTTGTGCGAATTGCAAGTTGTGAAATTGACTTTCGTTCGGAAGGATTTTAGAAAAGAAAGTAGATCCGAAATATCCTACGATCGGTGGAAATATAATAAAATAATAAAAATGAATAATAATAACCATAATAATAAATATTAAAAAGATAATAATAATAATAATAAATATTAAAAAAATAATAAATAATAATAATAATAATAAATATCCTACGATACTTATTAGTTATTATGTTATAGTTATTATGTTATTTGTCACCATCGGCGCAAATGGCGAATTCTGCAAGCTGTCGGGAGTGGGTGAATACACTTTGGCAAGTTTTAGGAGCAAAGGGTGGACCCCTTCCATGCGTATCGCAAGTCGTATTTCCGTTATTACTGACTGTGACTGGCAGTGTAAAATGAAGCGTCTGGGATGCTAGGATCGTTGGAGACTTTTATTGTCTTCCGTGCAAAACACAAACAGCGGCGAAAGGAGCAAGTTTGCGGGTCTAAAAACACGTAAGGGTGTCGACTAAGCCAAAGCTTGCCAAAACCGCCCGTTCGCGGCCTTCATTAACGCCCCATTCGTTGGAGCAGATGAAGAGGTTACAAACAAGTACTTGATGGCCTGTCGTTCCTGTCGTTCAGGTTGCTACAGTTGCAACCAAAGATTAATGACTTTGCCTGACTTTTGTTTGAGAAAGAGTAAAAGGTAAAAGAGGCCATTTAAAGAGGTGCTCGCCCCTTCCTTTGTTAGGAACAAGGAAAACAAAGAAAGGAAAGGATATTGTCGAAGGAAGTTTATGAGAGAACGGAGTATCAGCTGGGAGGACAGTCATTTTTCTCGAGGGCGTAAACTGTTGACATTGAGTCCGAGCAAAAGTACTGATGTGAAGCAGTTGGCAGAGCCAAGTGAAGGCTTTGACTTGCTCTCCCTTGTGCTCTCTTAATCGTTTCGTGAGTAAGAGAGGTGAAAAAAATAAAATAATAAACGTTGATCCGGAGATTGGGAGATGTCAACTTAATCTGCCCCGTTATGACATTTACAAGGTAACGAGCGAAAGAAAACAAGATCGGAGTGGGAAGGGTCATTAGATGTTGCCAATTTTCTTGCCAGTAAGTTTATGACAGCCGAGTAATTTTTTGGCCGGAAAAAGAAGTGACTTTGGACGTCCTTCAATGAGAGGAAAAGGGAAGGCAAAATAGCTGAAACGGTCTTAAAGGCAGAGTAGACAAACGTTGGGGAAAGGTGGAAGGGTTGGTTGGAGGGTGAAGGGTGAAAGAGAAGAAGAGTATGTTGCTGCGTGCCAACATAACGGTTCCGAGCGATATAACGTGTTCCACACACTTCCCTTGTGACAAAGAAAAGTCGAGCGGTAGCCATAACTATGAATCTTATTGGGCGCCGCCGGCGAGGGGCCGGCTTTATGACTTTATGGCGCGCGTTAACTTGAAGAAAACGTTGACACGCTAGTAGCGCACGGATTTTACGCGGATTTTTTAAGAACATCGACGTCTGGTGTTTATAGTTCGATTTCATTTACATTAAAGGGGTCGAAGGACAAACCTACTGCCCTTCAAACCAAACGTCCTCAAGGGAGAGGGAGAACAGCTTCATGTACGTGAAGAGTTTTAGATTGCTTTCAAATCTGACAAGCCGTTTTCGACAAATCTTGGTTCCGAAAGTTGGGACATTGTGCTGCTACAGCAAACTGCGGTGACAAGGGCAACGACACAAGGGAGACTCGACGAATGGACGCCGGACCCCGACAGAAGGACGACGGTTCCATTATCTTTCAAGGGACCAATAACATTTCGAGCTCAAAAAGTCTCTGCTCATTGGTTAAACGCCAACGAGATTAGAAGGTGCTTAAGTCATGAAAAATTTTGTCAGAAGGACGACAGACCCCGACTTAGGGACTACGCACCCTATAGCGATTATTGTCGTTCTTCTGTCGGGGTCCGTCGTCCTTCTGTCGGGATCCGTCGTCCTTCTGTCGGGATCCGTCGTTCTTCTGTCGGGTACACCGGTACACCGTAGTCCTTTTGTCGAGTCCCATGACAATTTGTAGTTTCAGAAGCAAAACAAGCGTAGAAGCTTTACAGGGTTCTTTTTTTACTTTCTTACATAAAACTTTCGCAAAACAATAACAAACATCAGTGCCATCTGTGACTGCTTCGCGTCAATAAGCTAAGGTGTACGGGAGCCTTAACTGTTCGTCTTCCGAGTTCCATTGCAAGGATGGTATAGCACAGCAAAGAGGCGGAAAACAGCTTGTCATCACTTTCACGTTTGTACCAGTACTTTGGTCGAAGGAGAACTGTTTAGATACGTCTAGCTCTGACAACTGAAAGCGGGCATAGGGTTTGTGATACTAAGTATTTTTTTAAGTAGTTTTGTAAGAAATTGCAGGTTCTTTGTGTTTGGAGTGATTCTTGAATTTGAATTCTCCCCGCCCCTTATTAGTATACATACTTCCATATGGGAGGTTTTGGGGCACTTTCGGTTTTATGGTAAGAGGTGGGTTATGGGTTTTCCGGAATTCGATTGCTTTTAGAAGAATGGAAGGAAACTATTCGTACGCTATTTGAGACAGAAGCAGCTGTGGATAATTTTTTTTTTCTTGAGAAGTAGCAGCACTGTGACATAACTGAGGCCTTTTTCATTTTATATGGCCGACAAAGTATATAAAAGCGTCAGGGTATATTCTTTTTTAGTCCATGGGCCAAAAAGTTGCTTGTTACTAGTCATTAAACTCTTGTCTTCACGCGTCGTTGGAGTTGCTAAGGCCTTTTGCCTGATAATTTTCCACTGGAAAATTTCTTGGAAATGTTTGGAAGAGAGAAACGTTTTTCGGAGGAGCGAACTATTGTTGCGAGCCAATTTTGGTATGCATCACAGAGCCTGTATGTAAGTAGTCTTAACTTTATAGAAAAAACAAGTCTGGCCATTCACGCAAGCGAGGAGGAAATTTCACGACGACGGAGTGTACAAACATGTCTGTTTGTTGTATTTGCTTACTCTCCCTTTTCCCTCACCTTCCATACATCTCCATCGTTTACTTATCCCGTTCTTTCTCCCACAGCCTATTTTAAGTTTTTCTTCCGATTTCTTTACGTCAATGGTCAAGAATTGGTGTTTACGTTTAGAGCCTGTGAATGAGAACAGAGAGCCTTTTCCCCGCTCTGCAAAATAAAAATGAATAAAAAAAATACATTCAAGGAGGCTTATAAGTAAAACACATCAATGCTTATTACCTCTCTACAAGTTAGATATGATTTTTATTCAATTTATTCTTTTATTCGATTCCCGGTACATAATTCGTTTTGTTTCTTAGAATCAAACGCTATCAGTTGGAAATAGATTGAGAAAAGGCCAAAACGTTCGAAACGTCTTTGGTAATCTTGACCGTAACGGCCAACACGCCAATCGGAACGTTCGTTTCTTATCGACAGGCACTTTAGCTTACCAATCAACCTTTAAGGCTCCCGTATAGGCCTATCTTAGCTCGGTATAGGCGGTTAGCGTGGGGAATTTCGGAACAGTTTTTTGAGAAAAACAGTAAATTTAATGAAAAAGTTCTT
This sequence comes from Lepidurus apus apus, assembly GCA_022832285.1. Taxonomy (NCBI): domain Eukaryota; kingdom Metazoa; phylum Arthropoda; class Branchiopoda; order Notostraca; family Triopsidae; genus Lepidurus; species Lepidurus apus. The sequence continues at coordinate 172,466 of JAGJRO010000047.1, read as the reverse complement.
TGACAGTAATCTCGAGCTTGCTAACAGGTAGTACACAACCAATGCAAACTTTTTTCAATGATATTTTTTCAATTAGCTACATGCAAATGAAATTTGCAGCTATGAGAAACAAGTTACCTAAAAATCTGTCCTTTGGTTGTGCACTAGCTGCTGACATTTCTTTTCTTATTATTTTTTTCGCAAGGCTTTCGCAAAATAATAACAAAGTCAGTGCCATCTGTGACTCCTTCCCATCAAAAAGCTAAAGTATCCGGGAGCCTTAAGGGCACGGTATACTTCAAGTAGTTGATCATGTTTTGCCGGAAGGGGGCACTGCTGTCATACCCTTTCTCAATATAATTTCACAAACTTTTAACAATAAATTAAAAGAAACAGAAAGAGATAACCGAAAAATTCGTTTTCTAAAAATATCTTAATAATAAGACCTACTCACCTAATTTTGTACAATTTTGATATATGATTTATTTACATTTTCATAACTGGGAAGACTTGTAAAAATTTTACGCAAAGAGATATTAAAAGCAAGAACTTATTTTAAAAGATTATTAAAGGACTATTATTTTAAATTCGTTCTGCATTCAAAGCTCCCATTGTCCTAGTGTAAGAAGGGAGGAATAACTTCAGTCTAACGAACTTCCTTAAAAAAAATAAAAAAAAACGTAGATTGGTGACGTCAAGGACTTCTAACTTGATAAAGATACTGAGCCAGAAAATTTTAAGTTTAAAGTGTTTTTGCGTGTCAGGTTGCCGCTCAGGTGTCAACAATAACGTCCCTCGTGCTCCTAAAGAGCAATACATATCTTCTCTTGGTGTGTACAGTACCCTACCTTTTTTCACCCCACACCCTCAGGCCGATACCCGCCTTCTGTCTCCTCCCTTTTCTCTGCCCCGCATTTTTACGGCTGACAGATCTTTCGTGCCATGTAAGCTTCCGTTAACGCTTGGCAGCAGCGGCCGCCTTGTTCTCCCGACTAGGGCTATTGTCGTCTAGCTTCAAACACATCACACAAGCGCTCCGAAGCACTCGCATGAATACATGCATTTCTACGTTCCTTTTCTCTGTTGTGTGGGATAGGTGACCAAGACGTACAATACATTTTGTTGACGATTGACGGTTGATTCCTGCCGGCTCTAAATCCAATACTGGCAACCTAAGACACGGAACCTGGACGGGGGTTACTCTACCATTTGAAGTAATAAAACCAGCCAGGCACGAGTCATTTCTTTTTACACGTCTTTACAGAAAGACGGTTCACCGTTTAACAGGCTCCTGTCCGTGTAATGAAAGGGGAAGAGGGGGGTCTTCTTTTCGAGAGGATCAGGGGAAAAACTTCCAAGTATTTACTCGGGTCCCCGAAGTAATTCCGAGACAGAACGGGGTACCTTATTAGGGCAGAGAAGAAGAGAGGGAAGAAAGCTAATTCAATGGACGTTAAACACGCCAGTCAGTTACTTTTGGCGAGTTCCCAAAGTAATTGGATCCTAGTTTCGTGCGGAATCCCGCGAAGTCCCCGGGAAACTAAAAAAACGGGTACTTTGAAGGATTGCAAATTGCTAGTTTTGATGTTTCCCTGATAGCTTTTCTTAAGGAGGAGGAGTCGACAGGGTCCCGTGACTTTTTACCCAAAGTGTCCCGTTGCATGATGAATGTCCTCCAGAACTTTAGGGGGGATTTTCAAACACCTTGCACGGAGCTAGATGGAGTTTCGAAACTTTCCGTTTTGGCGTTTCTAAAGCTGAAAAAAAGAGGGAAAATGTCCTTTTTGAAGTTTTGTATTCGGTTATTTTAGGTCACGGGACGGAAACTTTGAGCCAAATTTCTTTCTTTTTTCTTATGCACTGTTTGGCGGCACGGGACCGAAAAGCGCGGGAAAAAGACTTAGTTGCATCGCCCCATTTAACCCTGGGTCGATGGCGAAGGGCGGCGCTGCGCGGACCGCGTGTTGTGCTGCTCCGCGACTCGAGCGCTGGGGTGGGCCTTTCAGTCGCGAGTCTTCTGTGCTGGCCAGTGGTACAACACTGAAAGACAAATCGAACGTTTTAGTTCTAGTCGCTTTTTACCCTGTAACGGTTGTGTAGGTTGTTTAGAATTGTGTCTTTCAACCCAAAGGCGACCACTAACGGATAACGTGCGTTTTTAGGCGCCAAATTTGAATTTGGAGCTTGGGTTTGTGTTTCTCTGGGTTATAAGTACGAATTGTGGGTTTCTTTGCGAGTGTACCATATATAAGTGTGCGGTGGATGATTCATGAAGGGCTATGGCAACTTTGGCATGGGAACACGAAGTGCTCATCACCAATTGCACTTTCCACGTAAGGAAATTTCATAGTTGCTATGACTCTTTTTTCCCTTCCTAGTTTATCCGTTTTTCGTCTTGTTGGTTCCAAAGGGAGTTTTAAGTATCTTTCGGAAGTTTTCGGCGAGACTAAAAAGGGAAAAAAGGCATATTACTCCCAAGTTGTTTCGGCGATATTAAATTGCATGTTAGGAAATTGCATGCTCCCCTCCCTAAAAATGGTAGCTTGATATCCTTTTTGGAACAAAAAATGAGCGGAAAATTCGATTTGCATCCATGTCAGCATCCCTGCTAACAAAGACGAATGATCCAGAGAGCTGTTTTTATTGTTATTTTTTCCGGGAACGGGATATTTTGGGACGAGGAAATATGTGGAGGGGTAAAAGAAGAGGAAACGAGGACAAATTGGCAAAAAACAAGGCTGCCATGAAGAAAAAAAAAAGGGCGCCAATTATGTTATACCAACCTTGCGACGGTCGGTATTTTTATCGTCGGGGTTGGACTAGGCAATAGTAGCTCTGGGAGCAGACGTTGAATTTAGATGAGAACATACTCGTAGAACGTTTATTATGACAATGGTCCACGTGGGACTGGTCGCTCCGTACTGGCTAATATTAGTCTCTCTGTCTCTATTTTTTTTTTTTTTGCTTCCTTCTTTTAGACGCTAGCAGAGACCAGAAAAGCCCATTAGCTTTTAGCTCTGCATAATAGAGGCTTCTTGCATGATATACTTAAAGTTGCTTGACTGGACGTCCCATGTGGATCACTTGGGCTGAGGAGGGGATGGGAGATGGAGAAGAATACAGTTACAGGACTTGGACGGGCAAGAATGCTTTTTCCCGGCATTTTTGCGTAGCTTGAAAAGATCAAAAGGAGAGGGAGAAAATGCTATTAGGAAAGTAGAAGACTTCTTGGAAGTTCGCTTTGTTTGCTCGGAGCTTGCTCGTGCAGCTAATTAAATTGCCGCCCACGTGGTCAGTGTCCTGAGTTGTCTTAGCTTGTTGTGGCTTTTAGAAGTGTGTTGGGGTGTAGAGGATTGCGAAGGTTTGAAGACGAGTAAGCAGATTAAAAGCAAGTCGTGCTTGCGTAAACAACCGTACTCGGAAAGATATATTTTGATAGGGTTATTCGCCTTCGGTGCCAAAAGAAAAAAGGACAAGCCAAACTGTGATTAAGTTTTAAGTCTTGTTACTATATTATTATCTATCACAGTAGATGCTGCTTATTGTGATCACTGGTTAGAATCGGCCGTTTTGTGGAAACAAATTGTAAAGGACCGGTTCAAATGATAAAATTCAAAGCATTTAATCGGTTATTAGAATCACATTTTCGGAAATTAAGAGTCCATTTCATAAGAATCTTCACATGTAACGAAACTACAGTAGTGATTGCTACATGGACTTTGCGTATTGACCACAAAGGGAAGCGACCGTTACTATAGAAATGCCTCAATCTTCTCTATCAAAAGTTTAAAAATCGTTACGAAATCAGAAAGACTCAGTAGTGGGTGTAGTGAATCTAGAAAAAAGAAACGGGCGAGAAAGTGTCAAAAAGTAATACATATATCCGATTTAAGGTTATTAGAATCTCCGCTTAAAAGAATCAATATTCGTTTGACAAGCGTAATCACAATAAGTATTATTATTATTATTTTTCTATTATTGTTATTACTGTCAAGTTCCTGCGATGTTCCAGTGGGAGGGAAATGGCTAGGGAAACGGAAGTAGCGGGGCGGTCTCGCGGAGGCTGTATCCCGAGGGTATCGCCTCAGGCGTTTTAATTGTTTCTCATTTATCTCAGCTGTTTGTAGGCTGATTACGTTGATTGAAGGGTCGCTGGACTGGGAATTGTATATTCTCTGTTGATAGGAAGGAAGTGATTAGGGTTTCGTTGCATATGTGTGTCATAATTTGACATTTGTGTTTGGCAGTAAAACGTGCGGCTTGAAACTTAACTTCTTGTTTGGATCGATTTTACGTAGGTGAAGGAGGAAATGGTATCGGAAGTGGGGGCGGAGGAGGAACCTTGATCAAAATTCAGTTGCCTGAAAGTTTGGAAAGTTTGCCGCGTGCAGATCATTTTCCGTCCCAACGTCATCGCTGGAATACTAACGAGGTAAAATTCATGCTCAATGACTGACAAGCTGGGTTTAATCCGACCGTTTTTTTTACGGGGTAAAATGTTAGGAAATTGCCGCTATTTTAATCAGCTTCGATCGACATTCGGAATGGCTTGCCAAGGAAGTCAAAATCAGGTAATTTTTTTTTTTTTTCGTTCGTAAATGGGACCTTGCACGAAATCTCAAAATTGGAGTCTCATTTTCCAAGACTTTTTTTATTTTCAAAGGAATCTTTTCGGAATTTTTTTGGGGGCATATAAATGGAATTACGAATAAAGTGGACATTTAAATGGGTAGTCAAAAGAAAAGGAAAAAGCAGTTTATTTTGTTTTTTGTTAGCAGTTTATTTTATTCTTCTTTTTTTTTGCTCACTGCGTATTGGAACGATTATGGTTGTTGTTTTCCGACGTTTCCAGGCCCAAGAGTGGTTCCATGTTGCTGTATTCACGAAAAAAGGTCCGGTATCGTCGGGACGGCTATTGTTGGAAGAAACGCAAAGACGGAAAGACCACCCGAGAAGATCACATGAAGCTCAAAGTCCAGGGCACTGAAGTAAAGCTTTTTTCCTCCTTTAAATGTCTTTTTTTTCAGTTTTTTGTTATGTTCTTTTTTGTTACGGCCTTGTTACATTATTCACAAGATTTCTTCGGTCCCGAGTTTATGGCACAAGAAGCCAGAATAATTCACAGAGTTGTGTGACCCAATCAGCTAAATTCGTTTCTTTCATGGCAGTCATGAATACTTAAAGCACACTGTGAAGAGTTTTTTTTATCTTAAAGAAAACGCAAGAGTGTTCTACAATTCTTGGATATCTGTTAAATATAAGATAGTTTGGTATAGTCTTGAAGGAGAAATAACTTCTAAAGGGGTGTATTACATTAAGTTGGGTAGGAAAACTTACTAACTGACATCACGCGCTTCAGAAATCGATTTATAGACTCGCATCGATTATTTTTTGCCGGCCAGAATTCTGCCAATATGTCCGGAAACGGGCCACCATTCAATGTTTCTAGGACTCGAGAGTCTTGAGTCTTGAATACATTAAATACGTTTTTATGTGTGAGGAGTGGTATTAGAACATCCTGTATTGATGAACTAACGACTTGGGTGACCTAGGGCAAGAAATAACTTAGGAACCAACCGTCAGAAGCAGTCTTTCGTAAAAAGTGCATGATATTTTTTACAAACCTTCTTGACAGTAATGTAGGAAACACCGGTGTAGATAGCAGTATATTTTACTTTATTCATTTCACTAATTTGAGAAAGGCAAATATTTTTTTTACCTAAGTGAACAGCAAAACATACGAATTTGGAAACTGACGTGCCTTATGCATTATTTTTAGTGTCATTTTTTAAGAAAAATTGCGTCCAAATCCAGTACGTGGTTATAAAGTTAGCTTGCTTGCCGTTTTATGCGCAGAAGCCATGCGCGTGCATATACGCCCATGTGAAGCACTGCGCGCCACCTAGCGGCAGCTTATGTAGAACAAGCTGAAATCTCTCTTATTCTCTCGTCTCGGTGCTCAATTGACAATGGAAACGCTTCACAGCTGTCCTTGTAAAGCACATAGTTTGTTAAAATCACTCATTCTATTTAATTACTGCCAGCTATCAGCAATGTCCTGGATTGAAAAAAATAACACTGTAAAGGAAAAATTCATTTTAATTTGAAATAATTACTGCGAATTTATGTTACAATATCCTAATTGTAGCGCTGTTTTAGTGTCTGTTACTCGCAGTTTTTTTGCAAATTTCAGTAATGAATTACCTCCGCATTGCTTTTTTGTTTTCTAATTTACGATTTTCGTACTAATTTTTCCACATACTTTCTTTATATTAAAACTAAAAAAAATGCCGTGTGTAAATGAAATTCAAGTCCAGCAATGATGGAAGAATCCCTTTTTGGTCGTTCAGACGATTTTTTTTTTCAATCAGACAAAAAACTTAAAATGCTGGAATATTTTCTCACCACACCAAGCAGAACGTGCGGTTAAATATTTGGCACCGCCGGCGGCACGTGCTTCGGTATTGCTGCGAAAGTAGTTTTTCCTCGTCGATGAACTTCTTCCCTCCCCCCCCAAAAAAGGAAAAGAAAAGAAAATAGTAAAATCAGGGAAAGGAAGGGGAAAAAGCGCAATCCAGATTACCCGAGCTTGCAATTTTTTTGTACCCTTGAACCCTCCACCCTCTACCCTTTTTTGCACCCTCTTCCCTCCCATTGGTGTGTGCGCTAGTTGATAAGCTCAGACAAGCGTGAAAAGGAGTGACAGGCGCTGAAGTCGCACGTTTTGACCCCTTCGTGACGCCCAAGGGTAGTTACGGCGGGGCAACCTACCCTGAGGGCTGGGAGGGTGACGAGGGTGGAGTTACCCTGCTTTTAATAAAAGAGACCTTATATTGTTTTACTAAAAAAATTCTCGGTGTTATTCTTATCCATTATTCACTTTAATCAAAAGTATAACAAATTACCCTTCGTCGAATTGGGGTAAATGGGGTGTAATAGGGTGAAGGGTGTACAAGAATTTCTAACATGATTTCGACATATATTCATCTTCCTCTAACTCGGCTAACATTAATATTTCTTAATAGCTTTTTTTTGGGGGGGGGGGGGGTAAATGTGAGATGGGGAAGCTAGAGGGTGATGAGGGGTGACGTAATCAGCGTGTTAAGTCATAGGCATTTTCCCACACGTAAAGCGATTGCTCATTGCCAAGGGTATGCTGTGCTTGGTTATGGCAGTATTTTTTTTCTTAACATTCGCTCACCACGATGATTCGGCCAGGAGAAAATGAGACTAAAAGTTGATTGGATGGAAGCGTGACGTCATTAACTAGGTTTTTAAAAAAATCCTGACTTCTATTTGCTATACGTTACTTTTTTATTCGTGCCCTCCAAAAGGAAGGCATAAAAGGAAGGAAAGACCATCTCTACATCAGCTAAAGAACAGGGTGTTCCGTTTTGGGGGTGGCCGGAGGCTATATGAACTAGCTCCGCCCCGTGACAGTTATATCTCTCGTCGGGTCATGTCTCGTGACCCGAACCAACCGAGTGGGGTGTCATTTAACTCGGATTTTTTTTCGCTTAACACGGACGAAGCAGTTTACTGTCTAGGTTGGGTCTAATAGATCATCATATATTCATATCCACTTTTTGTCTTCCATTCTCGTTAGAAATTCTACAGCTCGTTCCAAATACTTACTTTGACCTTGTAATAACGAATTCCCGTTACTCAAAGTCCATTGCCCTATTTTAGAAGAATTTAATCCTATTTCGTATTTACTTTTCCTTTTCTTTTTTAGTGCATTTATGGCTGTTATGTGCATTCAGCCATTTTACCGACCTTCCATCGCAGATGTTACTGGCTTCTCCAGGTAAAAATGTATACCCTAAGCGTATATGTAACATGCCAGTAAATGTATGACTAACTCCAAAATTGTCGGGCGTATACTAGATTTATTATTATTATTATTTTGTAGTTTACTAAAATTCTGGAAGCAAAAAAAGAAGTGATGTAAATTAACATTTCTGCCTTTTACTTGTACTAGAACCCGGATATAGTGCTGGTCCACTACTTAAATGTTCCGTATCCGGACGATTCCAAGTTGGTGGTCGTCGCCAGCGTCTCTTTATGGGGCGAGCGTAAGGAATGGACCAAAGACGAGCTCATTTCCCAGCTTAAACCCATGTGTAAGTTTTCCTCACCTAAAAAAACATTATTTTTTTATTTTATTTTTTTAACTACTCAAAAAGTTCGATTTGCAAACCTTCAGGCACGACTGCCCTGAAAGTGTATGTACCAAAGAGTTACCAGCTTTCAGAAGTAGGTGTCTGCAGAACCGAACAGCGGTCATGTATTGACGAAAAAGGGTGAGGGGGCGGGGCTTATTCATAATAGAACTCACGGAAAGGTCCGAACTTGGAAGAAATACTTTTGTAAAAGCTGTCTGGGAATTTGTAGCTGTTTTTTGTGTGTCGTGGCTAGGAGATTCGGGGAGACGAAATATTTAGACTTTGTAGCTAAAGACAGATTTTAAAAAATAAATTTAAAAATGTAGCTTTTATTTCTGTTGAGATAGCTAGATGCTTTGGTGGAGCCGGGGAAAAGCTTAGCTGCTGGATTTAATGTCTTTTTTTTTGGTGGAGATTCGCGCTTGGCAGTCACACAAAATGGTTCCAGGAATGCTGGGAAGAATTTCTTATCGTGGAGCGACTCAATTGCGAACCGTTCTGAGAAGAAAGAAGGGAAATAGAGTCACTGGGTCCTTTTGAAATTTCTGTCAAGTTCGATGTGGGGCGGAGGAAAGAGAATTTGCTGTAGGGTAATAGAAACAGAATGGGAAGTTGAGTGGAAGAGGGAGGAAATTGTATCGAGTGACCTGGAGCGTAAAAGAAAATCGAACAAAATAACGGAGAAATGCGAATGTCTGTCCGGATTTGGATTCGGAGTGTCTTTTCTTCCGTCTTCTATTCTTTATATCTTCCGCCAGTGATTCCTGGCACTTTCCTTCTTTGTGTGTATGTGTGTTTGTATGTGTTGGGGTAGAAACTGCTGTTTCTCATCAATCTTGCACTTGGTTGCAACGCCGTGATCGAAATAACCAAGGAAGTCGCACGTTCTAATGGTCCCACACGTTTTGCTGGTCACTGTTTCTTTCCCCTTTGAACTTGTCCAGGAACAGAACAGAAAGAGAAGTTGGCTTGGACCGAATTAGGGAAGCAGAGCGAGACGCGGATTTTTGTATTTATTTATTTATAGTACTCTGTGTGATTCGAACAAATCTTGGAAGTGAACTGCAGTTCCGAAATGTTTGCTGTTGATTAGGCTATATAAAGGGGAGGGGTTTCAGCTTGAGTGATTGGGAAGTTCGTTTGTTAGCTTTGAATGGTTTGAGTATAGATTTAAAAAAAAAAATTAAAGCGAGAATTGTCAAAGGGAATTTCTTGGCATAATTAGCTGAATCTACGCAAGAATAAACTGAATGCTCGATGCTGGTTTTAAGATTTTAAGGGTTCAAGTTAGCGCCTCATGTCAGCTGATGTATTACGAAACTTTATTATTGATGAGTATTACAAGAAGTGCCGAAAGTTTGATAATTAGAAGCTTCCAGGAAGGAAACGACGCATATATCTGAAAGGAAAGTAAACTTAGCTTTTTTCGAGGGAGAAGGATCTTTTTGAGTTTGTTTCGATCGATTTATTTCCAGCGCAGTTTTCAGGCTTTCGAAGCGTTTAAACTCGAAAGCCATCCAGTGACCCTTAGTTCGTTTTGACCAAAGTTTAAGCCGACTTAGTTAGTGTCTTCTTCTGTGAAAGCCACTTTGCAAGGATAGGATAGTACAGCAAAGATGGCGGAAGCCTTGTTAGGCTTCCACCAACACTTAACAGAGTTAAGATGGCCGACCGCAAGCCAACTTGTCGCCACTTTCCATGTTTACTGTATGCTTAGAACCACTGTTGTTTACAATACTACAGAAAAGTGTATGATCCGTAAATGGGTATACTTATTTATCTGGTAATTGCGCGGTTTCTAGAATCATAAGTATAACAAAATAAGTAATTAAACACTGAGTTTATATCTCTTAAAAAATATTATAGATAACTGAGTAATGTAAGTAATGTAATTAAGTCATATAATTTCTGCAAAATTCAGGAAATAATGTGTTATTTCTTTGTGTGTTCTTTTTGGGTACAACGCAGTCTTCAGTGAGGATGAGCCAAATCTTAACAATGAACTGGAAATTTCGGTAATTAAAAAACTCATCAATTTTGTGTACCGTAAGAAATGAGTTTGTAACATTCTCATTAAAAAATTCATGCGACTTTTTAGACCGCCGAAACGGTGGAAGCCATCGTCTGTCAACTAATGGAGAAACAGCACGCGGCACGTCTAACAAACCACGCCCATCCATCCGTTAGTACTCCCAATAGTGGTCCCGCCAAACTCGCCACCTTAACTTTCAGCGACCGGAACGAAAGTTCACCGCCAGTCGTCACTAACAGCCGCCTGGCACTACCAACGCCTTCTACTTCCGGTGACACCTTTCGAGGTAATAAAAGTAATGCTCATCTTCCGGCTTCTGTGGCCGTCACACATTCCTCTACCCGCGCGTTTCACGTCCGACATTCCGCCGACAACAATGAAGCTTCACGAAATGTCACCGACAATGCCGACCCCCGTAAGCGGCCGCCTTCTGTACCCGCACCAGAAATGGCCACCCTGAATAATAATCATGACCCTCGCCACGCCCCTTTGTTGCTCAACCTATCCCAGTTCCAAAACGCGGGGGGCGGCTTGCTCATTCTTAACAGCGGCTCCTCCTTAACCTCTTTTCTACCCATGTCGGCCTCCTCGGGCCTCCAAAGGTGCTGGGAAACCATACCTGCCGAAACTATCCCCACGCAAACCGATACGACTGGATACGGTGACGTCATTAACCCGCCTCCCCGGAAGCCCAGTCCGCTCGCGGTGGCTGTGTCTGCCGCCTCTTCCGTCCAAACCGCTAAAACCGGTTTAACGTTCAACGAAACGCTCGATTTAACCCAAGAAGATATCCAGCAAACCTTATCCGCCAATTTACCCATGTATGAGGACGTCGGGAGAAGTAGCCACCTCCACCAAGATATGTTGCAGTTCCTGGACGTCAACGGTGTCGGAGGCCATGATGATCTTTTCGCTAATCTAGACGCCTTCGACATGCTGGCGGATCTACCCGAGTTTGACTGCCATGACCATAACCCGGCAGATATTCTGGTCAAGTCAGAAAGTATTAGTCAAAAGAGTCCAGAGACAGTAGTGGAAAAGCCACTCGAGAAGCGATACGTTACTACTAGTCACCACGTCATGGTCAATATTGTTGATTACTCCCCCGAGTGGTCCTCCACCGAGGTATATATTAGAACTTCTTTTTGCCTCTTTCTTTATTCTATTTTTTGTCTCCAAGAGAAAGAAAAAAATATATTTTCTCTAAGAGAAATAAGAAATATTTATTAAACCCAGGGTGGTTTTAATCTTTAAGGGTGGTACTAAAGTCTTGGTGACGGGGCCGTGGCAAACAGTAGCGGGGTGGACGATTCTGTTCGGCGACACTCCTGTTCCGGCCACTTTAATCCAACATGGCGTCCTGCGCTGTTATACCCCAAGTAGGGAAATTATTTTTTGTGAAACTCTGAGTCAGGGGAAAAAGAAAGGATCAAAATATTTTCTTTTTCTTTCCTTGATATCCTTGTAGGTCGTTTAGAAGGAGAATTGACGCTGCAAGTGGCGCGGGACGGAATGGTTGTCTCTAACAGCGTGTGCTTTACGTATCGATCAGTCGCCGTCACAAGTCGTGCGGGAAGTAGTGCTGACCAAGCCCTGTTTCATAGCAAACTTTTGCAGCGGTTACGGCAAGTGACAGATGGACTCGATTTGGAAAATGGGCCCCTGAAAACTAATTTAGCCAACTTGGTAAAGTTTTCCCTATGGACGTGGTGGATTTCAATTCATTTTATCCTTTACTCATTTATTTAAAAAAATACTAAAAGGAGGAGAAATTTCGTCACGCTAGCCATGCCGATACAGACGAATGGCGACAATTTGAAGACAGTTTAGCGTCCTTGTGCCTCCAGTGGAAAAATAGGCCATGGAAGCGAAATTATGCCTTTTCTTTACCCGCTGGAGACGCTAGTCTCTTGCATTTGGCGTCAGCCTTGGGCTTAACAAGGTAAACACACTTGATTGAAATTGAAACTTTGTGTATTGTGGAAAGATGGCGGCACTTTGAACTATTTTTGTTTTCAACATGTTTTCCAGTTTTGGAACTCGTGAGATAAGAATGACACTAGTGTGCATTATTGTTGCAAAAATGTTCTCCGGAAAACGAATGACAAACGGGTGTCACTCGAGTTGAAAATTGGTAGTTGGACTGGAAATGCCTCAGGTTAGGTTAGGATAGGTTAAGTTAGGTTAGCTTAGGTTAGATGAGGTTTTAGGTTAACGTTAAAACTTGCACTTTCATTCACTCCACTAGCTGAACAAAGAAAAATTCATTGTTGGACAGTGACACAGTAGTGTCACTTTTGACTCAGGGATACGTCACATACGTGTGTAACTAAATCCGGAGAACGTGTTGTTTATTGTTGTTTTTTTCTTCATGTGTAAGTTTTCTTGGAAGCGGGTATAATTTGGGTTCTTTCGAGGAGTTGAATTATGGTAGTCTCTTCATTGATCGTCTACTTATAAAGTGATGAAAACTTTAGCACGTAAAAAAGGAAGAGTGCGGTGTTTATCGTGAAAAACTGGAGAGCTTAATGAACTGCAAGTTGTTTATGAGGGAGTCAGCTTATTCCTGCTAAAAAAAGCTTTTCACGTGATAAATTGCCATACTCAAAAGGATAAATGAATTGTTTTAGAGTGGCTTCCTCCTTGATTGAGTGGCGGTTGGACAACAGCGCCCTTGTTTTGGAACAGGAAGTGAACGTGCTTGGGCGAGATGCCAAAGGCTTCACCCCATTGGTAACTTTACTCTAAAGTTTTTTTACCGCCCATTTGGTTTTTGCTTACGTCTTCTGATTCCGTAATGGCGTATGTGACTTTTTTTCACTCAAATCTCACTAGATGTGGTCGTGTGCGAAAGGCCATCACGATATGGCCGCCCTTTTGGCTCAATATGAACCGTCGGCTTTGGTGGTAGTAGACGCCCAAGGAAGGAGTCCTGCTGAGGTGGCGCGGCATGCTGGTTTTGTCCTCTTAGCCGCCGACATTGAAAGGTTTTTTTACTTTCTTTTATTTCTATTTTTTGTTTTTAAATGAAGTTTACTAAAAAAATGCAACAAAAATAGTAGAAGGATTCTGGGAGCGCGTAGTCCTAGTGAAATGCAGCTGCAGAGCCGATCGTCTTCCATTTCGGGGTGTAAAAATGAAAAAGGGAGGGGCTTAGCCTCACGACCGAGCCACCATTCGCCTTCGCCTTCACCCAGTCCCCAACTCGGACCGCCCACTTCCACAGATGTAATCTGGAGTGCGGATGGTACGCGACAGTTGAGACTAGCCAAACGCTCCTCAATGGATAATAATGCGCCCGTTAGTCACGTGGCGCCACCTAACGATTGGCAGAAAAAGAGCGACAAAAATCATAAACTTTCCAGGTAAACAATAGTATTTTACGTTACTTTTTCTAATCATAAGCTTTGAAATACCGTATTGTTTTATCGTCGGGTTAAACCTTGTTTCTACTTTCACTATCAAGTATTGATATTTGTATTCAAAGCTCCCCGTATAGACTTAGCTTTCTATGTACGATAGCATGGGAAACGCAGAAGCCGTCGTACTTAAAATGTGTTTTAACTATAATTGCGGGCGATTTTCCTATGCATACTCTGAAATATTATTTTTGATGATATTTAAGAAATGACAGGAGTTTATCCCTACCTTTGGGAGCTCTGCCGCCAATCGATGACCGCCACCGAGAACGTTCTCCCGCGCTTTCTATGGACGCCTCCTCCACTCCATGTGAGTTTCCTGTTTGGACTTTACTTTCTTATTCATTTCTTCGCTCTTTTTGGCTCTTTTCGAAAAATTCTTAGTCTTACCTTTACACACTTTTTGATAAAGTTAGGCTTTTAATTGCCTGAATTTTTCTTATTTTTCCTATTTCAATTATTATTGTGCTGCTTATTCAAGCTCAGATACAGACAAACGCTACAAGAACTCCAATACTTCCGTTATGGAGCATTATACTCACTGTTGAAGCACTTCTTACCTAAAAATAACTTCCAGCATGGAAGCTTTACAATTTGGAAAGCTTACTCGGAAGTCAGTATTGGAGATCTGGTTGCGTTTTCTGAAGTTAGTTGCCAGTAAAGAGGAAGGCGAAAAAGTAAAACAAAAGTCGGCATACGCCAATGCGATTGGTTCAGGTGAGTCGGCTCCTTCGCTTTTGCCGCCCTTTCCGCTGGCCGTTACGCCTGCGGCAGAGCCTGAGGCTTCTATGGTGATGCTTGCCGATCCTTGCAGTCCCCTGATCGACGTTGAGGCCTTGTCCGAACATGAACCGGAATCACCGTTGAGTCATGCGATGGAGGGTGAGTCTGCACGCCCAGTTTTATTTTACCCGTTTACTAGTGTTGATTGGGGGCAGCACAGTCGCGAAACTTTTCGCACGCTTATGCACCCAAATGTTGGTTCTTGGCCTTGGCTAGAATATTCTTACGGTGCTAATAAGCATAAGGCTTTGCGCTTCAATGTAGTGTAGTTGTGATTGTTCGCAAGAAACAAAACGTAAAAATGGTTTGATGACGTCATTAAACGAGAAAAATGTGTACAACAATAATAGGACGTTGGTTATTTTTTCTTGTTGTCTTTTGCTAAACAGACGGAGTGCCAAATAATCGACGAGAAAGCGCCAGTTCAGTAGATTTAGCCTTACCTGGTCTGGTGGGCGATCAGGACACGCGGGTTTTGACGCTAGCAGAGCAAATTATTGCAGCAATGCCAGATCGAATTAAGGTAGCATTTACGGTTTAAAAAAGTTGACGGTTAAGAAACTTTAGGAAAATTTTCCTACAATTTTCAAGTTAAAGTTGGTCTGCTTTTAGAATGAGAGCGAGGATATGATCGTGGAAGATAGCTCTAGAGACATGACAGTGATCGATATGAAAACGGACGATTTGTTGATGGAAGAGGAATCGTGTGATCCGGCAGAATTCACTTTCGAATTCAGCGACCATAATTATAGGTAAAGTAAAATAAAAAATGACAACAACAAAAATTGTTCGCAGGGACTATGTGTGAACGCAGTTAGATCAAGCCCCGCCTCTTTGACAGTTACTTTAGTTATTATAACTATAAGACAGCGGGTCAGGAGGCTGGGCTAGAGCTAAACTGAGTTCACAACAAGACTTCTTTAGGGAAAGCTGTGATTTTTGATCCTACAATCATTTATAAAGAAAACTTATAAATACAGCAACTCAACTCTTCAATTAAACGAAGTTATTGTACTTTTAAGTTTGTGTAAGGAATTTCTTTAGTTGTTTGCTATCAAATATAAGTTTACTATTAAATATTGTAAGGTCAAAAATTCACGATTGTAAGATTACGACGACTTTGTTTTACTATAAGTTTAACGATATGCTGTGTGCTTACTGTAGGTATTGTGATGTGGGAACGCCTAGTTCCAGCGTTTCACCCGCGAGTTCTAGTTGTTTGCAATCTCCTTGTTCGTTTTCTATGGATTCACCGTCACCACCGCCTACTACGGCGGATTTTACCGAATTTCTCCAAGCTTCCACCAACGTCTTTGTCCGGGATTTCTCCAATTTGACTTTGTCAGGTATACCGTCAGTATAACATTGGAGATTTAGTACTTTAGCTTATTAATTAATTCCAGACCGTGAGCAACGAGAGCTGTATGAGGCTGCCAAAATTATCCAGAAAGCTTATCGATCCTATAAAGGACGCAAAAAGGCTGAAGAACAGGATAAGGAACGAACTGCGGCGATTATTATACAAAATTATTACCGGCGGTACAAACAAGTAAAAACTAATCATAACTTGGCCAAGTATGAAATAGGAAATGTATTATTCGGATTTGTTTGCGTGTGTTTTTTTCAGTATGTTTATTTAAAGCAAATGACGCGAGCAGCAGTTGTGATCCAAAACCAATTCCGCTCTTACTATGAACACAAACGGTTCAAGAAAAGCCAGGAATCGTCCTCGTCCACACCATCAGTTTGCAGTTCTTCTTCATACCGATTATTTCGAGAGAATTCCTTGGGAGGAAATGGGCGGCAAAGTCGAGAAGGCACGCCTACTTCTTCCTCACTCAAGTACCACATTTTTTTTTTTTATTATGGTTATTTTACTCCTAGTTTTATTTGTAGGAGGACTTACTCTCAACGAAGACAACACCAAGCTGCCCGCAAAATCCAGCAATTCATGCGCCAGTCGAAAAACAAGTAAGTTTTCATTTTCGTTTTATTCTCTAAGGATACCTCTTATGGCTGTGTAACACGGGCATATTTGCCACAGCTGTATGCACGATATTTGCGATCACAGAATTGCGAATTTGGAAACTGTCGTGGTCTAGGCAGTATTTAGTTTATTTTTAAAGAAGGTGTCATGCCAATTGAGCACGTGGCTACGCAGTTTTCCTATTTGCCGTTTTGTGCGCAGAAGCAGTGCGCGTTCATATATACAAACCCATGCAATATGCACTGTGCGCCACCTCCTGATAGCTTGGGTGTAACAGCGTAAGCTATACACGGGGTATCCTTTGGGTTCAAGCACCCAGCTTTTTGTGCAAAATATGGAAGTTTTATGGTTTTTATAATTGTGGGTCAGTTTGCCTTCAAATTATAATGCTGGAATCACATTATTGACTTTTTCAATTGTTACTTCAATGCTTAGTCTTTTGGATGTGATGGATGCGGTAAGTTACTTGGTGTCCAGTTTTCTTTATAACAGCGTATGCTTCTCGTTGTTTAATTTATTTTGCGATTTAAACAGGCTATTGGTAGAAACTTTGATCAGAGTTAACGACGATTTTTTAGATTGAAATTATTGTTTTGTAGACTCAAATCATTGTTTAAAACGTAAGGAGTTTTTTACTTTAACAAATTTTACAGCCTAAATAACTGAGAGCTTGCTGAGAATCGACTAGAATAACCGGTCTGTGACAGTAATGAAGAGCAACGGAAGACCCTTCCCATAGGCTAGCGTCATAAACTGAACCGCGTTTTGTAGTGCTCCTATGACATTCGAAAATTCGAATTTTTTTCTATCGTTTCATATCATTGCATCGTTTCCTTTTTAGGGACTGTTCTTGATTTTAGAGAAGTATCAAAATTGTTACTTTTGGCCTCTTTAAGCGTTTTGAATTCTATTTTAACTTATGGAGAGATTTGAATGCTAATTAATTGTTTTAATCGTCTTCTTGTAATGCAGGTTACAGAGAGAGAGGGCTTTAGCTGCCGAACGCGCGAGCCAAACCAACAGCAACATCAACGTGGGCACGCCCACTTGTGCCTGCAGCATAACTCCGCCCATTTCTGTAAATAACAATCGTCGTCTCTGAGCCAAAAAATCCGAAAAAATCGAAGCAGTCGCAAGTGACCAAAATAGCTCACTGCCATAGCCCAGGGCATTATTTCTTTCTTTATTATTATTGTTATTATTACTTTTTTAAAGAATACCAAAAGAAATTCTGGGGAAAAGGTGCAATGCGATTAGATTTAATAAGGATCCAAGATCGCATTTTCTGTTCGGAGGTTTTTCTCTACCAGTAGCAAAGTTATTTGCTTGGTGGTACAAGTTTGGTACCTTGATGTTTTGCTCTTAGCAAAAAAAAAAGAAAGAAAATGAAAGGGAAGGAAAAACAAATTTTGAGCACTGAAACTTTTAAAAACTACAAAAATTCAAAAATATTTCCTTCGTCAGATCTTCTTTGTAAATAGTTGTTAAAGTTTGACAAATTTTATCTTTTCGTGTGCTGTGGTGTCCTAAACGTCCAGAAAAAAAGATCTTGTCTATTTGAAGAAAATGAAAAAAAAATTTCCCACTCCCTTAAAATTTTTCAAATCTTTTGTAATTTAGAAGCCTTATAGCCGTTTTTTCCAACGGAAGGAATTTTTTGCATTTCGCCTTCCCAGAAAACTTTGGGTGTGTTCCATTTTTTTATATATTGAGATATAGAAGTGATTATGTGTTTTCAAAGGGTGTCAAAAAACCTGAAAGTGTGCATTTTTGACGCAGGGAAAAGTATTGAAACAGTATTTCTCCTAAAACGCTCAAAAAAAGAAAAGACAAAAAAGACAGTGTTAAGAAAAGATTTTATTCCGGTGTGATTTAGAATTCAAAATCTGTGGGGGATACTTTCTTGGGGTTTTTGGAAGGAGATTTGGGAACTTTTCTATGATTATAAGTTTTCTATTA
Source organism: Lepidurus apus apus (assembly GCA_022832285.1). Classification (NCBI taxonomy): domain Eukaryota; kingdom Metazoa; phylum Arthropoda; class Branchiopoda; order Notostraca; family Triopsidae; genus Lepidurus; species Lepidurus apus. Next base: position 154,142 of record JAGJRO010000047.1, on the reverse strand, counting down.
CTTTGATTTATTCTTATTTTTTTTATTTTTTTTTAATAATGGATTTAACACGAGTGGATTGTTGCTGTGCAATAGTCAGCCCCTCCCGTTTGCCCCCTCCCCCATTCCCTCCAACATTTTTCAGGGTTTTTTGCTTAGCTTTTCTCTTGAAGGTATAGAAGTCACATTTTCATGCAGCTGTGATGCTTTTAAAAAAGGGTTTTTATCAAGTCTGTCTGCTTGCGTGTAAAGTTTGCGGTGAATTTGATTCTAAAAAACCAACAAAAATTCCTAAAAAATCAGACTCGGAACAAACGCTTTTTTGGCTTAACAAGAGCTCTTTCTAGTCAAATAATTTCCTTTGGCGAAAAGTTAGTTCGAGGAGTTAAATCCAATTTTATCCCCGTTTCTCTTTTCCTTTTGTGCCGAGCCAGATCGTAACATTTGGAATTTCACAGGTTTTGTTATAACCCCACTTGACTTCCCAAGTGTTCCGGTTCTGTCCTTCTGGTTCAATATAACTTCACAGTCTTCCTCCAAAAAACGCATTTTATTTAGTATTTCTGTAGTTAACGAATGTCATATATATTTCTTTGCCAATGAGTAATTGATTTGTTGTTTTTTTCCATCCGTAGTAGGCTTTGAATAAGGGATTTCGTCGATTTTGTGGAGTGGGCCGAAGTGGGGTCGAATAGCGTAGAGAATGCAGAAACAATCTTACGTCAAAATTACACGAGATTTTTATAAAATAGTCTTTATGAAAACTTTAAATTTAACTTGAGCAAATGGTTATAAAGTTATTCAGCTTACTATTTTGTGCGCAGATGCCATGCGCGCTCATGTACACTCATGTAATGCATTTCACCCCACCTGGCGGTAGTTTGGGTATAACGAGCTAAGCTATAAGACTTTGATTGCTTTAATTGGGTATAACGAGCTAAGCCTTAATTGCTTTGAAATTCCAGATGGTTAATAGGCTAGCTGGGACAAGTTAATGACCATATTCAAATGAGTTAATCCCGCATTTAAGCAAGTCCTTTAGAAGCATATGTAAACGCTGTCGGAGTCGGTTTTCCTTATGACAAATTTTTTAATACGGCTAAGAAAATCTTCGTGTTTAATACTAATAAGCAGAGGCTTCTTCGACTCAAAATATCATTAGCATTTCAGATTATCATATACGTTTTGTCTTTCTGTCGACTTGTCGAGTCGTCCTTATGTCTCCGGCCCGCTTTGTTTCACCGCTGGGGTCGCAATAGCGTTTTGGGTACCCTGCACGCCAGGTAATGTGGAACGCCGGGAGAAGTCTTACGTATTCAGCGGGTTGCCTACATACCAGAGGAATGTACAGTACATGAGCTGATAATAATACGTCGTAAATAGTCTTTTGGCCAAAGCACGAATGAGTATTTCCAAAGTTAAAGTGCAGCTATTCTACGATGTTGTTTCACCCTACACGTGGTTTGCCTTTGAAGTAACTCGCTATCTTTTAAAAATAAAATAATTTCTTACTGGATTGTAATAATTCGTTATGTTATTTATTTAGGTGCTCTGTCGCTATAGAACCGTTTGGAAAACCATGGATTTGGAATTGAAACCCTTCTTTTTGGGTGGCATCATGAAAGAAAGCGGCAATAAGCCGCCATTGCTTGTTCCCAATAAAAGCTTTTACATGTTCAAGGATTTGCCCAGGAACGCCAAGTATTTTAGTGTCCCCCTACAATCACCCAGTGTAGGTTTCCGTAATATTCTAAACACTAAACCTTTCCTTTTATATTTCCTTTATGTTGTCAGGATCCGGTTGAAACGATTCTCGAGAAGGGATCTTTAAGAGCGCAAAGGTTTTTAACCAGCATTCAAATGCAGACTCCTGCTTGTTTGGAAGAAGTTTCAAGACAGTTGTGGATCAGATCATGGAACATGGTGGGGTTTTCTTTCTAAATTATTTTTAATATAGGTTATAAACGCTATTTTTCACTAGGACCAAGACGTTACAACGAATGAGAGTTTGGCGGCTGCAGCGAAAAAGGCTAATATGAAACTAGAAGATATAGAGATGTGTTTAAAAGCCGTAGATTCGCCTTCAGTCAAACAATCTCTGAAAAAAGCTACCGAGGAAGCCCTAGAATATGGAGTAATAAATCATTTAAAGCCTTTGTTTTAATAATCCATATTCCGTTGCTTTCTAAATTTAAGTTAATTTAGCTTAATAGTTCATAAATATCATTTGTATTTATCCAGGCATTTGGGTCTCCTACCATCGTAGCACACCTGCCTAATGGTCCTGAGATGATATTCGGTTCAGATCGTTTCCCTATATTAGCCATGCTTTTAAAAGAAGAGTGGAAAGGCCCCATGCCAAGAGAGAGTCGCCTTTAAATGTACCAGTTAAATTTAAAGCTTTTAGTGATTAAAATTTAAAGCTTTCGTGATAGCGCTTGTTGGGAAAAAACTTGCCGCCACTTTAGAAAATATATAAATAGAAGTAATATTGAAATAGAAATAGAAATATCTGTGGTTTTTGAGTGTTAAAAACACCGGGAAAATTATACAGTGAAATTAATCGTAAGTAAACATTATATTATATATTGTTTTCTTCCGGAAACCGAGTAAGTTTGTTAGTATAACGTTACGTTCGCTTTCCAGGGACATTTTGACTTGACTTTTAATTAAAATCAAAACGTTGATATTCTTTACGAACTTGCACTAGTTGTCTCTATACAACTGAGTGGAATAGAAAGTAAATAAGAACAATGTTTGCGAGTAAAATTTCTATATTTATAGAAATAAATAGTTCATTTGTTCAGATTTAATATTGGGCGGGGGCGACGTACGCGGGGGCAGCATAGGCGGCGGGTTTGTATGCGGGGGCAGCATAGGTGACGGGCTTGTAGGCGGGTTTGTACTCGGCGGCATAACTGCAAAAGCCCCAGAAATTAACCGTCTTTTCTTAGTTTAAACGCAAATCTTAGCTCTACTTACCCGTCGTATTTAACATCAGCTACCAAACCATATCCGTTATCGCTGTAAGAGACGGTCTGGGTACGGCCGTCGGGTAAGAGAACCTTGTAGGATCCAGAGGTCACCTTGCCATCGCTGTTCTGGGAGTGAGAATAGTGGTTGTAAGATGGCTGGTCATCGACGGCATACGAGAAGCTGTGGGGAGCAGCCTGTAAACAAAGCAATATACTGTTAATATTACTACTATTGTAATGTCGTTTAGACGTACGTAGTCGTAAGTCTTGGCGGGGTACGCTTGCTGGTAAGCAGGCTTGTTGTACACCTCAACGGCGGCAGCCGCGGCGACCAAAGCAACGAGGATGATGACCTGTGATTGATTTAAGAAGAATTTGATGAGATTTTGTTGACTTTTGATTATTAGTTCTTTTTTACCTTCATGGTTGGAATAGGATTGGTATTCAGCTGGGGATGAACTGATACTGACTCCTACTCCAGCTTCTCGTTTTATAGTACTTGAGAGTACATACAAGGCCAGTGGGATTGTTCTACTCAACAACCGAAAGAGTCCCTGCCCTTGCTTAAGGCCATGGTCTTGCAGACTCGCTTTAGCCACTTCACCCATATTCTATAAAAGCCAGTTTTAGTCCCGTTCAGATGCTAATGAAAGTTACCTGGCTTATTTTTGGGCAGCGAAGCATGTACACGCGAAAGGGCGGAATCTGGAACAATGTGAAGGTCCGCTACACTTTCCTTTTCTTGGACAATGAATGAGATTTGGCCACACAAAAAGGTACACACATTGATGGGTAACATATGATCCTTTAATCGTATAATAATAATGGAAGTTCTAGTGTAGGGATCTATATTTACCGAAAGAATGGGTTTTGCAAATGCAAAGGATTATAACCGCTGATTTTGTGGGCCCCAAAAATGCTTGGGTAACTTTTCACCGAAGTTCAATACGATAGTGGTATTTATCGACAGTTATATAGCAATGAGATTTCAGTCAAATACATGTCATCGTAGGAATTTGTTGCAAACCGCCATGCATGCACCCAAACCTAGCAAAACCTCCGCTTTTGAGAAAAGGTAACGTCATAACATAAATCTATCCATGATTCGATTCTCGACACTGACCATGATTGGTTGCGGGTTGTTACGGAAACCATGCATAACCTCTATTTAATTTAAATTTACACTCTTTGGTACTCATACCATTTTGCATTTCCTTTTATTTTTCTTATTTTGGACTCGTACAATTAAAGGTATTACAAAACTTTTTTGTTCTCCTGTAGGTGACTGCAGAGCTTTGAACTGGAGCCCCATCTCCTTTCACTTCCCTTTTTGCTTTTCTCCATGTTTTTTTCTCCGTTGGGTTCCACGCCGGATTTCTTACAGGTAGGAAACTTTAAACTTTCCCCTTCATTACAGAAATCACTTGTTAGCCATTCTGCATGAGCTGATCGTTGTTTTGGGGATGGGGAAACAAATTCCAAAAACGTGCTCTTATGTGTTGTCTTAGTTGTAAAGTAACCTCTAGCGCAAGCGTTTTGTGGAAATGTGAACTGGTGGAATACTCCGTTTATCCCCTACTTTTTTTAAATTTGAAACTTACGTATTTTTATACTGTATAATTGATTATAATTGATTTATATAATTGATTTATACTGTATAATCTTTGAAATGCCTATTTCCTATTCTGAAAATGGACGATTTTTTCACAAAAGTTGATTCGGGTTTTCAGTCAGCAAGTTATCGGCTTTTCGCTCGATATAATCATTATAAATGGATGAAAATGTGTCTGCAATACCCCTAACCGCACGGCGAGTTATCATTATGGTTTCGCATGCGTGTAACTTAAAGGGGAATACAAGCATGGTTAGGTCAAGCGGAGCAGTGACTGTTCTTACTTGTTCCTCAACGGGTTTAATCCTCTCGAGTTTACAACAGAATTTACATTTGTTGAACCATGCGTATTAGTAGCACCAGTTTCAGGTTCGTTGTCTGGTGTATAGCCTTAATTTTCGGAATTACTTCGTTTTCGTTGGTCATTGCCTATGCGAATAGGTATGCGGGAGGATTCGATAACAAGTTTAACGTTCATGCCTTCGTAATGACATTCGGACTTGTTTTCCTAAATGGCGAAGGTAAAAAAGTACTTTCCGAGTAGAAATTGTAATCTTCAAAACACAGCTTCTTAATTAGAATTTCGAACTTTTAAATTTGATCTAGCTTTGACCATCTATCGAATGATACCGAACAAAAAACCTGCGACGAAGTATACTCATGGTGCAATCCAGTGCCTCGTATTTATGATAGGAGTTGCTGGCGTAAATGCTGTGTTCCAAGCTGTGGGGGATGAACCAATGGACTCATTACATGCGTGGGTTGGAATAGGGGCCTTAGCACTCTTCACTTTCCAGGTAAAATCAGTGATACTGTAAACAGTTTAATAAAAATTTAGACAAAGCCCATTACTTTTAATGTTATTGCTTTGTTATGTAAAGACTATTTTGCAATTAAACTGTAGTATGCAAGGTTTAGGAAACAATAATTCCGAGCCCGTGAAGCTCCTTCCTACAGGCTAGAGTGTATGGCTACTGCTGATACATTTGCAGAAAATGTTATTTCTCTCAGAGCTTTAATATGAATTGATTAATGAAATTAAAACAGCCTTAAAATCCAAGCTTCCAGAAGAATTGGGAGAGATAATAGTTATTTAATGTAATCTTCTTCTTGGGTTTCCTATAGCTCATATTTGGGTTTATTATTTTCACCATTCCTGGCATTCCGGAGAGGTTAAAGTCAGTTTATTTGCGAATCCATGTTGTATTTGGCATCGGAATCTTGCTTTTGGCAACCGTGGCCGCGGCATTGGGGATGAATCTCTACGCAGGATTTGCTAAAAAGTAACACTTGCTTAAAGAAAAGAAACTTAAAATAAATACGCTTACAACTATTTTAATTTTTCGTATTAGTTTGGGATTTTCCGGATTTTCGGAGCCAGTTCTAATGATGAACTTTGCAGCGATTTGTTCACTAATCTTCACCGGATGCGTCGTTTATATTGTATCTGAACATGCTTTCAGAGTCATACCGGGAAGTCCGTAAGATATTAACAAAAATAATCAATCACCTTTATTTTGGTGAAGAAATATTTTCACATATGCACAGATATTGTATATGTACCGCTCCTTTCAAGTCGTATCGTGCCTCAGTATATACAAGTCTTTTCATCGATCTGTTGTGGGGTGTGGGAACTTTCTGGAGCTTGACTGACCTTTTCGTATTGGGAAAGTGTCTCGCTTAATGGCCATTACGAACGGAGGGGAATCAGGCATGACTTATACCTGAATTATTAGCTCGCTTTTTGTTAAAAGCCAGTTTTGTGATAATGGGTGGATGTCACGAAGCGGAGGCTATAGTGTAGGCCTACTTGTCTTCCGGGGGAAAGGAAGGAGGGGGGATGGAAGATGCATTATTGAAATAAGGAGATATAGAAACGTGGGTTGGAGTGTCGTGTAGAAAGTTCTGTCACGTTGTCACACGTGCCGTCGTGTAATTTGATATGGACAAAATGAGGAGAGAAATTGGAAGATGTTATAATCCAATACTAAAGCTGCTTAATTGACGTCTCCGGTTTCCTGTCCATTCTCGTGGCGGTAGTCACGGACGAGCTCACACGAGAAGGAAAAAAGTGTAACGGACGGTATATAAGGATATACGTAATATATGGAAACCAGTCAAAGGGTAGAAACTCGCAGAACAGGAGATTAACATGGAACCGCCGCAAGTTCTCAAGGATTTGTATCCTAACTGTGATTTGGATATTTGGTTGCGTAATTGTGAACAAGAGGTGACTACACCCATCACAGGAATAATTACAGGTAGGTTAATATCTCGTCAGCAGACGAATATTTCTGTTTTTTTGGCTGTACTTGAGTTTTTTTTCACAATAAATCAAATACTTCCTGAAACCGCAGTGATGTGTATTGGTAATCTAAAATGAAAACATCTTAAATATAATCAATAAACTTAAATTTACTGTATCTCAACTTTGTAAACGTTGTACCAAAGTCCTTTTTGCCGCGCGCCATACATATATCGTAATGGCGCTACCGGAAATCGACGCCATCTTAGCAAACTTTAGGTGGTAAAATTTGTAAATTTGTTTTTTTAATTTCCGCAAATCGTTTGCTCGCTTGAGTCAAATATTTCTTGAGATAAATATAGAAAAACTAGAGCTAAGTATATAAAATTGAACGTAATTCTATTATGATTTAGGAGTTATTCCAACTTGGCTAAAAGGATCATTATTGCGAAATGGCCCTGGAAAAACTCGGTACGAGAAACAAGCCTTAAAACATCTCTTTGATGGGGCTGGTTTGCTACACAGGTGAACTTTAGTTTAACTTGAATTTAAGTTTAAAAACAAACCAACTCGTTACGCCCACGCAGGTTTGCCATAACGAATGGTAGTGTCACCTACCAGCGACAATTCGTACGCTCCCATTCGTACGTCTGCAACTCCAAGGCTGGCAAAGTTGTCATTCCTGAATTTGGTACCACAGTAGCTCCAGATATTTGTAAAACTATTTTCCATAGGTACGTAAATTTCCCTTCTGGGTTTATTTCTTCCGTCGTCGACTTTTACAACTAATTCCTAATTTATTCCTTGGTTTGTTCCATTTTTGGTTTCAGAATTGCTTCGCTATTCATGTTTGATAACGCAATATCCGACAATGCCATGATTAGTGTGTACCCGATGGGCGAGGAAGTTTACGCCTTCGCGGAATCACCTTTCGCACACCGAATTGATCCTGTTACTCTGGAAACTACTGGCCGAGTAAATAGACCATTTCTTTAAAAAAAACGTAGCCATTTCTTAAAATTTCAACCCATTTCTTCAACAATGTCTGTCTTTTAAGATGGATTTGAAACGTTTGCTGGGGTACGTAAACCAGAGCTCTCATCCGCATGTCATGAAAGACGGTTCCGTTTACCACTTGGGCCAAGCTGTGGGCAGAAAAGGACCGTGTTACACAATTAATCGTTTCTCGGGGTGTTCCACGAAATCAGAAGGTATCATCACTGGAATTTCCTGGTTACCCACTTGATTTTATGTACTTTTCTCATTTTCCCTGTAGAAAAAACGGAAGTAGTGGCCATCGTACCCTGTAGATGGCGTTTCCAACCGTGCTACATGCACAGTTTTGCGTTAACCGAGCGTTACTTTGCGCTGATTGAGCAACCTCTGACAGCTCCCTTAATGAAGATCTTTCGAGGGTTAATTACTGGCAAACCTTTAATTGATTCGTTGCGCTGGAAGAAGGAAAAAGTTAGTCATTACTGTAATCAAGGAAATTGTCTTGAATGAAACTAATTGAATTTCATTTCCAAAGACGTTTCTGCGCATCGTTGCACGATCGCTGGGGACTGAGTTTCGCACGCGTTACGTGACCGATACTTTGTTTTTCCTACACACAATTAACGCCTATGAGGACCGGAATCACCTCGTTCTGGATGTTTGTTGCTATAAGAATCCCGATATGCTGAATTGCATGTATATTGAGGCATTGCAAAACGCACAATCTAACCCCGACTACGCGAACATGTTCCGCGGAAGGCCTTTACGCTTCGTTCTCCCGTTAAATCCTTTACCAAACCAAAAAGGAAATCTGAATACGTTAGACTACACGCAATCCGAAGCTGAGTGGCAGGCCGATGGATCGATTTACGTGAAACCGGAACAGTTGTGCGATTTGGGTTGCGAAACACCGAGGATTAATTACGAGAAACATAATGGGAAGCCATACCGGTATTTCTACGCAATTTCTTCTGACGTTGACGCGGAAAATCCTGGAACTGTAAGTTCAATCTCTTATTTGCTAATTTCAGCCGGGTTTGGTATTGATTCATCTGGTTTAGATGATAAAAGTAGATACGTGGACCAAAACGCGAAAGACATGGAGTGAAAAGAATTTGTATGCTTCGGAGCCTATTTTTGTACCACGTCCGGATGCACAGGTAAAGTTTCAAGTGGAAATAATTGACTTGCTAAGTTTCGTAAACGGTAGGGCGAGGATGATGGAGTTATCTTGTCAGCTTTGATTTGGGGTGGAAATGTGGAAGAAAAGGAAAGAAAAGCTGGTTTGTTGGTTCTGGACGCGGCAACGTGGACAGAAATCAGTCGGGCAGTTTTTTTAACGCCCGGAGAAACCCCTAAATGCCTACACGGTTGGTTTTTCCCTAATATTAACTAAAATGAAGCTCTTTAATCATGGAATCTTCAAACTGTATTACATTGAGCTGTAATCATTGTTATCATCAAAATAAAATTCATTATCTTATAATAGTGTCGACTGCGGGGTTTCTATGGTTCGCGTTTCTCGGTTTATTGTGTTTTAGTTCTGTGGTCATCATTCGGAGCTCAAATGTTAGTCGTGTCCCACACTTGTCACCAGTTTTAAATATCTTTAAATCTAGTGATACAAATTTAAGTATTGAGTGTGGGAATATGTTTATTCAAAGCCCGTTAAAAATATAAACAAAGCATATTAATTTTAGAACAATGCAAGAGCCAATTTTTTCCAACCGGGCCATTACAGGTTCAGAGAAAAACATCCTTGACGTCTTAGCGGCATCAATAAGCCGTGGCTCGGGTTTTGACCCTTTAAACAGTTGCAAATTCTTTGGGAGCGTCGTCCTTCAAGATTTCCCCCCAGAAATTCTCTTGCAGCATCCTACTATCCTCCAAGTAATTGTTTCGTCCTCACTCTTACGTTCTATAGTTCTAATCTTCCCTCTCCTCTCTTCCAGGCACTCTTGGAATTGTGCAACCGATGTGCAAACGATGCTAATCTTAACGTTAGTTCTCATCTTTTGCTCAAAGCAGCCTTAGAAAGCCTTAAAAAATACTCTACTTTACTTCTACAAAGCATCCTAGACCTCCAAGATGCAAACTACACCCAAGAATTAACAGTAAGCATTAATTTCCAAAGTAAAAGAACTTATTTAGTGTATTATTTCTATAGGTAATTCAATTAGAAGATGAAAGCGAACCCAGTGAAAGCGCTTTCCCCCGAGTGCAAGCATTATCCCTCCCTCAGTACCTAAAAGCAGCGTTGAAATCCATTTTATCCCTATTCGAAGCTCAAATTTGTGGATCGGGCGCCGTCCAGCTGCTTCTTACCCTCTCTGAACTGTTTAACTGCTGTCCAACATCCTTTTCCTGTCCAGAACAAACCCAGTTCTGTCAAAAACTCGCTAAAATCTTTCGCCAACTCAGAAAACATCCATCGGATTACGCTTCAGCTCGTAGGAATTACATTTCGCTCCTTCTTCTTGTCCCAGCATTCCTAGACCCTTGGCTGGACCTTAAACCAACTGTTGATATCCTTCCCAGCACATTGTTGCACGAGTTCTTCATCGCTTTACTAGACAAGGGTCTCGTCGTAAATTTTCCCAGTTTGCAGCCTATTTTAGCCCATTACCTGCAATCGAGCCACCATCATTTGCACAAAAACTACCAAGAAGCTTTAAAGCTAGCCTCGGGCGTCCGTCAAGGGGCTTTGCTCATAAGTCAAACTTTCCAAGACGTTCCCAGTTTGATTGAATGCTTTCGTGTCGCTCGGGTAACCATTCCGATCGACGTCTCCGTCTGCGAAGCTATTTTAACGGCCTTATTCCAAAAATTGTGTCTTTTCGCGGGCCATGGCTTGCGAAACGAAGAGCTTGTGCAAAGCGAAGAGCTGGGTTTGACCCTAATCAGAGATAAGACCATTCGGAACATGGTTTATAAGATTCTGAGAACGATTTTTGCTAAATATCTCGGAATAAGCGCCGCCACCAATTTTAGTAACACGGAAGACCTCAATTTTCTCTTATCCAGCAAAATCTTGCAAGAATTGGCCCTACATGGTTTAGGTGACCCGGATTCTGAGGTAAAATTCTTTTGTTTATCAATATATTCTGAAATTCACTTGCTTATCTTTGCTTTATTTGCCATCAAGCCTTAGTTATCACTGTATAGTAATAATAATAATAACCAGTTATAACCTATCTTGGTTTGCAGATTAGTACCAACGTGGCTCAAATCTGGACGTTTTTACTTAAAGGCCAAAAATTTCTGAAAGAATACCAATGGCGATTTTTAACAGAAGAAATACCAGAAATCTTACCATTTTTACAAGCTTCTGGAAGTACCAAACGCCATCTACTGGCAGTTTTGTGGGCCTTACATGCCAGTCCCGTTTTTGAGCCCGTCACGAAGTATTGCTTCGTAGTACGTGAATTACTCCAACGCGAACCGGCTTTAAAACGGGAAGCAATAGCTCCTGTCATCGCCAGTCTTGCACAACAAGTTGGTAGCCATCGTTTGCTGCCTAAACTTTCCCAAATTGATAGTAACAGCATCCCGGATGCATTTCAACTACCTGTACCGGTTTCTTTAGCGTCTCGGAAGAATACTACGGCAAACCATGAACTTTTTAGCTTGCAAAATGTTATTTCGCGTTTGAAAAACTGCGAGAAATCTGAAGTCAAGTCTCTTCTGCTTCAAATTAACATTCTCCTAGAAGATTCCAGCTTGGGTCGCCACCTAGAGGCAGAAGGTTTAGAATTACTGCGGAAATTAACCATCCGCGCGCTTACGAGCGAGGAGAGTTGCACAGATTGGTTACCACCCTTGATTTCTTCGTTTCTAAACGCATTTTTAGCTAGTGAAGTTATTAGGAAGAAATTGAGCGAAGATCTGAACTTTCTGCAGAACTTAGCGCGTGCAGTAATATGGGGTTACATAGAAAAAGACGCTTTGTTGCACCGAGACGCGTTGGTTCTGTTATCTTTGTTAGTTTACAACGGAATCGCGCTCATCGACGATAACTTTGGGATCCACGTCGAAAAACTTTTGCAAAACAATACCAACTTCCCATTTCTCACAGAAATAATCGATGATGAGGCCTCAGAAGGCTTGGAGCAGCCTACCAGGGTCACGATTAATCTCGCAGAGCCCCATTATATCCAGTTCTGGAAGATCGTTTGGCATTTGGCGCAGAATTGCAAGAAAAGCGATTGCCAGCCGAAAATATTTGAACTCAGTGGGCAAGACGTCCTTATGCTGCACGTGACGTCACCACTTTTCAGTTTGGAGCAAGCTTTGGGTACTATAATGGAAGCTGGGGACCATGAACAAGTTCTAAACCAACTGGAAGTCATTCAAGACTACCTCAGGCTATTTAAGTACGGTTTAGACAAACGAGATGGCGCTGAGAGCTGGTCAGAAATGGCGGCATTGCCTTGGGCTTCGGCTTTTCAGAAATTTTTCGTTTCCCAGCCTTCCAGTAGGAAAGATGAGATCCTTTTCGCGTCTTTAGTTGATACATTGAGCTTACTCGTGGGATTATTGAAGGAGACTCCCGATAACAACAAGAATTCAGCCATAAAATGGATTAATGAACTACTGCATGCAGAAGAAGGTGTCATGGCGACGGTACTGAAGGAGCAATGTGCTAAGGCAGCATTGCCTGAAGGAAATGTCAAAGAAAACGTTCCCGAAGCCTTTAACAGCATTTCTAATTTAATTAAAGTAAATAAATATATATTTTCAGCAGAAATTTTTTCAATTCGAGGATACATTGCTGAAGAATTTTTTCTAGGAGATCTCGTTGAAGTGCGAAGGACAACTTGAAGTACTTCACTGGGATCATTTGAAGAAGATTTTAGCTCAAGGTCTCCATGATTGCCATCACACGAAGTTTTATAAGCTTGGTAGGTCAAAACTTCTGGAATATTTGTGAAAATTGGCAATTTTTCAGCATTCTAAATAATTTCCGTGGTTTATTTTCGAAAGCTTCATTGAATTTAACGCTGGAGACGTTAGTTTGCACGATTTTCGCCCAAGGACCTATGGCTGATGATGTCAGCGTTTCTTGGGAGGAATTGTACGAAGATTTGTGCCATATTCTGTACTCATTCGGGCGCCAAACGGCCACTGAAGGCTACATGGGGCGTGGCATAATCCAGTCGGCCAGTTTGCTGCTCAGCCGTGTGTTGTGGGCGTGGTCTGGCTGGATACAAGATCCGGATTTCCCTAACAAACTGCGGCTACAGCAAGATCTCGTGACGTCATCTCATCTGCAAACGCGATGGGCAATCCTACAAGGTTGGCTGTACGCCACCAGGACTGTGGACCTCCTGAAAGTGTTTTGCGAAGCTTCCGAAAGTAAAGTGCTCACCAATTTATTCCGGTAATCCTAATTTTTTTTTATTCCTTCTTCCTTGGGGGCTGAAGAATTATGGTCTTAACACTCGATTTTTTTAGAATGGTTCTATCTAAGGAGGAAAACTACTTAGTACGCGCTTTAGCCGCCAAAATTTTGGGTAATGTGACCGAAAAGTTCAGTCCGGTTTTACCTACTGAAGATGTGGAGAAAATGTTGGGAGAATTTCTGCGTTTTGGAAATCGGAAAGATCTAAATTCTAATTCAGGTAAAAAAATACGCGTCATCTACGCGTTATGTGATTTCCTCTTTTCTCAAGCTTCTCAAATATTGTAGACTTACATTTCTAGAACCTACTTTCTTACATTTCCGTGCATTTTTTTAAAAAATTGGGAAGCAAAACAAGCGTACAAACTTTACCAGCAATTAGCTGTTGTTTCTCTTCTGACTTTCTTACACAAGGCTTTCGCAAAACAATAACAAACAGCAGTGCCATCTGCGGCGGTTCCGCATCAATAAGCTAAGGTATACGGGAGCCTTAATTTATAATTGTAGTTTTCCACGTATTCATACTTGTAATTATACCCAATTTCTTTGAAGTTTTATGTTTAAACTGGAGCAATTTTTTTTCGTACGCGGTTTAGTAGTTGCGCAGCTTTTTGAAGCCTTAGCGCATTTGGTGTTCAACATGCTGGATTCTCCTTATGGTGAAGCTGTCAACGGCGCAGAAGAGAAGGTAGATTTCCTGCCCGTATTCCCGGTTGCGCGAAGGTAAATTTTGTGTCTGCGTCTGCGACTTTAGACAGTACTTCAGGATATTTGTAGCGTACGTTTCTAAATTTTTTTTCGCGTCTTTACGCTTAATTTAGTTGCTTGATAAGCAAAGAGAGTGGAGAGGTCGAGGACGGGTTACGCATTTATTACTGCCTGGCAATCGTTAACAAAGTTAAACTGGTTTATGAAGTGGATTTCGCGAATGATTTGGAGCTTTGGGACTCAGCCATGCGCAATTTCTGCACACCCCAGGTTCCTGACCAGCATGTTGCGCTGGTAAGGGAGCAGGCTGCGTTATTGCTTCTAACTTTCGCGCAAAATGAAGAGTATTTGCGCATTTACATCACCAAACAAGGGGACATGTTTTGGACAGCTTGCATTGACGCATTGCGCACGAAAGCAACTGGGCGAGCGAGTGTTCTCCTATTGCTACGTGCAGTTTTTGCACCGTCCCTCCGGCAGAGCTGCTCTACGCCATCCTTGACGCAATATCTGTCTACCACGCAGCGCGTGGACCTGGTGGCAAGTCTATTGGCAATCTACGAAGCTTTACCCCAGACTCGCAATTTGGATGGCATTTATGCTGTGCAAGCTTTAGGGCCGTGCATTCGGCAGAGCGCGCAAACTGCGCAAGTTGCAATAGAACGTGGTTTAGTAGGTGTTTTGATGCAGCAAATCAAACTGGTAATCACAGTCAAAGATCTGGAACAAGATATTGCGTTCGATATGGTAAGTTTATCGTGGTTTCTATGCAAAAGTTTACAATCTAAACTATGCGCAATTTCTTCTAGGCATGGAGTTTTGTGTTTCTGACTCGAAACCTGCTCGCTGCTGAGCCCAAAGTTGCTACGGAACTTATTCAGTGTGGAATTCTGTCTCATTTGTATTCAGTTTACAATGGTTTGGATTGCGATTCCCAGCGCGTATTAACCGCGAGCGTTCCACCGATTCTTTGTGATATTGCGCGATGTTCCTCTCACGGTAAAAATGTCTTGCCCCATAAACGCAATGTCTTACACTTGCTCGCGTAGCTGTAGTCGCTTTAGTCACGCAGAAGATAGGCAAAGATTCCTGGTTCGAAACTCTGACGTCTGCGCAAGTTTGGAATCACGCAGCCGAAACAGGGATGCAATTTTTGAGCGCGTTTACGCAAACTGGTGAAGGACGCAAATTTGTGATCAAAGTATTCGTTTTCGAGCTTTTTAAATTATAGAATACGAAGGTGTAAGTTATTGTTTAGTCGAAAGTTTGCGCACTGGACCCCAAATGGATTGTGTCTAACGTAAAGAAATCGCGTAACCTATTGCCAACAATCGCGTACAAGCTCCAGCTGCTAGCAAACATTATCGCTACGCCCGAGGCCGTTTCCCTGGCTAATCAAGTAATTCGACTTACATACTTTTAACCTTTCTGTCTTGAATCAACGTTGATTTTATTTATTTATTACTTCAAAGATTCCCGGATATGTAGATATGCTTAAAGATTTAGTCACTTCACCCACGGCAGCTATTGCGTCACCCGCCCTAGCAGTTGTGTGCAATATGCATTTCCAAACTGCCTTCAAACCTAGATTGATTACGACAGGTGAGTACAGGAACGTGATTTGGACGTTGTGATGCCAATTTTCTTCTTCCCAATTCCTTTTACTTATGTTTTTTTAATGAAAACAAAACTTAGGAACTGTGCCTTTTCTTTGCCGCCAAATTATCCGAGGGGTTTGGGATGACGTGCAGAAAAGTCACATGGTAAGTGCCTTATGGGCCTTGGCCGCCAACGGTCACAAAGCTAAAGTTCTGGTGCGTCAGCATTTGGATGTTTGGCTTTCCCTGAACTTCCCAGACCAAATTTCCAATCTTCGCCTTTTCGCAGCAGTCGAAAACTTGCAACAAGTCTTAGCGAATGAATAAGAAATCAGTGGTTTTTTTTAGCGCCATTGAAAGGTAAGCTTTGGAATTTGAAATGTTAGGAATTTATGAGTCATGATCTCGCCATCTAATGAGGAAAACTTAAATTAATTGTACGAAATGTTCCATATGAGATCAAGTTTAGTTCAGTGAATTTAATAAGCTTTGAGTGAGTTTAACTGTAAAATAATGTATATTTGAATTATTATTCCTGAACGCGAATTTCTAACACACTTATCGACACTTTTACACCGGATTATCGGGTATGGGTTTCACAAAGTTTGCAGCCCTCTAGCGGTCGAATTTTTCCTTACCTCTACCATCTAGGGAAAATATTTTTTTTAATGCGATACACAGAAATAAAATAGGACAAAAATGACGCTCCAAACCAGGCAACACCGGACGGAAACAATGGCAACGTAAACTTCATTGCAAAGAAAAGATTGTATACAAACGAGTTATGAATGCTAAGACTTAATAGGTTTAGGCGGTCCCGTTTTAGCGGGGGAGGGTTTGACGAGTTCCAGGAGGTTCGCAGTTGGCGTGGGAGTAGGCGTGCTTGAAGACTCCCCAGAACTACTGGCATTGGGACTTAGATTGTTGGGGTTTAACGGAGCAGGAAGTAACGGCACTAAAGTCCTATTTGAAAAAAGTGGGCGGTGCACTATGGGCGGGGCTTTGGTTTTCGAAGCGACTGGGGAATGGATTTTCCATTCTTCGTCTTTGGTAGCAATTAGCAGTTCCTGGGTGGTTGTGTTGTTGACGTTGTTTTTGTTGCATGAGCTGGTTTTCAGCGTTTGGGTCATTTCGCTGTTGAGTTTGTAGCTCGAAGTTGATGGCGGATTTTCAAAAGATTTGTTGAAACTTCCGCCACGTGACCAGATCCGAGCGCCAGTGCGATCTCTAGCGGTGGATTCATGTTTTTCTAAGTTTTGTACTAGCGTCTCTCGAACGGTTTGTAGGAGGTTGATGGTGTGGTCCGGAGCGGGTTCCGGATTGGTCGTGAACCCGTTGTACTTGACTTGATCAAATGTGTAATGAAAGAAGGCTTCTGCGTCCTCGATAATGTTTGGGGATGTTGGAGAAGGTAAGGAAGAGGTGGAGAGCGAAGAATGAGGAGAAGTTGGGGAGAGAGCCGTCATGGACGTCCGGGATTCGAGTTGTTGAAGACTGAGATCGTTGGCCACGTTTGTATTGCTAGCTGTTGCCAAAGCGATAGCACGGCGGGGACTGTCAAACAAATACGGACTGTTGGGATGCGAATTCCAGCGTTCCACGAACTCTTTTAAATTTGTTTTCGTGATTTCTAATTCGGCGGTTGAGGCGAAGGGTTCAGGCGGATTGGGATGTTGACTAGTTTGAACTGGGTCCGCTACTTTGGCTGGGGCTAATATTGACTGTTTAACCGGAGGCGGGGCCAGTGGTTGGCGTCGTTTTAACCATGGATGCTTCAGGCAATGAGTCGCAGTCAACCGCTTACTGCAACAGTTATAATGTACGCATCATTCTTTAACTCTAGATCTCATAACTATTAACTTCATTTAACTCTATTTGTTTACTAAATGCAAGAGCAGTAATAATGCTGTTTCTATGATCAACCTTCAGCGGTTTGTCTGATAGAATAATTTAACTTTCTCGCTAAATTATATGTTTCGGTACATAGATTTAATCCGCTATTTCCTAACTTAAAAGTTGACATAACTATAAAATAGCTTCTAATCCTTTGGTCGTATCCAATATTAGAGGAAAAATCGTCATACAAACAAAAACTAATTGGTTCATCGATCTTTAATTGGTTGGTCGATCTTATTATCTAAATGAACACAAAACAAGGCAACAAAAAAAAAATAATAAAAAAAATGAATCAGTTTTGGAGTTTACTCACCTTGTGTCTTTGACTAGCGTTTTGGCAATGAAGTCTTGGGCTTCTACGGAAACTTCTTGGAAAGCTTCGTCGTCGAAGTCGTACTTGGCAATAGTAACATTGGCCATCGTTTCAACATCCGTTTCTCCCATGAATGGTGACAAACCAGACAACCTACCCGTTACAAAAAAAAGAAAACATTCCTTTTAAAATGTGAAGAAATTCTGTGAATTATTAGCCTATTTCCTCCCCTTGTCTTAATTTTCTTCACCCATATACTTCATTTTTTAGATGCCAGACATACGTCTGTGTTACAGTCGTAGTTTTTTTTTGCTTTGGAATTGAAGGAAGTTCTAGAACCCGATGAGCACCACACAGAGAGCTTGGAAAGAGAAGGCAAATTGTTGGGCAGACTGCCCAGGAGGACGCTTGCTTTCTCAGTTCACATTGCTCCGTTCTGCTTTCTTTTCCTCCTTAAAGTCTTCTTCCCTAAAGGTCTAAATTTAAATCTTCGCCCCTTTTGCCTTGCTACGAAGCTGAGGAGAAACAGTTCGTTCCTTGGCTCACGTGCCACATATTCCACCCGCACTGGGCCAATTTGAACAAACCAAAAACAGTTTCGTGCTAAGACATCTAAGTCAACATTTCCTTCTCTCCCGAACCTTTGCAGGGGGGCAAAAGGCGGAGCTTACATTTCTTCTTGCTTTTTTGGTTTTTCTTTAACGAAGAAGACACATTTTCCTTCGAAATCTTATGCGTTGAAAGACTTTGTCATTAACCTGTGGGACTTTTTTTTTCTCTGTTATAGATAAGAAAGAAACTTACAAAACGTAAGCAATGACGCCAATAGACCACATATCCGTTCCAAATCCAATTTGTTCGAAGTTGACAACTTCAGGAGCAACGAATTCCGGGGTGCCGAATAAGATTTGCAATTTCTTCTTCGGGTCAAACTTCCGGGCGAGACCAAAATCGATGAGTTTGATGCGATTCCCCGCTTTGGTTAAGCATAGAATGTTTTCTGGCTGAAAAAAACAAGAAGAAAAAAAAAGACAAATGTTAAAGAGATACAATGAATTGCGATGGTTACTGTCAAAAGGAAATTTGGCAAACATGCATACCTTCATATCTAAATGTAGCACAGACTGGCTGTGCATAAATTCAATGCCTTCACAGATCTGACGCATAAAGATGGCGCAGGCTCGTTCCGTCAACACGAAATCGTCATCAATAACTCGCTCAAACAATTCGCCTCCTTCAATCCTTTAGAAAGTAACCAAGGTTATAGATAAGAATTTGACCCATCTGTTGATCTGTACTTCCAAATCTTGAAATCAACATATGTTTAATTGAAACAATAACTACTGGGCAGTGAAACCCGTAATTATTAAAATAAAAAAATCTGATTTAGTTTTAACACTAAAACTTATTTTTCTTATCAGGAAATAATCAAGAATTAAATCACTAGAGGATATTCTAAATTTAGGTAAAATTGGACAATTTCGAACTTCTAACATGTTCAAATGATGGGATTATTTCAAATTAAACCGTTATTAGAAAGTGCAGAATGTTCGTAAAGTGGTTCGGAAGTTTTAAAGAACAACATATAGAATGCAAAATTCAAGTAGAATTGACTGGAAATTAAAATTAAAATTTAACTGCGAAGTAAATTGTATTTAATTTTGTCAGGGAAAATGTAAGTTGACGTAAATGGAGAATTTGCCCTCTGGTGGGGAAGAAAACTCTTGAAACTTCTACCGGCACTTAGGATGTCAGAAAATTTGGAACTTACAATTCTAAAAGAAGACATATTTCGTGTTTCCCGTCATCAAAAGCGTCGTAAAGTTGAATTAAGCGAGGATGATGCAGGGATTTCATGATTTCCACCTCTCGTTCGACGTTGATGCGGTCGATTTTCTTGCTGGCACCAATGAACTTGGCTGCCAAGTGAAGACCCGTGCTTTTTTCGTGACATAGGTACACAGTGCCAAATTTGCCCCTAATGTCGTATACCAATAGTTTGGTTCTAACTTATGAAAAACTTTTGCTTCCACGTGCCTTCAAGAACTTCCGGGCTCGGGAACGTGGTTTTATTTTATTTTTCATTTCTATTTTTATATATTTTTTTAAAAACAAAATTTACCTGCCAATTTCTTTTTCCATGTCAAAGTATTCTCTTACATTAACCCCTCTCCGAATTTGGACATCTCTTGCCGTAAAGGGCGCCTCCACCTCTTCAAAGTATAGAAAAATTTTCCGAATGAACTCAAATTAGATTTAACCGATTATGATAATTTGTGTTTACCTCCTACGGGCTCTGTTTCGTCCACGTAAATCATTGTTTTTCCAAATTTGATTAAGGTATACCCAATAAAGTTCTTTTGGACTAGAATGTTTCCGTAAATAAAACTGAAAAAACTTAAGATGAAGAAGTTTTGGTACTATGCAGTTTTGGCATAATCCTGTCACTGTTCTATCGAAGTTTTTAATCCGTTTCGGCACACACTTGGCATTTAGTGTAACAAAAAACTTGCACTTTATTCCAGAAACGGCGGATTTCCAAAGCGACTTTTCCAATTTTTGTTTTCTTACGTAGGAAGCGAAGTCTTCACTTGTCCCAGAACTTCGTGTCCATGAATAGCAATTGAGCTCTCACCGGAGGCCAATTTCCATGAATATGGGGAAGATCTCACGGCATCCGTCCAAAGCTTCCGACCAGACTGCTTTACTAAAACTGAAGCTCTTCTACGAGCGCCAGTGAGTGGCCCGAGACGTTTCCAAAGCTGCGAAAGTGACGCAGGGAAAGAATGAGAAGAAATGAAGAAGGAAAATAGGAAAAAACTGTTATGCATACATGCTCAGGGACGCGTCCCTATATACCTCTCGTCCTCTTTAATCTCGCGTATAATGCTCAAGGAGGAGGAGATGTTGATGATGCTGGGATGCTGCGTGGAGGTTTCTCGTTTGTTGGTGAGATGTTAAGAAATCCAAAAACGGACGGCGCGGCGGACGCCTGGACGACCAGTTTATACGGCGCCTTATATACTTTGTATATTTCCATGCCACTTTTCCTCAGCCCCTTAGCTCTACTCACTCGCCACGGTATTCGACTCTGGCTCTCTGTATAGGACATGGCGACGTACCAAAAAGAAGAAAAAAAGATCACCGGTTACGCAAACAAAGCTCGTATTATTTTTTAAGTTTCGCGTTTTGGACCTTTAAACAATAAACAACGATGCTAATCTTAAAATTTCCTTAAAAGCCTTGGTAATTGTCTGCCACCCGTTCTTTTCACTTTAGCAAGTGATAAACGTTAGACACATTTATTTGTATGATTTGATGTGGTAACTTCTTCGCATTCGAAACAGTAAGCTTCGCTCAAACACCATTTCTTTCGAATATAGTACTATAAATTACCTTTGAACTTATATAGCAATTGGCATATAAATATGAATGAAGATAAGAATGTTTTTATTCCTTGACATCGCGTATTAACTCCTATAAATGTGAGCTATCTACTTCCTTGACATCGGATATTCGCCCAAGGTCTAAAGCTCATTTTGAATCTCGCGCGCATTTTGCTGTGTTTAAAACTTTAAAAACTAAAAGTACAAATTGGTTAAATATTAATTTTAGTTTGGTCTAGAATTGTCATACTTATCACAAAGACAATGATGCAAGTTTCAACGTACAAGTTTTAATGTTGGCAGCGTTGGATTCTAATATTTCTAATATGGCAACGCTCATCTTAGCTTCTTTCCGTGTTTCCGGCTGGCAAGGTGGGAATCTTTGTGTTTTCTTATTTTAAGCTTTAATTTAGCAAACGTGTTATTGACAAACGCATTATTTTGAATTAATTAATTTAACTATATTATTTATTTCAGATGCAGAAGGAGCCAATTCAATCGGTCCAAGTCTTCGGACGCAAGGTAAATAAATTTTCATAATCGCACACGCGGTTTGGCTCGACCACGCCATTTTGGGTGCATCACTGTGTAGCAGTTTAAAGAGAACATTGGTTGAGGAATTTTTCGTAGGTTTCAATCTGATAATATTTCCTTTTCTTTTAAAAGAAAACTGCTACGGCAGTGGCTTATTGCAAACGTGGCCATGGACTCATCAAGGTTAATGGCAGGCCTTTGGAACTCATTGAGCCTAAGTTGTTGCAGTACAAACTTTTGGAGCCCATCCTCCTCCTCGGCAAGGTAATAATCTTCTGCGATATTTTTAATTAAAGAGAAGTATTTTATATGATGTGACTTTACTTATCCCGAGAATGATTTATTAGATGAAATCAACCTTAAGTCTGAAACGACTCAAATTTCTAAACTTTTCCCTCTCCTATTAGCTTGAATTTAAAAAAAATACTTTTCTTAGGAGCGATTCGCCGATGTTGACATCAGAATCCGAGTGAAGGGTGGTGGTCACATTGCCCAAATTTATGCCATCAGACAAGCCGTTTCCAAGTCTTTGGTTTCCTACTACCAGAAATGTAAGCGCTCCGCTATCGTTTATAGCTAGATCTAGTGTACTAATACGTTTTTCCTTTTTTGCCCTAGATGTGGACGAAGCTTCCAAGCAAGAAATCAAGGATATTCTCATCCAATATGATCGTACATTATTGGTTGCTGACCCCCGTCGGTGCGAAGCCAAGAAGTTTGGCGGACCTGGAGCTCGTGCTCGTTACCAGAAGTCGTACCGTTAAATCCCTGTATGGTTTGTGTCATTTACTTTGGCTGCTTTTCTCTGCCACAACATCTTTTCAAGAGAAATACATTGTAAGTGAAAATCGCTCCAAAAGTCTGTCTCCTCAAGTTTATTCACAACAGCAATCTATTTTATGCGAAAGGAACGTAAAATCATATTCAAAAGGCTCATAACTGAAAGGCGTTTTTTTAGTGGGGATGAATGTTCTTTTTTTAGCCTGTGGTCCAAACAAAAGGCTCTAGACGATCTTCTTCTGACAAAAGACTATTTAAAGCTTCGGCGTTGGCGACAGTAGCGTTCAACCCTGCTTGACATCGGATTAAAGTGTGGGACAATTCATGGACTCGAGCGAGACGTTCAGCATAGCGAGCGTAAAGCTTTTGACGTTCGGTTAAGTTTTGCATAATGGTCGAAAGTTGACAATCCAACTAGGAAACAACGATATTATAAGAGAACTAATGTCTTCTTGATAATATTTGTGATTTTTACTTCTTTGATATTGGATGCCAAAACATTCTGTTCAGACGAAATCTGATCTGAGTTTTGTCGCAAATAGTCTTGATAAATGCTTGATAGTTTCTGGAATGCTGGGATGTTTAGCCGGCTAAGAACTTCGGGATCTTTCGTGGAAGTTGAAGTTAAAGTCCCTCGCATTATTGGCAGAAATACGGGAATGCTCTAAGAGTAGTAAAACAAAGTTAGTTAAAATCGGATTTTTGTAAGTGATTTTCGTTTTATTGTTTTTTTACCTGAAGTTGCTCCAGTTCTGAGTCCTGGTCAAATGAATTGGTAGACTTTTGAGCAACTACAATAATGTTTCTGCCTTTAGCCACTACAGGACGAGTTTGATGTTGATGCCTGCTTAAGAAGGGTTTCAGAGTAGTATTGCTTTTGGTTTGGTGTTTGGGTGAGTCTAAGAGAAAAACAAATTTGTATGAGTTATTTGTAAGTTAATTTCTTTCGTTTAACAAAATGGACTGTTTAGTAAGATACCTCCTATTGGTTTATTGACTGTGTAAGAAACATAAGGTATGTCATGATCGGAGGAAATGCTGGGATGAGGTGAAGACCTCCCAGTTGTGTGAGATTGACGGACTTGACTGGGACTACTTTGTTGCTTTTTTAGAGAATCTTTCTTCCTGCCTAGAATGGA
The DNA here is from genome assembly GCA_022832285.1 of Lepidurus apus apus. Classification (NCBI taxonomy): domain Eukaryota; kingdom Metazoa; phylum Arthropoda; class Branchiopoda; order Notostraca; family Triopsidae; genus Lepidurus; species Lepidurus apus. The sequence continues at coordinate 130,580 of JAGJRO010000047.1, read as the reverse complement.
TTGTTGGCCATCTGGGTTTTGATTTTGAGTGCTTTGCTCCGAGCCCATCCTTGTTATTAAGTAATTTAACTCGTTCCTAGAAATAAATAATAATTTACTTAGTTTAATAATAATACGATTCTATACTCCCTGACTCCTGTAATTGAACTTTACTTTATTGTTGCTGAGCTTGACAAAAATCTTGATTACACAGTTAGGGTTTCTTTTATTTTTCTCACTAGAAATTTAGTACAGCAGGGTTTTCTGAAGCCCTGAGTTGTGATATAAAACTTCGTTTTTGTTGTAAACAAAAAGCACATGCGCCAAGCCCCATTGACTCCCCAAGGAGTCACCCGAGACTGTCTTTGCTTATAGCTTATTGAAAAAAGGCGAAGTATTTAATACTATGTAACACTAAATTCTGAAAATCTGAACCCATGTGTGTTTTATATACACTAGCCTAGTTTACTGTTGCACGTTTTCGGAATGTTTTTGAAAATATCAATGCAATTAATCTATTTAAACCACTATAATTAGTGAATAATTTCAACTGCGTCTCAAATTTATGCATTTATTTCTTAACTTATACATCAAATCGTTCAGCACATAGCGAGGATCCACGCTCTTCATAATCCCGCTTAGTCACTACTCGCTTATGGAAATCCGGTTCTTTGGTCAACAAGGCCCCTGCTTTCCATGCATCCGTAATGGGGCTAATTTTCCATTGAGTTAAATTAAGTCCTTTTATCTCTTTAAGCAAATAAATAGAAAAGCAACTTAGACGAGACACTTACTTCTTTGCCAAAGTGACGCACACGTCAGTGTCATGCGGAGCACAAGCTCGTACATCCTTTTCGACTCTTTCGCGGAAATTTGGTAGATTGCATGTTCCACCCGTTAAATAAATATTTTTGTACATATGTGGGCGTACTTCAGCTGGTAATGTCTCAATAGCTTTTATAATGGCTTCAGAGATTCCCATTTGACTAATTCCAATATCAGATGGATGGAATAACAGTTCAGGAACTGCAAAACGCTCATTATTCATGCGTATAACCTAAACCAAAAAAATCGTCTTGATTACTAAACAAAAAAAGGAAAACAATAATTAACTTGTTCGGCTGTGTTAGATTCTGCATCTTTGGGTCGTATGAAGCCCCTACGAATCGTAGTATAATCAGGAAGGACGTAATCCACCGCGATACTATTTTCCGAACCTCTTTTTTGCGCTTCTTGCATATCGGCGTAGAAATCCACAGAAACGAAGCAAGTATCTTCCTTAAGCTGGTTTATCACATGGGTTTCGTCCATCACATGCAATTGGCGATAGGAAATGCTGTCTTTCAAGTGGTTAGTTAACAATTTCCCTCCCACGTCAATACGAATAATAGCTTCAGTAACTTTTTTCCCCTGAACGTAAGGAACTATGTGAGTAAAACTGTAGCCACAATCCACCAAAAGACAGCATAATTCGCTAGGTTTTTCTTTCCCGTATTTGAAGACGCTTAGTGCTCCAGCTAAACCAGAAAACAGGATAAACTTTTTTTAAATTATAAGAGAGGATTTATTACCATTGGCACGTAATAAAGCTTCGCATTCGAATTCCTCAAAGAAGATCTCGGTTAAACCTTCTTGAATGGAATGGAAATCGAAATAAGGCTCAGTTAGAACTACTGTCGTGTGCGAGAAGTTCACATTTAACCCATCCTTGCCGAAAGCGTAGTCCCAGATATCTTTCTGAGCTTCCCAGTTAATAAGATAACCCTAAAAAAACATAATAAAAAAAACATCGTATTACCAAGTCTTAGAAAAAAAAATCGAGCAAATACTTTTTGGTACGGAAGAATGTAATACAAACCAGAAACGTCGCGGCAATCGTCAATTTGGTCTCCGATGAAAGGTCTTCTTCGCTCACTCTTGGCTTTCATTATAGCGTTAGGCATTACTCTGAAATTTCCATTAAAATTTTCAAAAATAAATTTGTGAGTTTTCTCATTTCTGTAATAAACAAATAACTGAAAGTGCCCTACCTGGGTTCATTTTTCGAAGAAAAGCCTAGTTTCAAATTACACCCACCGTTATCAATAACTAGTACTTGGGAAGCAACCATTTTCTTGGTAAAGTTTATACTAATTAGTCATAAATTTGATTTCACTTGTAGGGCGCTTGTCCCGGTCTTTATTCAAGTAATCTAACATCTAAATAGAAGAGGCGAATAGCGTTGATTTTTGTAGAGCGGGGTAGGTTTCTTGGAGTTCGCTGTTTACACATAATTCGCGACCGCAACCCGCAACCGACAGTCAAAATACCTTTAAGCAAGCATACTCGAAGGTCACACGATCCGCAACCTAGTATTATTTTTCTTGACAGAAATTGGTCTATTTAACTCTATTTAACTTAAGTTTTATGCCTCGTTAGATTTTTAGTTTCCGAAAAATTGAGCTTCAGTCGCGGGCGCGAGACGCAAAATCGTAGTTTTGACTGCCGGTCGTGGTTCGCATCGCGGATAAGTACGATCGTGTTTCCTTTTCGCTTTTCAGAAATTTGGGCTTTAGAGCCGCGGATCACTCACAGCTGCGGGTCTCATTCACGGTAGTGTGGTGTTGGTGAAAAATGTCGTCTTATATTTAAATTTTAGAAAGCTTAAAAATGGTAGTGGAGTATCACACTGATCACGCGACGCAGTATTATACTTAGAAGTATATATCTACTATAACGCATTTGCAATCTAGGTGCAAAATTAGAAACATTTTGCGGTTTCAGTGACTCATAAATGACTTTGTTTTGTGATAAACTAGTCGGGATTTATTCCGGTTTCTTTGAGATAGATCTGCAGTAGAAATCTCTTATTGTTTTCTAACCGTTTATTGAATATCACGCCATGGAAGATTACAAGTTTCTCTTCAAAGTTGTCCTTATTGGTAACGCAGGCGTAGGGAAAACATGTCTCGTCCGGAGATTCACCCAAGTACTTTATTCTATACCCAAAAAAATAATCTAAAAAATCTAAACACAGTACATCAGCTTGAGAAATCTTACGCCTTAATCTTATATTTTTCAAGGGATTATTTCCACCTGGTCAGGGCGCAACAATTGGAGTAGATTTCATGATCAAAACCGTAGAGATTGACGGGCACAAAATTAAAGTAAAAACTAAACTAAAAAATCATCTTGTATGTGACCCATTTTATCATTATTCTAGCTTCAAATATGGGATACAGCTGGCCAAGAGAGATTTCGTTCCATAACGCAAAGTTATTACCGTTCAGCGCACGCACTTATCCTGGTTTATGACGTTTCTTGTCAGCCTAGTTTTGACTGCCTGCCTCATTGGTTAAGGGAAGTAGAAGAGTATGCTAGTCCTCGCGTTTTACGCATTCTTGTCGGTAAGCCGCTTCCTTCCTTCCATATATTATTCAGTTTCTCTTCTCCTTTCTGTGTTAGCCTTGTTATTTATTCATTTTTATGGTTTTTAGGCAACAAAACCGACCGTGATGATCGAGAACTGCCTACACACGTAGGTGAGGAGTTTGCTAGACGAAATGGCATGTATTTCATTGAAACTTCAGCCAAAGAATGCGAAAATGTAGAAAAACTTTTCTATGAAATCGCCAGAGAACTCATGCAGGTAAAATACCTATCCCTCAACCCATTTTGTTCACTTTTCACTGAAATTTTCACTTCGGTTTAACACTTTAAAGGGATGGTTCACTAAAAATCAGACTAATCCTAATCTTTAAAGAAGGAAATAGCTTAGTCAAACCCAGTTAAGAGTCTTTTAATTTTTCTCCTATTCTCCTATTTGAATCGTTCGTCTTGATCAAAATTGTGGAGTTTGATTAAACTAGAATATGAGTATGAATTGTCCCTTTAACTATCCTTTCTTGTTAATTTCCTGCCACAAATCCTTTTCTATTAACTGTCTTTTTACTAACCTTTTTCTCGCTGGTTTCTTAAGACAATGCAGAGCGGACCTTGGGATTCTAGTCAGGCAAGGCTTCTTTTCTCAACTCTCTTGAAAAATGTTTTCTCTACAATAATTTAAAAAAAAATACTAAATTATATTTTTTATCCACGCATATAGCAAGCGCGATCCAAAGATGGCAAAACAGACTTAATGGGTACCACTACTCTGAGTGAGGGCAAGAGCGTAGCTGATCAATGCTGTACTGGTCGTTTTTCTTCCTAACCCCACTCTTTTCTTGTGTATCTGTCTCGAACCATTGAAAGATTTGCACGCTCTGACCTCGTTTGACCCCGAAACTGCTCAGTTCAAACTCCCCAGTCAGGTAAGGAAAACACAAGAGGATCTCTCAATATTAACAATTTATGAAACTTACCCAAGACAAAAAGCAAAATAATCATTCCATTTGTTTCCTTTAACAAGATTGAAAAAATGATCAATCTAGTCTTTATGAAAAGAAGGAAAGTTAAAATACTGAATTTTCTCAAAAGAGAAATGTGTTGTCTTGTAAAAAGCTTTGTCTTTGGTTGAAAACTTCTCATCTTTCGTCTTGCACTTGGCTTTATTGTGATTTTCTGTGCAAATAACCCCATACACTTTCCAAAACACGTGAAATTTTGTTCTCATGTATTCAATTAAACAGTATGACTATAGTTATGTACTAAACTTGGAGAGTAAATCGTCGTCAGGGTACAAAATTAAGTTAGGGAAAAAGAACAAACCATGGATAGAATCATCACGAACGATTAGACCAGCACGTTCGGCTGCCAAAAGACGTTCTTTAGCCAAGTAAACGGAAATTCCCATTTGGGATGCCAAGGCTTCTGCTCCCATGGGGAAATGAGATTCGACCTTAGGGAAAAATCATGCAATTTGAATTAGTATAACTCACTTGGAAAGAAGATAATTTTTTTTTTTACTTTATTTGAAGTGTCGTGATTGACTTCGTCGTCGCTTTGGGCATTGGACTGCAAGACCAGTAGGCCACTGTCGAATTTCCGCAATCTTAAGGGAATTGAAAGAAGACGGTGCATCTCTTGGGAGGCCGAGAGGAGATCAGCCGGCGAGATGAGCTCTAAGCCTCTTGCACGGTTTACTAAACAGTAAGCATCAGACAGGGAAATCATTCCTCCTCGATCCTAAAATTAGAAGTTGGTAATCTACATCTATAAGTTTACATATATTTTTTTCACTTCACTTGAATAGGTCGTTCAAGGATCTGGGCGACTTCTTTGGCCAATTCTTGGTAATAAGCACTATCTGAACCAAAACTTTCTTTCGTGATAGGATCCTCGATACCTAAACTGAGCAGGTAAGATTTGAAGCGTACGGTTTCGTCTTCTGTGATATCGCCTTGTTTTTCCTGTTGAAAAGAAAGTACATTAACTAGAACATCTCGGGAGACTTAGAAGTATAGTTTACTTTAATTTTGGTGGACATGGATTTTGCTATAGACACCATATCTTTTGCCATAGTCATCAACTTTTGCAGGTCTTGGAAAGCGATGGAAATATTCTGTTCATTTTGCTGGGTTTTTTCTTGTAATTTACGTTCGATGCCTACAATTCCTGATCTCGTAGGAATAGTTTTAGGAAGCACGACATTTACGGGAGGGTTTAAGGGTGCTTTTTCCCATTTCTTTTCCTCTAGAACTGGTTTTAACTTCAGGAAGAAATCAGCTGCTCCACCTGAGGTGAAAGACAGTTTGATATGGTTGGCAGTGCGGGTTTGAATAGGCCCAGGTGGTTTATCTAAGTTGCGATTTGATTGTATTTTTTCTTTTTGCTTTTTATTTAAGTTGGAGATTTACTCGGTGAAGCTGAATTGAGGTGAAGAATAACTTTATGACTTCGAGTCAAACCTCCTCGCTCTTCTTCCGCGTAAACTACAAGACTAAGGTCCAAAACTAACTCTTGATTAGTAGGTTTATGAGGTCTGTAAGTTAAATGTGTCGGTGTCAAGTTAATCGTACCGCCTTCAAAAATACTCTACATTTATAGAAGTAAAATGAACCTAAGTATACAATTTTAAATCGATGAAAATTAATTATTACTTTCTTTTCACCATCATAGAGTCGCACACCTTTCGCTAAAGCTACACTCTGACCAAAATTTTCATGAACTGGAGCATAGTAAAAGCGATCCATTAGTTTGCCTGCTTTAATGAGAAAAATTTACAAGTTACATCGAGTTGAGTTTTTAAGTAAGGCTATACTATTACATTTATTGTCTACCGCTGTTTTTTTTCTTTGTTTCGGGACGCAGATAAAATAGTCTTGTCACCTTGTTACTGTGGTCTAGGTATTTTTCTTCTTTAATTTGAAAATATACGTTTTCTAATAGCACACAAAATTATGAAACAAAACAAGGGATCATCATAGAATGTAAACTAGGAAGGAATTCGCGTTGCTAAGACAACGGGGCATTGGAGATCGAAATAAGCTGCGTAGTTGACTACTGAGTCATCTTGCCGCAAAGCGTTTCGTAAGCACACTTCTTAGGCTACTTTGCAGCCTGTCAAGTTAACTTGGAAGCTGATTTAGCCGGCATAAATTCCAGTCGTTCCATAGTTCGTTACGTTTTGTATACTCTCTTGTATATAAGTCAAAAGGACTTGAGAGCGTCTGATGGTTAATGACTCGATCAAAAGTTAGGTTAGGTTTTGCCGGCATTAAAAAGCGTCTGTTTTTTTTAACTATGCTAGTATTAGAGTTAGGTATAATTAACGGAAGAGTTGCATCAAACTCTGGTTTCCGATCCTTCTTGTCGTCTCCACTTCGTATACACATGTCACGCATACCTGTAGACAGCTGCGCCAACTTAAAAGATTTGGTGGAATGGAATTTTTACCTTAAACTCTTGAAATATTCCATTAAACTTCAATATTCATATTTCTATTCTTCTCAATAAAACAAACATGCCTTTTCCAGTTAAATTGTGGGTTTTTATTTAGGTATGTTAGGAACGAATGGTAAGTGCGAAATTAAAACCCTCGCCAAAGTCCCTGCTGTGGTAGGTAATCACCGCATTCCAATGGTGTGGAATGCACCCGAGGGTAGGCGCTGATTGGTCGAGTCGGTTATATGACGTCACATTCAAGATGGAGATCAAAGCGTAGGTCGCGGGGTTATTTGTTTACTTACTTTTTTGGACTCTCCCTCCCCCCTTGTTTGTTCCCCAAGTGCTTGTGATTTTTTTCAACTTGAAAAGTAAAGCGAGAAATGTGTGTATGACAATGAATTTACGGGCGTAGTGTTTTTGAACTTGCTTGAGCCAACAACATGCCCAAAGGACGCAATGGAGAAATTCCTTTACCTGAAGGATGGGAACTTGGACGGGATTATGATGGCAAAGTATATTTTATCGACCACAAGAACAAAAAAACCACATGGGTGGACCCACGTGACAAGTAAAGATATCAAATTTGGAAGCATTCGAAACTTTTCTAACTTTTCATTGTTGAAAACAGACTAATCAAGCCACAAACCTTTGCCGATTGTGTGGGAAATGAGTTGCCATTAGGCTGGGAAGAAGCTTTTGATCCCCAAGTCGGTGTTTACTACATTAATCACATTATTCGTAAGTTTCCTTTTCCCGAAGAATTCTTTCATCTTTTAAACCTTGGGGGTTTTGATCTAGAAACGAACCAATTAGAAGATCCCAGGCTAGAATGGCGGAAAATACAAGAAGCGATGTTAAAAGACTATTTACTTACAGCTAAAGAAGATCTAGAAGTAAATTAACGCCTTATTTTAAGCATTGATTCACAAATTTATTTCACAAATGCTTGCAGGCCAAGAAGGAAATCTTGGATATTAAACAACAAAGGCTCAATTTAGCCCAGGAGGAATTCAACCATCTCAATTTGGCCCTTGTTGGCCTTAGTTCTTCTCGAACTTCTCGTAAGTAATCCCCCTTATTTAACTTGTATCTTATTTAGTATAAATGATAATTATGTGTTCTAAAATTCTTTATTTTCCTGCAGTTAATTCAATTAGTAGCACATCGAGCACGAAATTCGACCCCGATCTGCTTAAAGCAGATCTGGTATTGGCCAAGAACCGTGTCTCGAGACTCAGAAGAGAGTTGGAACAAGTCAAAGCCGAAATGGTTCATCAGCAAAGAGGCGTTGAAGCGTTAGCCAAGTAAAAACACTAACCCATCAAATGAAGTCAATATTTTAACACTATTGTGGTTTGTAGGGTGGATCAAAAGCTATCTGGTGTACCTACAGGTTATACTCTAACCGAAGCCCAGGCCATTTTAGCCGAGCTGAACAATATCCAAAGGTCTTTGTCCTCAGGCGAAAAGGAAAAGGCGGAATTGATGGTCTCCTTAGTGAGATTACGCGACGATCTGATTCGATTACCTCCCTTGTCTACCAATGGCACCGACACATCGCCGGATTTGTCAACCCTCTCGTTGCCCACAGAAAAACTCAGCACTGCATCCCAAACCGACCTTTCTGGCGATGTAAAAACTTCCCAAATGCTTTCTTTACAGATTCTTAGTAATTTTAACCGTTTTTTTTTTGTGTTCCTCAGTTGGTTCCTGTGGGAGCTCGTTTGGCAGAAATGGCTCGAAAACGCCTCGAGTACGATGAAGCTCGGAAATCTATGCAAATCATCCAGAAGCAATTGGCGGATTTGGAAGAGAGGATCAATCCTGGGGAAAGTGAATCTGATAAAGACCGGTAAAAAATACTTTTGTCTTTTGCTCATCTCCGAAAGGATACTTAATGGCTGTCTTTTTCGTATCTTTTACAGTATATTGTTAATCCAAGAAAAGGAGCAGTTGGTGCGTGAGTTGCGCAGCATTTCCCCTCGCTTGCGTTCTAAAGAGGAGATGGAAAGCGTCCAGGCGGAAATTCTGCGCTTGCAGCGCGATTTGAGCCAAGCCTGGGAAACCTCCAATCGCACCATTGCGGATCGCTTGAAACTCCACGAAGAAAAGCAAGCCTTACTGCAGTCCATGCGCGAAGCTATTCGCGTGGTCACTTTACTCGAAGGCCAACTGCGCTCCCTCTCGGCATCCACGCTCAGCATGTCCTCTTCTTCGTCGCTAGGCTCGTTGTCCAATTCCTCTCATAGCCACGCCTCCTCCAAAGGCTCCTTGGCCTCTGCCCTCTCTTTCACGGACATTTACGGCCCGCCTCATCTCTCTGCTCTCAATCCAGTCTCTTCCACTTACCCAAACCCTATTTTGGCTCCAGGGCACAGCCTGGCCGAGCTGAATCAACGTGTGGAACGTCTTCTGTTACAAGAAAGCCAAGGCGCAGCCCATCGAAACAAGCTCCTCCTCCCACCTGGCCAATCCCAAACTTCTTTGTCTCCGCGCAGCTCACTCTCGTCTGTCTCAGCCTCTCCGCCCATTTCTCCTTACGATATGGTTCTCTGCGACTCCCCCTATGCCAACATCAACTTTGGCTCCGTCCATAACCAAGGCAATCCCCTCGAATCCATGCTTAACCCGCTCTGTCTCCATGACAGCCCCAATAGTCACATCACATCGAATTTCAGCCACCAAGATTGGACCGAGATGCCGCTGTACTCTAATTTGCTGCCACGCCTACCCACGATCAATCTCACCCGCGATTTCGGGGCCAACAGTCATGTCATCGAGGAAGAACCGTTGTACGAGAATCCTGCCACTTTGCCCAGGCGATTACTTTCGGACTTGAATCCATTGTCTCCCATACCGGAAACGTTGGTTGCGGTAGAAAGAAGAGTGTCGTCGTCGGCTTCTTCAGGCGTACATACGAGGCCCATGTCTGCGGCAGTGAGCAGCGAGTCCATGACAGGCGACAGTGGCGTTTTTGAGGCGTCAACAAGTAGAAGGGAGCATTTGTCCAATGCTTCTACGTGTGAAACCGGGCAGATCCAAATACGTTTAAAGTGAGTATTCGTTTTACATGGCATAAAGTTATGAAGTATAATTCTATTGCCATTTATTATTAAAAATTGACCTTTGTGTATTATTTTTAGGTATGAGTTGGCTGAAGGGTTCTTGCATATTGGGATCGAGAAAGCGAGGCATTTGAGAGCATTAAATATTGTGAATAATTCGCGAATGTGAGTATAATTACATTTTTCAAGTGTGTGAGCTCTTTACTTTTTTAATTAAAAATTCAAGTAATTTTATGTAATTTTTTGACGTCATATTATAATTTTTGGGGCCGGGAAACAGATGTGTAAAAGCCAGTTTATTGCCAAGTCCTGCGGACGCACCACTACAGTGTTCAACGCAAGCATTGCAAATTACAGACGTTCAAAATTGTGCTGAAGTTAAGTTTGATGAAACTTTCCGTTGGGCTGTGCCTTCTACACGTTTACATACGAAAACGCTGCAGTTGGTATTTTGCTGCAAAGCAAGTGATCAAGAGCAAGAATTCGTCGTGGTAAACATTTTTTTTAAAAGTTTTGTAGGTATATTAATGAAATATGCAATTTTGAATGGTGGATTGTAGGGTTGCATTCAAGTTAGCTTAGCAGATTTCCAACCTGATACCCAGGTTTTGCGGTGGTACAACGTACTGGCGATGCCCCGAGAGAGTCGATTGCTTCCCGCAGCTTCCACTACGTGTATAAAAGAAGATAACATGGAAGATAAGAGCTGGGAAGGGAGTTTATCGCGTTTGAGTAACGCCAAGGAAGAAAGCAGTGATGAATCTACCATTATTTCCTCTCAAGCCTCCACCTTAACTCGCAATCAACGTAAGTCGCTCTTAAAATCACTCCCCAGACTGTTACTAGTTATATTCTTGGTTTCCAGGCGGATTTGAACTCGTTCACGAAGATAGTGACGAAGAAGACGATGAAGATCAAGAACAGGAAGAAGATATTGCACCCACTGACCTTTGCAGTCAGGATCAGTTTGTAGAGGATACCTTAGAAATGGCTGTAAGTTGCTCTTTTACCGCCCAAAACGGTCTAAAGATGTTGCGCAATGATTTTAAACAAACAGTTGGATCTGTGGAGCTAATTTACTTCACTTTTTGATAGACGGACACGGCTGTGGACAACTCCGAATGCATTGGCGAAGAATCCGACTCGGATACGGACGACATGCGCAGCAGAGTGTACCAGATTGAAGCTATAATGGATCAAGTGTCTCCTGTGGACGTCCACGACAAGGAAACCAATACAGAATGCGTTTTTATCCCAGAACGTGGCCTACGCAAGAGCGTAGGCACTGCTCCTACTTCTAGGGCCATTGTGATCAAGCGTTCGCAGACGTTTTCGCCCAGTGCGGCCATCACTCGTGCCAATTACATCTGCAGAGTAAATTATATTTTAAAAAAATTAGATAAAAAAAACTTAGAAATTACCTAATTTGATCTTTTGTTATTTTTTAAAAAAATTTAGTTGAATCGCAGTGACAGCGACAGTTCCATGCCTTTGTACAGGAAGAATGGAGGTCCGTTTCAGCGCAATTCTATCGAGAGGAGATCCTTAAGGTGGCGGACGAGTATGGCTGCCTTTGGGTCTTTGAACTACGGGTTGGCCACGCCCTCTAATTTTGGTTTCGAAGGGCCGTTGGAAGCCGAGAGACGGGGACAAGCACCTAAAAGTGTGCGGCGTAAACCTCCGCCTCTGAGTCGGACATCTATTGACTTGGAGCTCGATTATCAAGTAATTTGATTCGAACAACTTAAAAAACTAGAGTGAAATTAATTGAATTTATTTTTATTTTTTAGGCTCAGCAGAAAAAATTGGAAGAATTGCAGGAAGAATTGGAAAGGTTACGGGGCATGAAGCTAATGATGGAGAAGGTGAGAGGCGAAGGAGCAAAAGAAATGCCTGCTTGGATTGCTGAGAATGAACAACTTCAAACGTTCTTAACTGTGGTAAAAAAATAAAAATTGCATCCAGTGTTTGTTGAAAGGAGGCTAATAATCCGGTTTGGTTGGGAAAAATTCTCTAGAGTGAAAGCATGAGTGGAACCAAAACTGTAGAGGACCGTAAATTGGAGAAGATGTTGAGGCGAACTTCGAGAGAATTATACCGACTGCGGAAAACAAGAGCGAGTAGAGGGCAATTGGACACAGTTTCCTTCAAGTAAATGATTTAGCAGTTGTAATTTTTAAATATTGATTAATTTGTTGCTGGTTTTTAAGGGAGAAGATGGCCTTTTTGGCGCGTTCGCATATGCAAGTGCCTTTAGTGCTCGACCAGAGTGAGGAAAATATCCCCACGACAGTAACAGACCCCGACTTACCTTTCTTTTCATCGTCCGAGAAAAGTCTGAAGGATTCTGTCAGTGCAATTCCATCCCAGTCACGTGTTGGTGACAAGAAAGTGAACACGCCTTCCTCTGCTTCCCATTTGCATCAGTTATCCACAGAAGAGTGGCGAAAACTCAGTTTGGCAGAATTGGAGCGACTTCAACATTTGTCGCCCGATGGGGATCGTAAATTAACGTTGGCGGAATTGCGAAAGCTACAGCAGTTGGCTCCGCCTCTGTATAGTCGGCATGGGACAGTAATAGTGGGCGTAGCGAACGGTACACCTAGTCGGCCGGAAACTTTTCCTTCGGCGGCCGGGGAAAACCGTTTCGAGTATGAAGTGGATTTAGAACTCGGAGTGCAAGTTTAAACAAAAAGGGTTTTAATATTTTTCGGCTTTGCGGTTTTGAACTTGCCAAGCGGTTGTGATATACATAAAACAAAAGTAAATGTTGTGGGAGCAAGGGTTGGGGAACTTGTAGCTGCCCCAACATGGGGTGTATGGGAGGAGCGTGTAAACTATGCAAAAAGTAACGGGAATGGTGTATTTGAGCGTTGGAATATGTTTCAATTTTTTCTCTCTTTTTACTTAACCACGCGCATGTTTCTTTCGAACGTGCTAATATGACTGAGAGGAAGACCCTTATTGGGGAATGTGGAAGAGTGATGTATATGTGTGGGGAAATTATGGAAAAGGGGCTCCCTCTCGTCTTCTGCCTTGCAATGGCCTAACTCAGATTATTTTGCGAGATAGTTGTCTTTATATAGAATATATATGCATAACTTTGTTGCCAGAAACTCAAGGACTTATTGTCAGAGGTTTATTGGATTAAACACCAGGGATATCTCTACCACTGAAATTCTTAAAGCATTGTACAGACAATTTGCCACGCATTCCTTCGAATGAAAGGCCGTTTCATTTAACTCACCGTCAAGCAACGACTTCACCTTTGGTCGACTAACGTTAGCTTCATCGACTAACGTTTGGCACGACTAGCGTTTTTTTCCTCAACAAATGACTAGCGTTTTTTCCTCAATTTTTGTTAAAGATGAAGGCGAAGTAGCCTTCAAAAGGCGTGTGGCCTCTTTTCGATCTGGGAAAGCTTTTTCAGGGCTTTTCTCCATAAGGAATAATGCTGTATCAAGGGTCCCCCTTGAGAAATCGTCAAAAATTGATAGCCTCGCCCCTTTCCCTGCTTCCAACTCCCCTGCTCGGTTTCCTATCCCCGATATTCGAACTCGTAATGCCGAAGCATCACAATTTCGAATATAGGAATAGGAACCTTGCCGGGAAGGCATAAGGTACAGAGAAAGGGAGCCATTTAATATTTCGTTTTTTTGGCGAAATAAAGTGCCTCGACCGGGTTTAGAACCGGGTACCTCTCGGTCCCCAGTCGTGCGTGCTATCCACTCGGTCATACGCTTATAATAGTCGTTGAAATATCTATAAATCCAACATATGAACAAATCTTGTACACCGTATGTATAAAGTGACCTATCTTCTTGCTCGATTTATAAAAATATGACGGTTCGCCTATATAGCCATATCTTGTGTTCTCTATAAGTTTGCTTTATTATAAAATATTGCCTTCAAAAATCGTGAAAAAATAAGAGCCTCGCCGTTTTCCCTGTGCCAACTCCACTGCAACATATGAAGTTGGTGTACAGTCTATGTTGATAGGGATCCATCTTAGTTCGATTTTTTTTTTTTTAATTTGACTGTCCGCCTATCGCCATACCTTTTTTTCTGTCCAAGTTTGCATTGGTATAAAATATTTCCTTCAGAAATCGTGAAAAAATTAAAGCCTCGCCCCTTTCCCTGTTCGGTTTCCTATCTCCAATCTTCGCAGCACAATCATCAAATAATAAAAACCTTTTTTGCAGGAAAATTACGTGTATTTTTCATAAAAATTCATACATGAACCGCATTCCAAAATCACGTTGTTCTAGTAAAAAAAAATTCACTTCTTCGGCATACGCAGAAAGGCCTCCAGACAGGGCCCGACTCGTCACCAGGCCGCTGGCCCGCCGAAACCCGAATTGTAAAAAGGCTACCTTCGCTGCTTAGGACTTTGCACATTCGCTGCAAGATGGGCATGTCTAATATTTGAACCATGAACCATGGTTAAAAGATTAGAACCCTGCCCCTTCGTATCCGGTGACGGGATACTAGTAACATCAGGAGATTGCACTTCGCTGCAAAAATCCTACGGTTAGCCGCAGCTTTACTTTTAAATCATATAAACAAAAGTATTTTTTATTACAAAATCCGGAAGCCCGTTTCGAAAATGAGGAACCAGGTAAACCCTTACCGTGGCATAATAGATATAAATGTAACATTATGGCGGACTTTAGGTGTTAACATGCTTTAAGCAGCTTCACCGGACATGTAAAACCGTTTTCGAAGGGGACCAAGAAATTCTGCAAGGTAAACAAACCATATTACATTAGTAATGAATCTTCAGCTTAATAAATACAATTACTTATATGTACACATTTATTCTTGTTAAGCTAGCCGCTCGAGTGAAGATAAACGAAGAATTTCGTAAGAACAAAGCTGTACGCAACCCGGAAGCGTTGCAAGAGGTATACCAGCTAAAACTCCTTACTGGAGTGAAAAATACATCTAAGAATAGATCTAATAACGTAAAAACTTCTTTAGCTCATAAAGTACGGCAATCAGGTCCAGACGGTCTTGAAGACCACCGTTGTCCAAGCTCGACTGAAGTCAGACGCTCAACACCCTGTCTACGGTAATTACTTGCTACGTAGTTACCAAAAAAATCATTTTCTTTTTTTTTCCCCAGAGTTGAAAGTGACGAAGGATACGGTGAGGTTAGAAAACACTCCTTACCAGGAGTTGAAACCTTGTGCAGGCACTAGTAGTTGACTGTAATGTACGTAACCTAAGAAAAATAAGTAAACGAGTATGTAATGTAAGTTAAATAAATTTATCAACTTCAAGATGTTCTCCCAAAAAGGTGCTGTAAATCAAGTTATTTCAAATGCAATACTTGAAGGCACTGAGTTTTTAAGTACATCACACTGGAACAACATTTCTCTTATCCTCCTTTCCTTCCATTCCTCAACTATTTACAATACAATAATTCAAATTACAAACTCACAAGAAAAAAGCTCATGTTGCCCATTGTTCCTCTTATTTTCATGTCCAGTTTTTTTGGCACCAAACCAGACCACGCCTCTTGGTGACACCTCTAAACTCAAGATTGGCTTAAATCTGTCTTTTATCACATCTCCCAAGTGGTTTTTCACCCCTTCCCGCCAACTTTCAAGATTACCAAATATCCCATGGCACTTTCACAGTTCGCAAACTTTTTCCCAAGTTGCTCAAAAAATCACACCAACTGGGAGATTCATTTTCTCTTAAGAGATCATGTTGGACACAAGGCCTCATTTCGTTACCTTTAATTCCTTCTCTGAATTTCTAATTCGTTGCACCAAAAGGCACTCAGGAAGAAAAAAAAACAAGACCCAAAAAGTGCACTTAATTTTCCTTAAAACATTTTGGCATTTTCGGGGTAAGAAATTAGTTTAAAAAAAAGTATTCCTTCAGATCATTTGCAAAAACCGGTTTTCGTCCAACACTGAATTCAAGTCTGGCCCCACCATTCCTGTTTTCGTCATATCGGGGTTTACTATACTTGCTCCCATCTTGCCCGCCACTTCGGTCGTACTTGAAACTACGTCACTCGCAGGCGTGGTTCCGGCTACGCCTACCATTTCATTGCCGGGTAAAACTTGCGGTCCTGTGGGTTGTGGATTGCTAGCGTTCCATGTCTGGCATTGCTGTACGTACTCCAAGGTACGCTGGTACGCATCGGGTCGCATATTAGCTTCCGGGTTGGGAACCGCCATGAGCGGATTGGACTGAGATTGGGACTGGCTCACGTCCGCTACTTGCAAAGCACTGCGGTGCGGGTAGGGCGGTGCGGGTAGGTGCGTGTATGGCGGATTGGCTTCCCTCACCAAGTTGGTTTGGGATTGCTGTGGCACTCCCGACTGCATTCCCATAGCCTGCGGCATGATAGGCACTATCACGTAAAAAATAAATAAAAATAGCCTAAAAACACTCAAAGATCAACTTACTTTGTTGTTGATTTTGTTGTTGTTGTTGAAAGGGCGCAGCCATAGCCATTCCCTGTGCCACAAGACCGTTGTAATGCTGCATGTAAACGTTCGTGTTCGGTATTTGAACAGGATAATTATTCCAGCTCCCTCCTTGGTTATTAGGCATGGAACACAGGTTATTGTTGGCTTGTTGTGGGCCGCAATTATGGCAATTATGTGGATTATACATTTGCTGCTGTTGTTGTGGTTGCTGTTGGGGGGGATTGGAGCAGTGGTTGTACGAGTTCATCATGGGATTTGGGTTCACAAAGCTTTGGTTTGGATTGTAGTACATGTTACAGTTAACTGGGCCAAACGGGCCCTGGTTGTGGGGCGGATTTTGGCACGGCATGGAGGGCTGTAGATTCTGCGAGTAGTTACAGAAATTGGCGGTCGTGTGCACGGAACGATTCTGTGCAGGCACAGGGTAATTGTTGTTCCCGTGGACGTTTGTATTGTTGGGGATAAACGTAGGGGCTGGAGTGGCTGCTGCTGGGCTTTGCACGGATTGGTTGAAGCGATTAGGTGGGATAGGACTCGTGACTTGGAGTTGATTGAAATGGGAGGCGACGCCTGGACTGGGTACGGCTTGGTTGTAAACGCTGGATGGACTGGTCACGGACTGATTATACAAACTCGCTGGGCTCTGGGGATTATACATGTTGTGGGCGAGGGGACTCATTACTCCCCCTGGGGGTTGTCTGTGGGCTTGCAACTGTTGTTGAGTTAAGGGTTGGTTGACAATGGTGGAGGCGGAATCAGGCCGGGGACTCATACACACGGACAGAGCTCGCGGAGACGCTACCGGGGTTTCTTGTATAGCTACTTGATTCAAATATTGCAGCATTTCATCCGGAATAACGAGCTTATCCTCCAAGTTCTGGCCTTCGCCTACCTCATCCAAAGCTACGCCTTCATTGGGGTGTCGAAGGGGCACGTTTTGGCTGTTTTGTTGGTGGAATTGTTGCCCATGCCGTCTCCCGTGGTTCTGATTAGGGTGAAACTGGTTCAGGTTGCTGTAGCTGTGGTGGCGCGGCAAAGGATTGGCCGAATGCATATTCGATTCCATGGAGGTGCGTACCGGGTCCGAGGCACGACGTACTTCCCGCTGATGATGGGGATTGGTATTCGACACGGAACCCATAGCAACGCCCGGGTTTTGACTCGTTCGCTGATAACCAGGAGCTGGGGTAGAGTTCATATTGCAGTAGTACTGGCTCCAGTTTTGGCCGGCACTAGTATTATTGGACATCATACCCATATTCTGGTTCTAAAAACAAAAGATTTCCGAGATTTAGTGTTCAAAGTCTTCAACATAATAAAAACTCTAAAATGAATTGTACAAAAACAGATCATTATGAAAGTGAAAGATTTTAAGAGATTTTAACTTACTTGCAGCATGGCTGGGTTCATATTTTGAGCAATCATGGCTCTTCGCTGCATTTTCTGAAGTTGAGCAGCCATCGTGGCGGTCATAGGCGGTCCAGCGTTGTTCACTACCCCAGTCGCGTTGCCTTGGGCGTTATACTGAGGCACGGGATTGGACATGGGACCCACCAAGGATCCGCCATGGAATCCTGAGGTATCGCTCGACCTACGCGAACTTCCAGGAGAAATCGGATCAACGAAAGGTGATGCGGGTACTGCTGCTCTTCCAGAAACCGAAGAGAACTGCGAAGAGTTAACAAAACGAAATTAATAAGGGAAAAAATTAGAACAACACGAATAAACTGCTTCAACTAAACCAGGAGCAAAAGTACGAAAAAAATTATTTGAAGGAAAAAATTACTTGTGAAGTCTCGGAAGATCTCCGGCTGCCAGGCAAAGGTGAAGTTCCGGATCGCATACTTCCATAATAACTGCTCACGGTGGTGGAATTGCTGTCTCGTCGATTATCTCCTTGTAAAACGGTGGGTGGCTCAACCAATCTGGTTCGATTGTTACTGGTGTTCGTTTGCGGCGCTACATGCGATGTTCCGGTGGAATTGTTGGTCATGCGCAAGTCTGTAATCCGTTGGTTTAGGTCCGTAATGCCCATCCCTCTTCTCGAACCTAATTAAACAGTCCATTTAAGTTTACACGATTTCAATCCACATTTTTCTCCCAAAGTTTCAATGCGTTTTTTTGTTGTTTTTCTATTTTTTTAATTTTTTTTTACCTTGAAGATTCGGAAGGGGAGGTAAAGAAGGACCTCCTTTGGCCTGAAGTCGACTTTTCAACCGATTCCGTGAATTCGAGTCCTGCACGTGGAATCCCTGACCGGGAGAACCGTGAGGATCATTGCTCACCGAAACCGATACCGAAACTGATAATCCGGGAATCTATAAAAAAATTGGCAAAAAACGGGGTTTTAAAAATATGCAATAATCCTTAGGAATAGGATACAACGGGAAAATTAAAACGCGCATAAATTGGAAATAATAAGAAGAAAATTACTCACATCAATCTCGTCAACTTCCTCTGCCGCCCATTCAGTTTCCGTCTCAGGTAGCTGCGTCGTGGACACCAGATTATCACTGACAGGATCATCAGCTGCTCCTCCGCCGCCCATTCCACCCGGGGTCATGCTGGACTCCGTTCCTGGTGATCCTAGTTGACCTGGAGAGGCCGCGTCTTCGGATTTTACACTCGGACTGGAAACACTCGCCGTTTTGGTTCCGCCATCGTCACTTCTTGGGCTCGAACCCATTCCTAAGCCTCCCGGACTAGGTCCAGGGCCCGGGCCAGGCCCATCGCCGCCATTTCCACCCTTATGCTTCTTATTGGCATAAAAGTCAGCTCCATGGACCGTTTTCACGTGCTTTCGCAGTGAACTCGGGTCGGTATATCGTTTTGTACAACCAGGCGCTTTACAAACATAAGGTTTCTGGGGGGGAAAAAAAATAATTAAAGAGTGTTAGAGGAGTGATTCATTAACCTAAAGAAAATTGCAACTTAAGGTTTTTTGTCTTTCTTTTTTTTTCATTAATGAATACATAATCTAAACTGAGCGAAGAATTTTTTTAAAATAATTGAACATTTTAAAACTAAATAACTAAAATTCTTCCTTCTTTTCAACTTACCTCATTGGAGTGGGTACGGTTTTGGTGCTTAGCTCGGTCTGACGCATTACTGAAGGCTTTGCTGCACCCAGGGAATTCGCACATGTACGGTTTCTCGCCTGTGTGTGACCTTAAATGTGTCTTCAGGTTCTCTAATCGTGAATACGCCTTAGTGCATCCCTCAAACTATCGAAAGCAAATGACCCAAAATTAAAATGTGTTGTTCAGATTCGAATTTGTAGGGAAATTACTGTGCAGCGATGAGGTTTTTCACCTGTATGTCTACGCATATGGACCACTAACATATACTGGGCTTTAAACGGCTTTTCTTCTCTGGAACATTCTCTCCATCTGCACACGAAACTCTTCTTATTTGCATGGATATGGTCGTTATTGATATGCTAAGGGGGAAACAACAGAACAAGAACGTGAAAGCCAAGTGCTTAAAGCAATTAGTCATTATTTTGTCTGTTCTTTACTTTAACTAATTCGTCTTGGGTCAAAAATTCTTTGGAACAGTCCTTCCAATGGCAATTGGTTTCAATGAAATCGCCCGGTTCGTCCTTCATGGGGTCTCCGGAGCCATCGTGCGCATCTTCGTCCAAATCCGCGGAGGAATCCCTGGCCACGCCTATATGCCCGCCTCCACTACAAGATGAAGTCGCGGGTTCTTTCTTGACCCTCGATTTGACCGCTTTGACCGTTTCCTCATGCTCCACCGTGCTCGAGACTGGATTGGGCGACTCTTTACTCTTGCCATACTCCATCTAGTGGCAGAAATAGGTAATTTAAGACGTAACTCATTTCAAGTATAAAACGTACTTCATGTTTCATAGACATTCCCGGCATATGTCCCAAGCTTAAACCCATGGGGTTGTGTAAGGAAAAGAGGCCGGCATGGGGATGCTGTACGTTGCCTTGATGGAGCATGCCTGGGGGCAAGAAAGGTGATCCTGCCCCGCCTAGACTACTACCCAAACTTCCGGTCCGGATCAAATGTGCTTGCAACTGTTGTAAATGCGCGGCTGGTAAGGAGGGCAAGCCTAAGGCTGGACTCAACGCCCCTGCAAAACAAGCATATTCCATTTCTGGTCATTGGAAAGTTAATACATGTTTTAATTTGATAATTTTTTTAATTTTAATTTTTTTTAAATAAGGGTACCAGCAGAAAGATGAGAGTATGAGCCTGACGTGGACGATGACCGAGACCCATTCATTATGGACACCAAAGATGTAGGGGAGAAACGGATCATGGAGCTGAGATCGAAGGAATCTGAATAAGGCGAACTCGATAAGGCTCTTTTCCGACTCTGCCGGATACTGCCTCCAACTCCACCCCCTGCCCCGCCTGGTCTCGGGCTGGCTAATCTCGATCCAACTTCCATACCTTTTTAATTAGACAAAATTAGCTTTTTTCTTTAAAAAAAATAAATAAAATAAAATTACCGTCAATAGAAAAAGGCACATCCGTGGATCCGAGGAGTGACTGTGAATGATGTAAATCTCCCAACGCTCTGGAACTCAACGCCGACATATTCGCCATGTAATCTGCATGGAACGCCAATCCTATAAAAAAATAAGAAAAATAATTCATTAGCATATTTCCCGGAGTAATATCTTCTCACATTCCATGACTCGCATACCAGTTCGCAATTTACGACATCCTTTTTCCGTTTTCGAGCCTATTTCTGCTCGTTCTCGTAATTTTCGTCAAATAAAAAAGAAAAAGGAAACTGACAAACGTGTTAAAAAAAGACCCGAATCGCTGGAAAGGAATGCGAAGACAGGCGCTCATCAACGCCAGGCTGGCTTTTTTAAAAATAGCTAAACCAGAGCGGAAATGAGAGGTTTCGTTGACGTTGGCACTTGTTAAGGCGGCTTCTGAAGCCCCGCCTCTTTTACGTACGGATACATTCTTCCACGAGCTTTTCGGGAAAATCCAGGAGACCCGACAGTCAACAAACAAGTAGTCAGAAAATCTTATCGCCTTCTCCAGAGCTCCTTGCATTGCCTTCAACATGCTGGCGTTCTTTTCTCTTCCAATCTTCCAAGTTCTAAATGTTTAAAACAGTTGACCCTCTCTTATCCACGCCATCGAGGATTTTTAAATTTAATTCCTCGCCATCTTTTTTTTTGGCCCAGCAGAAATAAGAGTCACTCCATCACTCCCTAAAATGTGAAACAAAGCACAAACGGCAATTTGATCTTGGGGGGAAAAAACGAAAAGTATAGGGGAATTTTGTTTTCGCAGGGCCAACTTGATGAAGAGAAAAGAAGCCTGCGTAATAGAAGAAAACGATGGAGGCTGTTGCGCATAACACTTGAATGCCCCCTTTTTGTGGTTCTCTTTTCAGCTTGATTGGTTCATGGTTCAGACGGGAGTTTTCAAAAAGCTTCTTACGGGTCTTGTCTCTGCGTTTTCGCGTCTCGATGAGCGCATTCCAGAGGCATTATGATCTCCCCCCTTTCCTCCTACAGCTGAAGCACTCCCTGCCATTCCGCGTCCTTGTCAACGCACATTACGCGTCAAGTGATCAACCAGCCGTGCTATAAACTCACCATACACAACCGTTTAAATGCTTTCTAATCCCTTAAATCAAGGCTGATCCTCATCCTCATCAAGCCCCATCTGTTATTAAAAATTTTTTCAAGCAAATCTGAGACTGAGTACATTTTTTAGTACTATTTACCGAAATAGCAATCGCTCTTACTTCACATACAGTGCGAAAACCAATACAACGCCATCTATTGGCAACAACAATAGACCACAAATAAACACACTACGATGTTTAGAAATACGCTTAATTAAACAAGTTTTTTATATCTACTATTATATTCCTGCACCAGAAACTGTTTATCGTATTAGAGCATCCTGTTTGGTTCCTAACTGATTGGTTTGAAGACAAAATCCTACTAGCGAATACTGTACTGTCGTCCATTTTTGTTGGTTCCCACACTTAGAGCTGTATAGTAAGGCCTACCCAACCATTGACAATCAATGCTGGAAGCGGGAATGGACTAAAGAAGACGAACTTTACGCAACTTTAGGCATTCCATTGCCCAAAACCAAAGATACTGTTACGATTAAACGTTTCTGCGCAATGCACGTTTTTCTTTGTAGCAGAAGGTTCTAGAACGAATGTGTGTGTAAAGTTTCCGAGTACGACCTTTTGATTACAAATCCCTAAAATTCCCCTCTCCGATATACTTCTTATAGTCTGCGAGTATTTAGTACAGGGCTAATATAGTCTTTGCGCAACGTCGTAATGAACTCATTACAACTGCTGGCCACTGGTTCTTTTTCTTTATTTACTCCAAAGTCTTTTTATGTTCGAGACGAAAAGCGGTCTTTCGGGCTGCTGTGTCGACTCTCCCAAAACATAATAAGTAGTCATGGCGATTACTCTTGCAATTTGCGCGTTTGCCACAGCGGGTGGTACTTAATGAAGGTGGCTGTTTCCCATTCTTTTCGTTTTGGTTTTGTTTTTTCGTCTCGAAAACGCGACAGATTCCATCGCGTCTCCATTCTCCGCCCAACTCTCTTTGTTCTTTTCATTTTAGTTTCTTCCTTTTTCTGCAACAAACTTCTCAAGTGGTCCTTTGCATTTTCCCCCTTCGGGCTGACTGCCAAAGAAGTAATAGAAGTGAATATTAAAAAAAAGTATACATATTAAAAAAAAAAAAGTTTAATACCCTCGTCTGAAAGAAGTTCGCTGTTGTTGCTGTTGACGGCTTCATTTGCGCAGAGACGCGGACGTGACTGGCATGGCTGATGGCTGCTTATATTCAAGATTGCAAGTTTTGAAGGAGAAGGTAAGAGACGAGAGTTGGAGGGTGGGGGGGGGNCGAGAACCAGAGAGAGAGCGCTTCATTACCAACAGACCTCAGCAGCTTGAGCTTTATAATATAGAAAGGAAAAGAAAGAGATCCTCTTTATTGTTCTGCCCGTTGGGCCCCTTACCGCGCAGGTAATCAACCGAAAGGCCCCCACGACGCGGTACGTAAAGGTAAGAAATGGAAAA
The DNA here is from genome assembly GCA_022832285.1 of Lepidurus apus apus. Lineage (NCBI taxonomy): Eukaryota > Metazoa > Arthropoda > Branchiopoda > Notostraca > Triopsidae > Lepidurus > Lepidurus apus. The sequence goes on along the minus strand of JAGJRO010000047.1, from coordinate 107,223 downwards.
AAAGGAAAATAATAATAAGCGTTGAGCCCTGCAGTGCTTCCAAAAACGTGCAATGGAACTTTTTAGGACCATATCGTGGAGACGCCGAAGTTTTTGAAGAGATCCTGTGGTTATAGTGCTGGCTAACGCGTCATTAGCTTTGACGCTAAACTCACGAACTTGGCGCGCCTTCATATCACAGCTTCCCTTAATACTTAACGCCGCAAAGAAAAGAAAAAAAAGTGGGGGGACCCGTGATAGGAAACTTGCCTTAAAAACGAGGCTAATGACAGGGTTTCGGTTTCCTTACAGCTGAGTTGTGTAAGGTAGGTTCCTTGAGAGAAGTTAGGACGGAAAAACTTGTAAATGGCATACTTATTGAAGATTTTAGCAAGGGAATTCTGTAGTTGCATAATTGTCATGCTCTTATAGTTTACGAACAACAAAAACTACAAGAGGGACCCAGTTTAATTTATGCTAATAACTAACTTTGCGTAGAAAGCGCTATAAAAAAGGATTTAATAGCACAGGCGCACGCTACGCCATTGCCTTGGAAAAACGTGTATCAAAACTGTCACTTCATATACCGTTCTAAGAATGTAGTATGTCTTTGCAAACATGTCACTACCATTTAAAGTTGTTTTAGGACTTAAGAAACGTCCTAATTAGTCTAAAAATGCGTTACTTATCGAACGTTTTCATGTTGCGAACACAACGCCCGTGCCTACGGCCTAACCAGCGACCAGAGTTGCTGGAGGCGGGGCTTAGGTAATTTGTCAACTCAAGCTTAGGATAACGGTTCCTGGGACTACTTCAGATGTCCAAATTTAACTTTTCGGAAGGCAAATCTGATAAAACAGTCCTGAGGCTACTTAAGGAATTCCAGCCTCATGAACTTCTTGAGAAACGTTCGGTTCATTGTTGAAAATGTTTTAAATGTTTCAAACTTGTGTTTTCTTGATAAGCAATTGGAATTGCGATACTAAAAACGGAATATGGGAATGCCAAGAAGTTATTTTTTGACGTAAAGAATGTGTCGGAGATTTTGACTTTGTTTAAGAGGACTCGGAGCATTTCAACCGATGAGACTTCCTATATGACATACAAATGTGAATCCTTGAGCGCAAAACTTACCGCGTGGATCGAGGGGACTGAGACCGCGTAAAGACGCGGTAGGGCTGGAATGCAAAGATCCGTATAAATGTTCAACATAAGGATTGAGTCGGTAAGCGGGGTGCAGATCGTGCGACACAGAGACGGGAACGCCACCAACATGGCCGCCCGGTGGTGCTCCATGAGGCCCCGCCCCTCCTCCCCCGCCGCCTGACCCGACTGACCGTCTTGCAGCCGCCAGAAACGTCAGTTCTTGTAAACTAGGGCCTGCGCCGGTAGGTGTACCGCCCAATCTGCAAGAAAAATGAACACAAAAAATAATAAAAGAGCAAAACCTTTAACGTATTCCATTTTACGCATTCCTTACGTATTCCATTTTTTGCTACAGATGTAAAATATACACATAGATACCTATACAACAGTGCACGAGTCTAACCACAATTTATGGGATGCCCTCCTTTTTTTTACTCCACCACACTCTACTAGACAGGCAATGGCAGACTAATTATAGCTCTTGTGAGCTCGCGTATACTTTTCTCTCCCATTTTTTTAAAATTCTGTCATATTTTTTTTTGATTTTTTCCCCTCTCCGTTCTTTTTTCTATCCCGCATTTCTTGCTTTTCCTTGCAAACAATGCACTGGCCAAAATTACTTTGTTACCCGTCGACTGAAAGGTTAATTATCACTAACCTGGGGGGAAAAGAGTGGGTAAATCAGACACGGCAATTAAATAAACTTCCTCGAGTTTTTTTTAATTTTCTCAACGCTTAAGACATCTAATCCAGGGAAGAAGGTTCAACACCCACCAGTTTGCTTCAAGTCAATACGGAAAAAGATTTTTCAAACTTTTCAAATGGGTTATTATATCCTCGCACTAGCGTTTAAAGTTTACCTGAGTTCAATATTGACTCGGGGGATTCGGGTGTCAGTAGACACACAGCTTGACTGGCTTTTTACCTTTCCGGGGTTCATTTACCTAAAACCCACCAAGTCCTACTACTGGGATAACAAGCAGCGCATGTTTGCGCAAGCACGCGTGCGAAGGAAAGCCAGATAAACTTGACCAATCTGCTACTTGGAACACCCGCGTTCGAGCATTTCCCAACTTTTCAGCAAATTACAGCAAAATCCGAGACTTTCAACGCGAATTTTTAATCACGTGCATTTCTGCCAATCTAAGCAAAGTTATAAGGCCACGCCGCCAAAACATACAGTAAAAAGTGTGGAAAACGAGCCAGGTTTTCAAATCCTTGAAGAAAAACGACTTGCAATTGCTAGTGAATCAGCAAGCTATACATTGCAGTTATGTATTGCTCCACCGGTCAAATTTCTGCAAAACCACGCAGCCAACCGTGGCTGAATGCCCATAAGAAGCACATTGAACCGCTTTGGAAATTTGCGAGTATGACTAAGCTAACGGACAGCAACGTTTTTTAAGTTGGAAAAATACTAAAAGACTCCTAAATTTTGTCCCTGACGTTTATCGCAATTCCACGTGGATTATTAATGAAGTTCCCTGACATTTATGAATAATATAATCATATTATATACAAATTTCCATAATACTTCAATTCTATAAAATTAAAATTTAAAGAATACTTCAATTATACGCATATTATATCCTCCAATCCACCTCGGCTGGATTGCAGTACTATGCTGGAAATTCAGTTGCACGTTTAACATTTCTCGAAACCCCTCGCCAAGACATTTCCTGCAGAAACGAAAGGGTATAATAGGAAATTCCATTTTCCATTTCGCTCCATCTGGCAAACAGAAGCCGGGTACAGTGCGCGATGAAGGTTGAGAAGGACGACGACGACAAAAACGAAGAAAGAAAACCTGCCAACGTGTGAGCCTGTCACCTCGTGACCTTTATTCGCTTCCCCTTACCACAGCCTCTCTTCCTTGTTTGACATTTCACGAACTGCCGGAATGGCGCTCACCGAAAAGGCCAAACCCTAATTAACAACCGCCTTCATTAACGAAGTGCCAAACCTCATTTTCTTCTCAATACGCATCTTCCTTTCCCCCCACGAGAATATCTCTCAAGTTTAAAGCTTCTATCCCTCTCTCTCTCTCTCTTTTACAAGTTCTTGAAAATAATCGCGTCAAAATTGCTTTTAGGGGCCGTCAAAGACCATATGGGATGCTTCAAGAGACCAGGACACATGAGCTGCCAGGCGTCTAAACAAACATGGCAGCCTTTTATGAGAGTAAGGTGATGACGTCATGCGTCAGCAACTATAAGCCGTGTAGCGTCTCATCTCCCCAACTCTCCTCTCTTTTTTTTCTTTTTTTAAATCTTTTTCCCCTTGATTTTTTTTGTTTTTTCTCTCCAGCTTCATCGTCAACGCATCAATAAACAGACTTGAAGCACATTAAGCGACAGTCCTAAAAACCAGCGTTGGAACGTTTTTCAAGTGCATATCTTCAGGGCGGACTCGAAACCCAGCAAAAGCGCTGCGCGGCGATCTCCCCAATGTAAACAAACAAACAGAACATGTTCAATTTGCCTTCTGCCCAAGATTTCCTTTCCACAGCTGGTTACTATGGTGATCCGCCTGTTACCCGAGACCCTGTTTCCGCTATCTTGTGAGGAAAGAAAAAAATCCTGGGGTGCGCATCCTTGTTAACGCGGGAAAGACAGAGCGTGAAATGAGGGGGTGGGTTCCCAAGGAACAATGAAAAATTCCCTGACACAAAAAGCCCGTCTCTCACTTCACCAGACCCTTCAATATACGCCAGTTATAGATGCCCTTGGCTTCAAGAACCTTTCAGCCAAAATTCTCGCACATCCTGACAGTTAAAGAAACTGCGCAAAGCCATTTCATTGTTGCTTGAATTCCACTAATACCTCCCATTTGTTTTTTAATGACGGCCAATTGTTTTCCTGTCGCTTTTATTACGAAAGGGCAACAGTCAACTTGACGCGGGATGCGTCTTGACACGTTAGTGACGTCACGGCTGAAAATATCCAAATATCAAAAATTGCAAGTCAGGGACTCCTAAAAAAAATATTAAAATAAATAATCCAGCGTTTTTACAATTATTTGGACAAAAATTAGACTCTCAATGTTTGGTGACTTTTGCCCTTTTAACTTCTGGCAATGTTAAACCCACTTTCCACTTTTGGCTGAATTGCCAAGACAATTTTGAAAAGTTTACCCAAACCAAGAGGCCCCCCTTCTTACTAAAACCACGCCAGTTTTGCAGGTATTCTGTAAACAGCAAGAAATAACTTACTTTTACAACACGAACCTTGTCTGCTTTCCCTAAAAACAAACACTTCCTACCACACTAAATAGAATAGTAGATGCCGCTTATTTTGATCATGTTTTTCGAATACGTGTGAATACTGATTGATTATATCGCCATTAAGCGGAGATTCTAATAACCGAAAATCGGAAAAATGCAATAGGCGCGTGAAATGAACTGGCTTGTTTAAACCAAATAAACAAAGCACCGTCTACTTTTCGACACTTTCCCACGTGTTTCCTTTTTCTAGATTCTCTACACCCACTACTGTTTATTTCGTAACGATTTTTCAACAATTTTGACCGATGATTGAGGAATTCCTAACTTAACGGCAGCTCCTTTTTGTGGCAAATCTTTTAATTGAACTAAGTCACAAGTTTCAATGAGGCGCAACTTCTCTTTCACATTTAAACCAACTCTTTTCTTGTTCGTCGCCATTTTTAGACAACCACACTTCTAAAACACAACTAACACTGCGCCTTTGAAGCCCACTCCTACGCTTAGGAAGGTTCTCAACCCGACATCCCTTCTAATTTTCCCAGTCAGTTAAAGGAACTTCATTCACCTGCTCATTTAATTGACTGGGGAGTTTAGAAGGGAATTCCCCTTAAGCGTAGTAGCAGGCTGGAAATGACACGATTATTTAAAACGTCGCAAAAGTAATGTTATTGGTCAATATACAAATCCGTGTAGTGATCACTACTAGTTTCGATTTGTACATGCCAAGATTCTTTTGAAATTTCTAATATCCGAAAGTGTGATTCTAATAACCGACTAAAATGCTATGAATCATTGAGATGTTAATAAAGTCCATTTCCCCACACTTTAGCATAGTAAAATCGTCCGTATTGCACTGGTCAATTTGCAAAAAGTCCATGTAGCAATCACTACTGTAGTTTCGTTACTTTTCATGTCAAGATTTTTTTGAAATTTCTAATATCCGAACGTGTGATTCTAATAAACGATTAAAATGCTATGTATTTTATCATTTTGAATCGGGCCTTTAAAACTTGATTCCATAAAGCGGCTGATTCTAATAACCAGTGATCACAATTAGCGGCATCTACTTTATATTCTTACTGCTATCGTACTGCAAAACCAAACAATTTTGATCCATTTGACGTTTTGTAATTCGTAACTCCCTGAATTGGCTGCACTTAAGCTGTTACCTTTGCAATGGAATCTCCTACGCTAATAAACGAGTTACCCCGTATCAGGTGCCACACTACTGAAAGAAAAGAACAAAAAAGTCTCTCCCTCCCCCTCCCGTTTCGCTCTCTTATAATCTTACCAGACCTTTTTTTTTCTTAAAAAAAAAATGTCGTCTCGTGGGAAAAGTCGCGGACGCGGTTCAATTAGAGACGTGCGAAGGTTTCCTTTGACTCTGCCAAAACAATTTCTCCTTAGTGATGGCCAACCATTCTTTTCCCTTTATCAAACTATTATCACCTAACTGGTATATGGAAATACCTCCAACTCCCGTCTCGCCAGTCTTACAGACCCCATCATTTACAGTTATTGGCGACCATCGACGATTTTTGACGACCCTTTGCGTTACCCCCCAACTCCGCCACATTTGAGTTATGCATGCTCACGTTATCCTCTTCTCCTCCCAACGCCAAAAGAATTTTTTTTTAAATCCCCCAATTTTTTTTTATTATTAATATTACTATTTTAACTCACCCCGGATGCTGAAAGGCGGCCGGGTGCAAACTGCGTCCGGCGGGGTCCCAAAAGTACCTCGCGTCCATAGTCCCTTGCGGGGATCCAGTGGCGGCGGCGGCTGCAGCGGCGGCCGCGTGGGCGTGGGCGTGAGCGTGGGCTGCAGCAGCGCCTGCTCCAGTCGGTGGGAAAGCTGCGAAAGCTGAAGGCATCGGGAACGGGAGTCCGGTACCGCCCAACCCTGTTTGCGCACCCCAATAGAAAAAAACACGTAACAAATAAATCAACTTGTTTCTCCTCTTTCTTTTTACTTTCTTTTCAAACGAACGCCAGAATTAAGATGGTTGCCGAGTATGCAAATAGGACTGACAACTTATATACCAACTCCATTCTCAAAGACAACTCTTTCAAAAAGGCGAACGAACCAACCTCATACTGTTGGTGTAAGTTGGATTGGCTTTTGAAAAAAAAAAAAAAAAAAAAAAAGTTGGACTGGAAACTTGACTTGTATATACAAGCTCTTTGGGATTATGTGTCGTGCTCTCCCGGCTGCATTCCTCGTCTACTTCAAGCCCACGTCAGGAATGGCTGATTTATGGCAATGGCGTGACTGACTCGTCAAGACTCACGAAAAATGAAAAGATATGGGGGGATTCTTTGTCCTAACCCTGAAAAAAAAAGTTTTACAAAAACTATAAACCCCCATGCATGCGTATATATACAACCGGGGGAAAAAAAGAGCAGACGCATATATAAACGGTGCCTTAAAAAAAAGGAATACCCAATACCAAGTCGTGCGTCCGAGCTTATATACGGCGTATTCCATCTAGAACTCAAAGGAAACCATTCAAGATCTCCTCATCCTCATCTCGAGACAACAGTCGAGTCACATTAGAACTTAAATCACTTTTTAAGACACGTGATTAAAAAAAGACGCACGCAAAGTCATTTGGGGGTGTACCAATGGCTTGCATCAACCCGTATAAAGGCAATGTACCAAAGCCAGCCCGACCCATTTTTTTTTATTTTTTTTTACAAAAGGGGCTCAGTTGATAAAGTGTAAAAAGTGCGCCAAAATCGAATTTTATTTAGGTGAATAATCAGGTCTGACTAACGACTTTCAAGTAAAGTTTAGAATGACTCTTTTAGCTGATTTTAGTTTGAATAAAAAAAATCTATTAAAAAAATCTGAAAAACGGTTCTATTCTTATTACTAGGGCAGGTTAATTTGAGAACTTGGATTCTGTAATTTCATCTACGAAAACGCGACTCATTAGTCGAAATTCGTGTCAATGACCATGTAATTGGATACGGCTAAATGCAAATCTTGCGGAATTCGCTAAAGCCGTTTGCAAGGCTTCTTTTTACTTTAAAAATTTTAATTAAAAGCAGGTTATTTAATTAAAGTTTTAATTTAATTTAATAAAATAACCTGCTCATTTAATTGACTGGGGACTTTAGAAGAAATTTCCCTACCTACGCGTAGTTCTAGGCTAGAATAAATTAAAGGATTGGCCTAAACAACGGAAAAACAACGTGATTGGTCAATTTGCAAAGTCCATGTAGCTATCATTAAGTTCGTTACTGTACAATGCTGGGAATGAAGTACGAACTTTTGATTAAATGAATGTTGACAGATTTTTAAAACTTATAGTTTCAATGAAAACGATCTTCTGGTCGTTTCCATTGAAACAAATTGCCTAAAAAAAAAAGTTTCCAGAATTTAAAAGAAAAAATCCCTGCGTGCCCCCAAAATAAACGCTTTATCTACTATTGACCATTGCTCGCCATTGCTATCACTAATAAATACCGTTATGTGCTAATTAAGACCTTGTACTAAAAAAACAAAATAACAAAAAACAAAATAATTAAAAACTTATCATATCTTAATAAGAAAAACGATTTCTATTATAATTTCCATGTTTTCGTTCAAGGAATCCGAGTATTCCTAATGGGTCAGGTTTGTGTAAAAAAAAAAAGTAAAAAAAGTATGCGTGGTCATTTCATCTTCTTTGTCTATCCCTTCAAGTTTTTTCTTCCATTTTTTTCCCCTGAGTGTCCCCCTTTTTTGACATCAATTAGCTCTTTTCCGAAGCTCCACTTTATTAATGGCTCGGGCCGTGCGGTATTTTCCTATAGTTGCTTACTTTTTCTTATCAAAACCGCACGCCATCACGAAAAACGTGCAAAAGGCGAAGCAAAGTTTAAGAAAAAAATCAAATAAAAAATCTCGAAAACCTTTTTTTACGACAACAATCGTCCCAGGGAGCATGGACAAGCCAAATGGACACCATAACCCAGCCAAAAACGTTTTATCTAAGACCAAGGCGACCCACACGAAAAACGGGTTTGGCGACCAAAAAGTTTTTTTTTTTGGTTTTTAAAAAATTTCCCCGAATTCTATAGGTTTCAAAGGTACGAAGTTCTCCCTCGAATCCCCGAGAAGAAAGTCCTGCTGGTACACGACAAAATGATCTAAGCCCGTAATTTATATTTTTTTATAAAAAAAATCCAACCTTCAGAAATGCTATTCGGTCCACGTCTCTTTAATTAGCCTTTAATTCTCCTCTGTTTGAAAGTTGATACTTCATTTGTAAGCTTCAACATGCATTTACATTCCCTCTGAAAACGTCTCATTTTCGCTATTATGAAGAGATTGAGATTGCTCCCTTGGGCGACTGCTCGGAAATGCACACCAGGTCCCCTAAAAAAAGTAACAAGAAACTTGTTGCCTTTTCCCTTTTTTTGTTTTGTGTTTTAATGAAATCCGAGATGACTGGGACTTGGGCAAAGAATCACGCTCGGACAATAAAAACGTTGTGCGCCCCCTCGTCGCCTAAAGCTGTTCCCTTCTTTTTTGACTCGGGGGGGGGGGGGCTAAATTACCCTCTCTGTGGCTATAGGGACCAAGGACCGTATAGCTGGTGCAGTGTAGACTAAGGGTTCCAGCTAAATAGATGAATATACAAGCCCAAAGCCTCTAATCTGGGTCTTGGGCGCCATAAAAACATCCATTGAGCAACCTGATCTTCGTCTCTCTCTCCCTTCTGCCCCCCCCCCCCCAATTCTTCTTCTCCGTCCACTTTTTCTCGCGTTCCTCTTTCCCATCCAATTCCTCTCAGCTCAGCCTCTTGGGTAAAGTGTTTTCTTTAAGCCGGTTACGATATGCCAACTATAACAATTTTCTTGTCTAGATAAACTCGTTAGAAAGTTGTTGTTTTTCAAATTTTCCATTTTACAGTTTCCACCCAGACGCCAAAAAAGCGCCAGACGCCATCTTGGGAACGTGGGCGCGCTGCAAAAACGCGGGAGAACCGCCCTTGACGCGTCTGCGCACTGGCTTAATTGGATAGCTCAATCAAGCACCGCGCCGCTTGCGCGCTCCCCAACAAAGAAACCTTCGGACGTCTTCATTATCCAGTCCCAGAGCGAAGAAGGAAATAAACAGAACTGGACTGAACCCCGAACAACTCGCTTACCGGGTTTCAAGGTTCCTGGTTCCTAGTTCCAAAGCTCGACTTAAAACGTTCGAAATGTGAAAATTCCGTCTTCTACAGTTTAGCAGACTTTCTAGAAGTCGTTCCCTTTTTACGTTAATTTCCTTTGGGGAAGTATATATGAGGCTGTGATCGGAGACGTTAAAGGCACTTTGAGGTTAATCCGTAAGGAGTAAAGTTATCACTGTTCAGTCATCACTGAAAGATCGGAAGGAATTTAGGCACACGAGTGTAGTTCTAATGGTGACATTTTCATTGTTGACAGCCGAGCTGGTGGCGTGGGACACCCGGTATAGGCTTGCTAGACGGTGACGGTCGACATCCACGCACCAGCAATGTTTATAAATGCTGTTAAGCGCTTAACTTAGCTCCGCGGTTGATAAAAAAAGTGAAGAAAGCCAAGGTCAGTCGGCCGAGCACATGCAACGCGTTCATTTGCATCAATCGACCGAAAAGTACACAATAAGCCGCATATTAGAAAGCACGTTGTTTTTCCCCCCACTGGCTCTCAGGTTAAAGTATATAAATATATACACACACACGCACACAAGACACACAATCTCCAGCGCACCTACTGAGACGTTCCTTCTGCCTCGAAGGTCTGCAGCCGACTTGTGGCAGGCTGAAATGAAGCAGTCTCTCAGCGCAAGAGTGGCGGGTCCCCGGCCAGCATGCCAGGCAAAGAGGAAAGAAGGAGAAGTAAAGGAGCGAACCCTTCACGCGCTGAGGCGTAGCGTACACACGCAGGGTGCGGACTTGCAGTTATCCGTCTCTCCCCCAGAGCCCTGAAGCCTCGCCGCGAGACGAAAAACGTTCGCTCGGTCGGTCGGTCGGTCAGCCGGGCTTGCTTGTGCAGATGAAGATACAGTCAAGGAGGGGAGCACCTTTTCGGTACGGTTACGGGTCTTTGATAGAAAGGCAAGTGACTGAGGTAGGCAGGCTCGGGGCTTTTTACAACTCAACTTGATTTTAAAAGATGGAGGAACGCTTTTGGGTTCTGGCAAGCCCCTGCGCGCTCCAGCTTTGGGAAGAAAAGAAAAGAAGAAGGCCATCAAGGCAAAAAGGAGGTAAAGGAGAGGAGGAGGAGGTGGATGGAAGTCGAGAGAGACTCTTCTGCCCCGGCAGCTATAAATTCCAGCGGGAAAAACTTGTATGCCTCAGACAAGTAAAGTATAAGGGTCCGAGGGGGTCCGAGGGAGGGACCCTAAAGTATATCTCAGAATGAAGAATAAGTCATAAAACTGTTTGGCCAGAGTGCCGGATGACCAAATCAAATCCTGGTGTAGAGAATTGGCCTCAATACGCCTAGACTGACCAGCAATCCCTGGTTACGACTCTACAACACGGTTAAAAGCGCCGAACAAAAGGCGGCACCGATAACCGCAGCAAGCACACCTTTGCTCCATAAAAGCTCACTCGCTTCAACCGATAATTCGCTCGAAACTGTATTCCCAGTACCTAAAGTTCCGTGACAGTAATGTCGGAGACACTTCAAAGCTGCGATCTCGATTTTAACTTTTTTCCTGACGCTGCCCTTAAATTCACAAATTTTAAACCAAGTTCCCCCTTCAATTCCCCCACAATTGTTTACGTTATTTACAGTTCTCTATTCGCAATATATCACTTTAATTGAAAAATTATACCTTGACATATTTTATTTTAGTTTAACAAATTTCTCCAGTAAAGTGCCTGTACTTCTTACAAATCTTTCAAATCCTTCTGCAATCTTAGATATTTTATACTACTTTTACGCACTTAAGCTCCGACATTTAATTGTGAAATTATCAAGAATTTTTTTTTAACTTTTTGCCTTTAATTGCAAAGACACCAAGTATTTTGTGTGTTAAATTAGCTTAAAGAGCCCCAGGCACCGTCTATTCCCAAGGGTGGGTAGTTTAGCGCAGAGGGCAGCACAATTCACCAGGCGGAGACGACTTCATCAAGCAAGGTGCGGAAAGATGCGTTTCCTTGGCTCGCTCTTAATCTTTGCCAACTCGAGAAGCTTTCGGCAGCCAAGGTTTTCGTTCGGCAATCTTGGCAACGTTCGCTTGAACTCTCCAGGATCGTTAATGGCATGTTTCTCACCTTTTCACCTTCTCTGCATCTGTTTGCGCCCCGCATCCAACTTCTACGCGTCCGGCGCCCCGACGCGACAACTTCAATCGTGTATACACTTCAAGTTCTCTCTTTCTCTCTTACTTTCTCGGCCGGTCCTTTTGAAAACTTAAAGGATCGCCAAAGTTTCCTTGGGGATGGCCTTAGCAAATGTCAGCTCCGTTCAAGTACCCAAAGACCAGTTAAGCCATAAAGCAGATCCCTTAAAGCTAGCAGGGGCTGGTGTGGTACAAATCACTTAAGCCGTCAAGATCCACGGCAACGATTTTCCCCCCACCTCACCACCCCCCTCTCGTACCTCCTCTTCTAACTAGTGGCCCTCCGCTTTTAACGCGCGGCAAATAAGGACATTACAGCTTTTGGTAAGAGTATAAAACGTTGCCCGTTAACCCGATGGACAACTCGTGTTCGGCGCCCAACCCAAAAGCGCCACCAAAAAAAAACAAAAAAAAAACAAAAAAAAAAATAGTATATGTGCCAGGGATTTTTTCTTCCCTAAGCAAAAGCCAAAAGGGAACTCGGGGAATGGTGACAGAGTTGGCGATAACCCTTTAGCTCCGCAGCGGCGCCAAACACTTAAAACATGTTCTGTTTCTCTCCTGAAACACGTCCTCCACTCGACAAGTGCATTAAAAGTGGAACTCGTTGGGAAGGTTCTTAACATCTATACAAACAGAAGAGGAAAGAACAACCCGAAAAGGGGCCAAAATGAACCGGACTGTACCACAGCCGTTTCCAATCAGCCATGAAAATTTCTGCACCCTCCCCCCTTCAAGGAATGCTAATTACCTGCCAATTACTATCCTTCCATCTCAGCCAGAAATCTTTCCCAACATTTTCCCAAACTCTTCAGGACCGGGTGACATGACATTTATCTTGCCAACGTTTCTCAAGTCCTTAAAACCCACAGATAAAGAACAACTTGGGAACCAAGTCTATACGTCCGACCACTGCAAGTGCTAAAAAGAGTGGGTCTGCACTGGGATACCCTACAACTCTACCCAAACATAACGCCCAGAGGTCAGCAGGACGTGTAAAATGTCAAGTACAGCTTCTGTCTTTCATCAAATCCTTTGGCTACGTAAGATAACGGTCAACGTCCACAGCGCGACTACCCGCATTCTCCGCGTCCAAGATGGCGGCCACTTGTTACGCTTGTCATGCCAGAGCGGCACCGCGTTACCAGAGATCTACGGGGTCCTGCATCCGTTGGCGGGGCGTCCAGCACCCTCACAACTACTTATCCAGTTTTCTGGGGGTCTTTTTCCTTCTTGTGTTATAGTTTCAACGAGGGTACTTGTGATGACAAAGTTTGCCCCTTCCTCAAACGCTTTCTGTGTCTTTAAAAACGCACAGTTTCAAGCAGTTCGCGTCCAACTCGATCCCTCTGTTATCCAGTTTTAATACCAGGTTACGCGCCTTTTTTTAATACAAAAATATAAAAAAGCATTCAGCAGTTCAACGTTACAAGATAGCCAATTGGGTTCAGACACATCGCTTGCGGATAGGCCATTAAAGCCTTTTTGGCTAACGTCTATATAGCCAGCCACACCATCCCTTCGTTAGGAATGCAAGGGGCGCCCCAGTCGTTTTGTTGGTTACGACCTCGTGGTAAAGGTAGAGAAGCAAATTGCCGGGCTCCAGATGGAATAATCAAGTTGTTGCATGAGCGTCTGCCATGGATACCTAAAAAGCTTCAACCCCAGCGTATCCATAACTATGGATATACCCAACACAGGAAAAAAGGATCGAGAAACGTGAAGACAGCAGACAAGAGAGAGGCTTATATGAATAGTTAAAGGCAGCCAAGATAATGAAGATGGTGGAAAAAGTGACAGGCAAAAGGAAAAACTTCGGCACGTCCATTGGCTACTATCCAGTTGCCTCAAACAAAATGTCGGTCTCACTTTAAACCTCTGGGTCCGCCCCCTTTTTTTCGAGACTTTGAAGCAGAGTAGACAGAAAAAGAAAAAAAGTATTATAGTTTGGTGGTTCGTGGTCGCATGGGTAAACACCAGGTCAGATTAACAAGAAGGTTTGAACCATGCGAAATGAGCCGACAAACTTTGGGATCTGTATGCAAAGTGTCCCGGGGCCTTCAGCCTCAAACCTTGATAATTTCCTCATCGAGTACCGAACCCACCCGAGAAACCTTTCTGAGACCACTCCAAAGAACCCTCAAACCGTACCTAAGGTTTCCTATTAGCCCTCAATTAAGCATTATTGAGCCCCCTTCCTTCCAATACCAATTTCGTCGCAAAAATCCTTTCGGCCAATTTTTGAAACAATATTTGTAGGTGCAGTAAAACCTTTTGTCTTCTACTGCGAAGCAAATCATAATTTCCAACCCTTTACGACAAAAAAACTCCAATCTATTTAAGCCCTTCTTTGAAGTTCGTATCCTTAGTATGGACCAATTGTGTACAGTACAGCGCTCGAAAACCTTAGGACTACACTAGTCGAGTTAGAACTAGAACATCCCAAAGCGCTTCGGGGTTTGAAAAACGGGGGAAACAAGCCATAATTCTACGCTTGATTTGCAACCAAGTGCCGTTGGGGTTTTCCCTAGTCTTGATCCAAAGTCGAGTGCAATTCCATTGCACACGCACCAAAACAACACGCCAACTCGGGCTGGTTTTCCTTTTGCCGCGCAGCGGCGGCATCACTACATACACGGACCCTTTTGTCTGTCGTTTCTTATTGTGTTTCTCTCCACCCAATCTCCTTCGTTTTGCTACGTGTATACCGTGTTACCTTCTGCTTTAAGGAAACTTTTCCCACATCTCGAAAACGGGGGAAACTGCTAATTATACTCTTAATGCCTGTAAGCTTCTGCTGGGTTCACAACTTTCTTACTTGCTGCACTGTGGGTTCACAACTTAGCCACACTATCCTGCCCAAACGAACCTTTTTCCCCCCTACCAAACTATACCAACTCCCAACCCAAACCGCAAGCATCAAAAGCTTTTGTTCGATTCGGCTCCCCCAACTCTCCCCGCCCTCCAGCAACACTGATTTGAGCAATAATGAAAGCTTGACATCGTAAGTTCGAACGTTTTGAACTTGTAAAATTCACGGTTTAAAAATCCATGAGTTAAGAAACAAAAACAGCCGATCCTGAAATACGCTAACCCAAGTTTTATCTAAAGATTTTGGTATCTAAAAAACAAGAACAGATTATTTATTTTTTATACAGGATGCTTTGCGTAATTTGGAAGCTGGCTGAACAATTTGGAATTTGACTGGCTTACTATGCACCCTTGGAAAAAGATCTGATTTTTCTTACAATTGCTGTACAATTCTTGCGCTATTTTTTATTTCTTTTTTGGCATTTTCACTTGTACTTTGTAACAAAAACCTTCTAGCTTCCAACTTCTAAACTTCCATCCTAGGCCGAGCTCTGTCTGCACTGAATACAAGGCCATCTTCTTTCGAAGCGAGTAAGGGAGCGCTTTGTTGTGATCCAAGGCACGTGGGCGTGGCTTCTGGCTGTACTCCAGTATACATTGGGCCGTTAAAAAAACATCAATTGAGATATCTGGTAACAATCTCTGAGCCGAGAAAAACCTTCATGATAAAGTGTGGGAGGCGCCTCTCAGCAGGCTGTAAAAGCAACACAACTGCAACTTCTCTCTCTCGACTTCTTTCTACCGTAAACTCGCCACGAATTGCTGCGTCACTCTCGCAGGCCCCAAACCACGAAGATAAATCAATCCCGCAAACCCGCCATATCTGCCTCCATCTGCGCCGACACACTCCGTCTGTATTTCTTCAAGATTTCTTTTACCTTTTCCCTCCATCTTAATTGCCTGGACCTCCCTTTAAGCTTCGCGTCGACAAGGTTGCGCAACAAACGCGGAGGGAAAAACTTCCACCAACCCAAAGCCTTCTCTCTGCTGGCATTTCGCGCAGTCCGGACACGCGCGTGCATGTCAGCAACTTTGGGTCTTTTTCTTTCTCTTTTGTTTTATCCCAAAGGGAACTCGGCGAAAGCAATAAGAGGCAAATATGTCAGCTTAGTTCCCTTTAATGAGGAGATGGCTAAATTGCGATAGCTTCGTGGGAAACACCATAACAAACCTGTATAGCTATTTTTTGGACTCTGCCCGTTTTTGTGGGGAAGGAAGAAGAGTTCCCAAAAACCTTTTAAGACCTTCCAGCCAAGATAATAAGTAGCAGAGACGCTTTAGAAAACCACCAGGCTGTGTTAAGCTGTTAAAGAAAACCGAGAACCAAGAAAGAGAGAACGAGACCCTGCTTCTGGAAGTAGTGCAACGAAAACCCATCAGCCTCTTGCCAACTTGCATCTCTACGTTTATATGAGGGCTTCATTAATCACGCTGTCTTGGGCAGGGAACTTTTTTCTTTTTTCAAGCTTAGCTGGACCTTAGAGCAGCAAGTGCGGGATCAGGTGTGAATAACGTCGTCTATTGTTACACGGTAACAATCCAGATTTTTTTTTTCTTGGAGGGAGTAAGGGGGGTGAGGCTGGTTGAAGAAGAAGTTGCGCTTAAAAAGACCCCCTTTCATCAGTACCACAGTACAAGAGCTCAAGTCCAGCAGCTACCATGCTGGCAGTGGCCGGTTTGGACAATAGAGCCGCCCGAAAGCGACTTACGTTATAGGAGGAAAAAAGTAGATGTTTTTGTGTTTGTGCTACTTACCGAAATTAGGGTCCATGAGCAAGAGACCAGCAACGTATTCTTGGGGCTGGGCCGGTGATCAAATCCGGAAATTGATCGAATGCAAAGCAATGCATGGATGCATGATGGTGGTACCAACGATGGCCGAAACTGCCGTTCGCATTCCAAATCCTACCATTAATAAAACGTACATTAACAATAGAAATGACAAACTTTAGAACGGCAGTTTGCACATGTGATACAAGATACAACACATCATAATTGGTTGATTTTGACATTATATGCCCAACAGTGTTATAGAAAAAGTTCTGATAAGGGCCAAAAGTATACATTTAAAAATTCAAAAATTTTGTAACATTTTTTAAAAATTCTCTTTGGAGGAAATGAAAATTCGTACCAAATTCGAAACCTTCATTACTGAGCGTTCCTAACTTTGGACCCATTATTAAAAATTAAGAGGATATAAAGAGACTTTGACAGTAACTTTTTAGAAATGCATTAGAAGGGGGAAGTGTTAAGTTGTCAGTGTTATAAATTAAAGTAATTATTTTGTTAAATTTACTTTAATATTTTTTTATTGAACTCAATAAAAAATTAAAGTAAATTAACAAAAAATCAGAAACTCTTACTAAGAAGGGCAGTTTGCGCATATGATACAAGATACAACAGATTGTAATTGGTTGTTGGTCTTGTTACATTATGTCTAACAGTATTATGTAACAAGTTTTAATAAGACCAAAAATATACATTTAGAACTTTCAATGGACACTTGTCACTTTCGATGAAATGAAATTTCGTACCAAAATTCGAAATCTTAAATGGGAGTTCCTAACTTTGGATCTGTTTTTTTTTCAAATAAAGAGGATACATGATACTTTTCGGAGTATTTTTTTAGGAATACATTATAAGAGGGAAGTGTCAAGTTGCTAATGTTATAAATGATCACATTTTCACGGCGGGAAGTTTCGCCAACCAAGCGTCGCGGTATTTTATTGCGGCCCATTGCAAAAACAGCAATTTTCAGAGCTCCATTTACTTTAAACTATTGAGATGAAGATTTTTAGACCAGAAAGTTTCACACGAGTTCGAGTTTTTCATTGCGGGACAGTTCATAGCTAGTTACTAAGCGACAGATTTTTCATATAAGACACATCTTGGTACTGCATTATTGGAAAGGGTTCCAACCTACGCCACCCGTCATCTTTAGGTACTGATACACTAAATCACGATACAAATCTCTCATTTCATGTGGAAATATTCCGTTCCAATTTGCAATTCCATAGTGCAGCTAATTCTTTAGTTCCAAATGAAAATCGCCTAAACCAGAAACGTAGATTTTCATTGTTTCCAGTACAAAAGTACGACCACACCATTGGACACGATTCATTTACATTGTCAACTGAAAAACTCAAAGCTTTCACAATCTTTCGAAACCAAACATGAAAACGCTCCAAAATGTCGAACTATCTCTGTCCTTTATGGGCTAATATCAACCGCATATCTTGAACTCAAAGCGTTTTGGAAGTATCTTGTACGCAAAAAGATAGCTGAACCTATTTTTCATGCCTTGACGTGACTACAGTTTCTTATTCTTCTTTATAGTTCCAAACATCCCAAAATACGAGATTTCGTGAGGACAGAGAGAGTTTTGTTTGGAGAACGAGGCTCAAAGAGGATATCTAAACGTCGCTAAAGACGGCAGCCAGACGGATAACCTTCTCGTTTCTTGCTCATTTAGGGCGAAACAGAATTTGAAGGCGACGGATATTCCCCAAATGGTTTCCCAATGGGTGAAGAATAACGCCTCTCATTGACAGCGTCCGGCCAGGCGGAAAAGACCGCGTAGCCTGACCCGAAATGACCTGCCTTTGGAACCACCACCCCTTCCGCGGAAAGGGTCAAGAGGTGGCACGCATTCCCTCCTCCTTACTCGCGACCTTATCCCTCACAGGCACTGTACTTTAGACCCATTCCAATGTCTCGGTGATGACGGACGACCTGTCATTGACCTGACTCGGTTTAGTTTGAAACCCCTAAAGATTTGGGTAAAGGGGTGCGTAAAGGGGTGGGCTAAAGGGTCACAAAATGCAGGCCGAAGATTGGTAAGGCTAGTAACTATGCCATGACACCCTTTCAGGACAGTCGATCTTTCAACCCTTTCGCATCATTATCGCCTTACCCACTTTTTTCACCCCAACTCACCCTCTTGTTCCTGGTCCAGCTCTCGGCTCCGAAGATTATCCCCTTTTAAACGGTTCTCCAAGAGTAGTAGGCATACGCAAACTTGTTTAATCCGCTAAATGTGCGTGTTGAGCCAACACTTGGAAGCAGCAAGCCCCCACAACACCACCAGGTTTACGTTTCTAGAACCCACCACTCGATGATGAACCCGATACTTTTTGCCCAAACGGTACCCAATCCTCGGATTCCAACACACGCTCCAGACCGGGTTAGACGTTAGACACACATCGCATATACACAACCACACCTTACTCCTCTTACACACTTTGCCACGTTCCAAAGGATCCACTTTCCCAGCCTTTTTTTAATAATAAAAAAATTTCCCAAAGCACACAAGAAATTCAATAGAAATTTTCTCTTTTTGCTTTCGTCGGCCCAGGAGCTAAAGGGGGGACTCTTGTCGTTGGGACTGCAACCTAGGATAGACTGTGGGCCGCGTTCCGAGTGTTCCGACTGGCGCGGATCCTGCAGGATCAAGTAAGATGTTTCAATCTTCTTAATTAGGAACGCGGCGGGGCTTGCCTTTGCCTGCTGCCTGGCTGCTTTAGAACGTAGCCACGAGGCTTTTTCATAGTTGCCCGAACCACGCAACGCAACGAGGGACCGCGAAGAACCCCAAAGTCCGAAGCGCCCGCCTTTAGATGCACACTTATACCACCCGTCCAATCAACCAATCCCACGGCTCCCACAGCTCCCTATTTCTATGCGTGGTAACAACACCCCCCTCTTGTCCTAAACTTTTCACGTCACTCGTCAACTTAATCATAACGAGACATTTTACTCTACCTGCCTCTAATTTTGATCACAATTAAGATAATTAACACAAAAACTGTATGACAAAAAAGGCGGAAAATATAGTTCCGACGGACATCCGCGGAATTTTCCCCCACTTTAATATTTTTTTTATTTTTCTCCCGTTTAATAATTTTTTCTCCCGTACGAAAAAGGTGCGGTAAATAAAATGCGTTAAACCTGATGTTTACTTCAACTTTTGCGGTAAACTTGATGTAAATTTATACCTACAAAAATTTAATAGTACTTACATTGAAAACGAATTTTATTCAATCACTATTTGTGTTAGCATAACCTTCACAGCAATACGAGTACAGGAATATTGTACTTAAGTTTTACTCGAAATAATTACCCTATTTATTACAGTTTAATTCCGGTCTAAATTTAAAGGAAAAAAAACATAAGTAAACACGATTTCTACTGCAGTATTACTTCAAAACTTCACCTAACACTGCAGTTAACGTAATGTTTAACTTAAGTAGAAAGTCTTACTTTTTCGTACGGGAGCCGCTGATTACTTAACTTCAGACCCAATACATAGGCGGCAACGAGCAATGCTCACGCCGAGATAATTAAAAAAAAAAAAAGCTTAAGTAGAAAGTCCGACTTTTTCGTACGGGCTACCAATGGTATAAAGGAGCTATCAGTTCGTTGAATTCATTTCCTCCTGTTTTAGACAACTTATTATTGTACAATGTGAGACAGGCAACAGGCGAAATAAATTTAAAAAATAAATTTAAAAAAGAACTTATTTGCTTTGCGGGGTGCAGAGGCGGAGCTTGGCACGCAAGGGTGGAGCAGGGGTAATAGCTGCCCCGGTTGGATAACCGTTAATATCAAGAGACACCTGGTCACCTGTGCAAGTTATTATTACACAGGGGAAGTGTCATATAAAGCTCATTAGTCTCGCTCCCTTGTGAAAGGTGAGCAATGAAGTTGTTTTCCATGAGGGGGGAACAACGTAAATTCCGGAACCCTTAACCCTATAGACTGCGTCCCCGCTTCCCCACCGAACGCCATCACAATTTCCCCGCGCTCCCGTGACGCGCAGCGCTGCGCTCAACCAAGGTACCCCGACCCGTCGGCTTGGCGTGCAGTAACCCGTCAAAGGGATGGGAACGAACTAATTTCCCGGGGAAACGTATTTTACGACGACCTCAATCTTGCAATTACAAATCTTCAAGTTGGGGGAATTGAACGAACCGCCTCTAGGCTGCTGCGCGTGGGAGGGGATATCACTTGCGCGCTGGACACGATATGATCGTTTACCAAACTCACTCAATCAAAATGGCGTCACGGCGTCCAGTTTTGGCCCACTAAACCCGGGTCCTTAAAAGCAGCAGTAATAACCTCCGAAGCGGTAATAATCTTCCGAACAAAGCCCATTGCGCAGGTTTAGCTGCGCAAATTCCCATTGGGTTCCAGGCGATATCCCTCAACAATGAAACAAGAATTCCGGAAAACAAATAATTTCATTATCGTAAAATTCAGCAAGGCGCATCCGCCAAGTGTTGTAAGTACTGTTCAAAACGAAGGGGTTTACCCCCTTTTTTCTCATTTTTAGATTAGCTTCCGTGGATTGCTATCCAATTACAAATGAGCCGCCACCGCCGCCTTTCGACGCGGTTCCCCGACCGCGTTAGCTACGCTCCCGTCCCCTCTGCTTACGGTCTATCCGCAGCGAGCTTTTATATGGAGTTCTGGGGCCAGAAGCTTTTCAAGACTTGGCCCCTAGCGCTGTAACTCGTTACTCTTTTTCATCTTCTTTTTTATATATTTTTATACATGTAAAGATATATAAAACAATGATTATTATTCTGTTATTTGGGGTTTCGGAAGGGGGGGAAAATGGGACGCACGATTAACCCCACACCAACCCGTCAGCCTTCTCTTTGGGGCAGCTAAGTAATTAGCTTGTATAGTACGCTTAGCTCAAAAGTGTTGGAGCCTTGATTTGCTACGCCCATCATGCCTATGTTACCCAAATGCTTTTTGACCACTCCAACCAATTTTTTTTTATTTTATGTCCAGGAAAATAAAATAAAAACGAAGAAAGAAATGAAGTCTTTGTTGTTTTTTTCGTTTCCTGGGGCTTAAACCTTTTAATTTAGATTTTTTTTAGTTCCTTTGGGGCTTTTTAGAAGAAGTATATTTGGGAGATAAACCTGGCGTGTTTGTCATTTTCACATTTTCCGGACGAAAATGTGAAACAAAAAGAGGAATCTTTCTTTGGTCAGCGGAATGCCAGTGGACGGAACCCGGGCCGTATGTCGCAACGGACGGGCTCCCCTTAGCCCAAAAAAGGGACGAATAGGGCTGAATTCCCGAGAAGGTTCCCGAGAAGGGAAAACTTTCTTGTTGCCCTAACAAGGCTCTCTCAATGTGCAACTCTCGGACGTCTTGATTAAAAGCTGCGAGTTTACGCTTGGCTAAGGCTTTTGACAGTTGGGAACTCACAAAGTTCTCTCTTTTCGAAAACCAGGAGCTGCCAACAAGGAATACCCCCCCTTCAAACCCACACCCTTGACTCAACGCGCGGTATTTAACCAGACTCGGTAACACGACTAAACATAACGGGACCGAAGTTTTCCAAACCAGAATTAGAAAGTTCCTTCTAAAAATATATAGCACTGCTCCGTGATAGAACATGTTCTGTTAAAAACAAAATATCCATTCCAAAAAATAATTTTTAAAAAATCTAAATTTTTATTTTCATCACTCCGTAGTAAAATACTATGCAAACCACACTGGTTTAAAAAAAAATCCAGCTAACCGCCTATACCGAGCTAAAGTGTACAGGAGCCTAAAACTGACGCATTTTTTCAAAGATATTAAGGAGATAAAAATGAGTAAGGATAATAGCGAGTAATGAAAGGGTATATGAGATGTTAGGGAAACTTGCAAAAAAAAGTTTCGAAAGACAAATTGACTTTTTGATTTTTTTTTACTAAGCCTCTCATACCGTGTACGATAATTCAATCCATAGCATAAAACTGCAGTAAACAAAAGTACACCTGGTAAGCAAAGTAAAAAAAATAAAAAAATATGTATTATGTTTCGTTTGTGTCGAACACCGAACCTGTTGCTATATTTAGGTGCTCTTCACACGCAGGCGGCGTCTTACAACTCAAACACTTCCAAACCTAGTCAGCATGACTCTTGCCAAATTGCAGGACAGACTCGGGTAAGTTTGGACAACGCCAGGAACGCCCCGTTTTTCTCTCAATTCAATTTTTTCCATTTTTTTGGGGTCCTCCCCATACCTCTACGTGTACATACAATGTACGACGGAGCGCAGTCTTTCTCAGATCTTTTCGCATTGACACAACATGTCCGACACAATGACAGTGCGGCGCTTGCGCACGCCACCTGTACATCAACCGCCGCTACCATATTTCCAGGTCGCCCGGTATTTACCTCGATATTATAGTACTGGATAGTACCTCCCCTCCTCAAAAAGTCCTTGGAGGAGTAACAAACGAAATTTTTTTTCCATTACATTTTTTTAAATTAGCAAATCCGTTTTGCATTCGTAAATGTTGGTTGAACTTAGGCAGTTCCGAGATGAAACCATCACCTAAGCATAACATCGTTTGCGTTACATGTCTGTCACCCAAAAAAGGCAATCGTCCGCGGAGAGTCGGTGATGGACCGGAATGCAGTGCAATCCAGTTTGTTAGGAGGAAAAACCGGCTACCCAACGCAACAATGCGTTTAATAGAGTTTGCATGTGTGCTTCATAAACTTTGGGGGCCTTTTTACACCCTAGTTAAAAGAATTGGCAGTCCAAGCACACATACAGCCCGTCGAAGAGGGGTGCAGCTGACAAATTGGGAGCGTCTGGGTTGTTTGAAAAACCCACATACTTTTCAAACAGCTCAACGCTCGCTTAATACCCCGACCACAGTCGTAACAACCACTAAGTTACGCTCGCTAACTAAGACGCTAACCCCTCCCCACCCCAAAAAAGGGGAAAAAAAGAACGGGTGTGGGGGTCGAACGGCTAAATGGACTACTATTGTAAGTTTTTGCAGACATCGCGATAAATAGAGACGTTTGAAGCAAAAAGCTTGAACCGTTTAAACGTTTTTTTCAGGCTTCGGGAGGGTTAGACAAACTTCCGGCAGGACCCTGTTACTGTATTGTTCACTCCCATCCCCCCTTCACCCATCCTATGGGGTTAAAAAACGAATAAAACACAGTGCAACTTTCCTTAAAGCTCAAGTACACCTTAACTTATTGATGCGAAACAGTCACAGATGGCACTAATGTTTGTTATTGTTTTGCCAACAGGTACCCTAGTTTCGGAACTCGGAGATAAAAATGACACTAGTGTGTATTATTGCTGCATGTTCTCCGGGAAAACAATGCCAAACGGGTGTCACTCGAGTTGAAAATTGATTGTTGGATTGGAAATGCATTAGGTTAGGTTAGCTTAGGTTAAAACTTGTTCTTTCTTTCACTCCACTAGCTGGAAAAAGAAAAATTCATTGTTAGACAATGACACACTAGTGTCCCTTTTGATTCCGGGATACGTTACATACGTTTGTAACTAAATCCGGAGAACGTGTGCAAAGCTTTGCCTAAGAAACCCATTGTATTTCATATTGTTGCAAACTTCAATTGCATGTTACTAATTTATTTAATTGGAAAAAGGGTGGATTGGTTGTACACTAACTATTAGAGTGCTTAAGCTTACTGTTAAAAGATTGTTTTCATGAAATGCGATGGTTTTAACACAAGTTGATCTGAAATTCCCCATCGCCTATACCAAGCTAAGGTAGCCTATACTGGAGCCTTAACCTTAAGCATTTGTTAAAAGATATTACGATCCTTCGTAAATTGAACTTAGGAAGTTCCAGATTCAATTTGGCGCGAGGGATGAAAACCTTTTCCGCCAACGCAAATAGTAAAATTCATATTTTTTCAACGTAGCAGGAATGCAATTGGTAGCCCAGGTCCTGGTCTATATAACTTCCGCTTTTGGGGGCTCTTTCAAAAAAAAAAATCCTCAGGAAAGTGCTGTCATGAAACCCTAACTACAAAAAGATGATGAGGTTGTATAGAAGAGCGGCATAACGTTCCTTAACACCGTAAGTGGCCATAACAACAAAGGTAACATATAAAGATCTTGCTTTGGCCCGTAAGACCCCAGAAAAAGGTAGCCAAGTTACACTTCCAAAAGTCTAAGCCAAAGGGATCCGGAACGAATGTCTTTCCACAATAAAAATGAACACATACAAGCCTGCTGGGTTGCTGTCCGACAACTTTTCGTGAGAAAAACGACTCTGAAAGTATTCGTGTGCAACCATATAAACTTGGTATCAAATCAGACTATAACACGACACGGTTCTTTTTTTTTTTTGAGGTTCCTGCACAACCAACTTCAAGACTTGGCTACACTAATTACCTTCCTTATTTTGTTGCCTCTTTGAACAAACTCGGGAAACCCAAAAGGCCCCTTATAAAGCAGGGTCTCCACCTGGTCTTCTTGGGTTTCGCTTGCCAGTATGCCGGCCAGATGTGATGTGACCCGCGTGAGGTTTTAATTCGCCCCAAATTCTGATTTATAGGATGGCCCCTATAAATCAAGAGATTTGCAAAGGCCCGGGTGAGGATTTTTACATGTACTGTACATTTATCTCCCGTCTCACTTCCCAATAACTCGTCAAGGTCTATAAACCCCACAAAAGAGGAAAAAAACGTGGCACGCCACCAAAACCCCCGGCTCGTACAAATCCTCTTATGAATTTTTAACATACGACCAATCACTTTCCAGAATACTAACCACGTTTGCCATAATATAGCCGATTTGCCAACAACTAAAGGGATTTCTCCTTGCAGCATTCCAGCTTGACTCTCAATTGCTCTCTTGTGATTTTCCTGAACATTTTGAATTTATAGAATATATTTCCAAAGAAATAAAAAAAAACTTGGTAATAAAATACGGATTCGGTAGGCAAATTGCAAAACGTCTCATTGGCACCTCTACGACGTCCTACATAGTTTAAATGTGTTAGTAAAATTTATTTGTATTAAATAAAAAAAATTGTAATTAAATATTTGTATAAAACAGAAATATAGTACCAAAATCCTAATGTAAGTACCCAAGGATGTTTGTACAACAGTTGTACCCTGAATCTAACTGGAAAATCGTATTATTATCGACGCCACAAGTAATTACCTTTAATCTCGTAAAGCAATACATATTTACACGTGAAGTCTTTAACCCTGTTGGCATAGTAGGGTAAGCTGTATCAAGCCTTCTATGGGTCTTAACAGACTATACGCACTCGGTATCCTGTGGATCTGGGTAATAAAAGGTATCTTTCGTATATCCCTTTCTCGCCAGGTCTTCCTAAAGCGTTCCCAAACTGTTGTCCCCTTATTCATAGCTTATTCATGGTACTGTACAGTACAGTACAGGGTACCGTCAAGCCCGGAGGATACTTAACAGTTGGAATGGTCGGAATCATAGAGTGTTTTAAGAAGTTTCGAAAGCTTCTCCAACGACACGGTGGGAGCTCTTGATTACTTCATCTTATTCCCTTCCCTGAGGCATATATTCCGCCAGACCCAAGAAGGGGCATTCCAAACTGACACGAGAGGGCTTAATAAAACTTAGCGGGCAGCGTCAGGCAATACCTTGGTCGTGATGGTAATTTTTTAATTTTATTTTTATATTCTTTGGCGGGTTACCAAGAGAGAAAACGAGTTATACTCACTTACGGAGTTTGAAGTGTACAGTGCCAAATGATGGAACCCGCTGTTGCTGTGAGGTGCGGAGGCTGTCAATGTGACTGACACTTGACAGGTTCCTAAAAACTTACACAGCCATGTGTCACAAGTTTGTTAGGTAGGGTGTGAAAGTAAGACTGGGGAGTCTTTGGGAAACGCTGATGGGTTCAGAGGAGGTAGCGACGAGACAGATAGTAATAAAGTAAAATAATAAGTATATACATCATGGAGCATTACATTACAAAATCCCAAGTTCACTTACTACACGATTGAAAAAGGT
Organism: Lepidurus apus apus; assembly: GCA_022832285.1. Lineage (NCBI taxonomy): Eukaryota > Metazoa > Arthropoda > Branchiopoda > Notostraca > Triopsidae > Lepidurus > Lepidurus apus. Next base: position 80,907 of record JAGJRO010000047.1, on the reverse strand, counting down.
TTGAATTTTACAACTTATTTCTGCAATTACTGAATAGTAAACTGAACTTCCTATGAAATAATTCTAAATAATTCCAAAATTACCACTAACAAAATTTACTTATCCGAGTACTAATAACACAAATTTACTACAATTTAATTGTAATAATATGTTTCACTTTCCGTTAGTACGTTGTAACTCGGTCTACCTTCCCAACGGCGCAACGACGCAACAATGAATCATAAACAGTAAACCGAACGAAGTTTCGGTTTACTGTTTCGTTTCGGATTCGTACTCCGGTTTGGTCTTAATTCATTCGATGTTGGTCTGTTTTCGTGCAAGAGAGTTGTCACGGCAGTGTGTAATGTGTTTTCATTGTTGGTGCGAAAGCAAGCGAATATAATAGTGCGTTCCACTAGCTGCACTGGGGCAATATCTTTGGCACTCAGTATGTGTGTACACAGTGCATTACACATGATTGACACACTGAGTTCCAATTGCACCAGTGCAGCCAGTGGAACGCGCAATTACAGCAAGTGGTACCTAAAGCAATGAGTATTTTGATTTGAAGTATATCTCTGGGTAAACGCCGGGTTCCAGATGCAGACAGAGTAATCAGCATCACGGAGAATTTAAATAACAAAAAATCAAATTTCGCAAAGGCTATTGTTATAATCCCCGGACTGTCAAGGGATTAAAAACTCGCTTATAACTTAGTACACCCTGATCAGCCGGTAAAAGTTGCATGCGTATAACTTTAGTGAGCACCGTAACTATGTAACTTCGTACACCAAGGGAACCAAGTTACGAACCTCCTTGGTAAGAATAGGAAAGGAGCAAAGGTAATAATGCAGTGCCTGCAGTGTCTTAATGATATGGCGATTGGAAGAAATTATTGTACCGTGAACGCTCGTTGACCCCATCAGCAAGTGTTTTCGACAACACTGAAAACCTTTCAACTTGTGTACTTATTGCTCCTGGCTGGAGGCCTCCCTTCTTACAATTCTAACAGTTTAACAGATCTGATGTGTAACGAGATGGACAAGAAAAAGAGGGGGGGGAACGTGTTGGGTAAAGGGCGTGAAAGCTCCATCCGTCAAGTTGAGGCTGAGGAGAGGTAAACCTCGTTACTTACACGTCTGTCTTGCGCTCACCATGTTCACTGGCAGATCGGCCCTCCATAGAACGTGAACACTGCTGTTTCAGGCCCAAAGCTTCAAGGCAATTTGAATTTCGTTAAGAAGAAAAATGGAGGATATAACTCTACAACTGACAATCACTTATCTGTTTCCCTTTTGGGTTTGAAGGAACTTTCACAAATTAAAGCAAAGAACGAGGAGGTTCCTGTAACATAATTGGAAGAAATACTCATCATTCAAACATACACATTTCTTTTCACGAAATTCAAATACAGTGCTTAAAATAAATAATTTGCGCAAGTTTTCAGACTGAGGTGCTGTACACATTTCTACAAATTGAAAGATTCCTGCAGCAATTAGGAATCTCAAGCAATCTAACAGCTACAAAACTTTTTTTTAATTTTTTTTCGCAATCTTCAATTGCTCTCGATTAAGTAAACGACGCGGAATACCGATATGACCCTACAAGGTAAACCTATTCTAATATTTCTGTCTACAAACCATGACAAATCATCAGGAAAACGCCCAGTCATCTGTGCAAATTCCCTCGTAGCCATTTGCAGAATTAAATCAGCTCCTATCATCAAACAACTATCACTTATCATCTCAACAATTAGTGTCAGCGAAATTTCCATTTCGCAACACTTTCTCGACCAGAGCATTCCAAATTCCCATTGGATAAATGAATTAAGTTCCTTTTTGTCTACTTGTGTACTGGCAACTACCGTCTACTCGGTCCAGGATTAGATCATCTCTTCGCTCAATTTACGACTCGCATCCATCTCGCCTTTTGGACCAAAAGGGAGAAACTATCTTATGTAACATCCGTTTTCCGGTGGTGAGCAGTGATCCTTGTTCACCCTCACAGTTGAAATAGCGTTATAGCTCCACAAATTTTCCGAGGTTCGTCGCTCAATAGGTCCGGGGCAGCTTTAGTGTTAAAGGTGTTTGAAAAGAATCCAGTAAGGGTTTTCCTAACGAGCATTCTTGTCGCCTTGTCGGAGAGATTGTAACAGGAGGGGCTCCTTTACTTAAAACCTTCAACTTTAAAGACGACAACAGTTGGGGGTGAAAACTGGTCAAGGTTTTAGGCCTTTTAGTCAAAGCAACAAGCCAAGCTTAAATAGGAAATTTCTCGCATTTGAAGTTTTTAACCCCAGGAAAAAGGGAAAAGACATGCTGTGCTTTCGAATGACGATATAGACTTGTCTTGTAAAAATCCTACAAAAAGGAGAAGAATGGAACCCAGTCGCCAAGGGGTTTTTCGCACAGGTTAAAGTGCTTTCCTTCACCCCACCCTTGTTTAACCCCCCTTGCCTTACAAGCTAACGCTTCTGGAGTCTCCCTCTACATCTACTAGCAAGTCAAATGCCACGGCAGGGGGTGGCCAGAGATTCTGGGGGCCAGACAACGTCAGGTATAAGAAAGCTATCAGTGGCGGAAGAAACTGGTTATTTGCTTAGAATCCTAGCGAAAAAGTTGCGCGGGCTGGCCACGCGCGCGGAGATAGCGTTGTGGTAGGTGAGGCCCGCCCGCACCGAACTTGGCGGCCACGAAGTTGGGTGGCACCGACCTCCAATTCAACCAGTCCGGGTGGGCAAAACCCCCAGCACTGTACTGTACCCCGAACCGCGACCCCGAACCGCAAAATGGTCCAACGTTTATTACTCACCTTTTACTTTTTACCCAAAACTCGCCATTCCTTAGAAACACTCGTAAACGGATCGAGGAGCGATACTTTGGATTGGCACCAAGGTCATTTTCAAATAAAATTAACGAATCATGTACAGATCAATCCTTTAGTCACAAAATGCATTCACTTGATAATGTAAGACAACAAACTTATACCAAATGTTATCACCTAAACCCTAAACCCCTTTTAGGTTGTGTCATATATTGTGTCGCTAGTCGTGTGACATATATTTTTGCGACACAAATATATGATACCAGCAATAGGCGAAAGCCTACGCTAGTATAATAAATAAAATATACTTAAAAAAAAAACTTTTTACGAATAAACGACGGTAACAGGCTAAGCCTACAAGCCGTACTAACAATTTGTTATATACACTGAACAAATGGAACTTACTTTTACTACTAAGAGTCAATATTGTGATTGCCTAATATTATTTATACATTTACTAAAATCACGAAAATTAAAGTGGCACAATACAAATAAAAACTTGGGGCACTTTTAAGACTTATTTTAATTATGAATGAGACTTTCATAAGACTATTTTTATTTTAAGAGGACTTAATTTATTTTTAAAATTAAATTTCAAGACTTATTTTTTATTTAAAAAAAGAAAAAATCTGCAAACCGCAAAAAGACGCAATATACCCTTGTTCTGGAATCGCAGGCGTTTCAGAGTAATGCGCCTGAAACGCAGGTTCAGCTGATAGAGTTACTGACAACATAAGTACGATTAGCTCGGTTTGGTCACGGGGAATTTTGGAACAACTTTCCGTTAAAAGCAGCACACTAAATAGCGTAGAAAATTAAAAAGTATAAACTTAACCGGCAAGTAGCTATATGTTCTTTTTTAAGTTCTTACGCATGGCTTTGGCCAAACAATAACAAACATCAGCGCCATCTGTGACTGCTTCGCCTCAATAAGCTAAAGCACACAGGAGCCTTAATTGAATAACGTATATAGACCAGAACTCGTAAACACGGTCTAGTATTCCTCCATCTCGTTAGAAAAAGAAAGCTCGTTATGAACAAACAGGAGCTTGAAGGGACTGTCAAGCGTACGTCACACACTTGTCTCATGCAATCTGTCACGTTCCAAGTCGGGACGGTTGACGGATCACCCAGCTAATCTCCCAAAGCTTACTATCCTGCGAAGGATCCTCCCTTAGCCCCCAAACTTTTTTTTCTCTCTGTCTCCTTTTTACTAAAATATCCCATCTAAAGCTATCCATCTCAAAGCGAGTCGAGCGTTGGAGTGACTCCTCTTTGCTCCTGTGTATGAACAGTAAATACACGCCAAGTAAGCGTGTGATTGGAGGGGATCGGCCCGTTTTCTAAAGAGCATCCAAAAATGAAGCGTGACGTTCCCGCAATCCGTCGCGCTCGTCAACCGCGCTGGTTGTCGACAAGTCCGCTGTCAAGTAGGAATAAAAAATAAAAATAAAAAAAATCTCACTTGCCCACCCCCTTTACCATGCATTTGACGTCACTATTATCCCCCCAACAACTTAATTAGCCGAATCCATTTAGACTCCGCCCCCCAAATCTCGTCAATAATGGAAACCTCCCACACCCTTTCTTTTTTTTCTCCACATTCCTCCCCAGAAACAAACTTTACATTAGGGGGCGTGGCCCGTCACGATTCTCTTCTTATAAAGCTCCCAGCTGGTTTTCATATTACCAAGCAATGAAGACGCCAATTTTCCTGATAAGGCCATAGACATCTTAAAAATAAAAAAATAAAATAAAAAATAGCCATGAATAAGAGGCGTGGCTTATGGCGTAAGGTCCTAAAGGAAACTTTTGCAGTACCAGGCAACAAACCCAGATTTACAAGCTGGTAACATGCTTATTAACTTGCAAGTTTTTGTTTTTTCGAAGGCTTGTTATATGCGTGCACCTTCCCCTCAACCTCCTTAATAAAAAATATATATATATAAAAATAAAGCCGATAGAAACTCGCCTCGTACGTCTTGTTCGTCTCATTCTGAGCGTTTGGAATCTCTGTTATAGTAATTATAGACCCCTGCACCTGCTTTTCTTTAAGGAGGGGTTTCCAGAGCATACCGAAACGTCGCCGAAGGTGCCAGCAAATTCTCCACTGTGTAAATTGGAAGCTTGAAATTTGCCCAGGTAATCAAACGGGTATATATCCCCCCTCCCGTCTTTTGGGGGCTCGGAGAATTTTTTCGCATGGTGTCCGGGTAGGGTTTATCCTGGCACGCAGAGGGCGGGGCTGGTGTGTACGAGTGTTATTCTCCGTGACAGATTCATCAAGGGACCGATAGGGGGGTTTGGGAGGGGTAAAAAGAAGGGGAGGGGCGGAGCTGGTCCAAGCGCGGCTAGGTTGTGAAAATTATGGGTCCGACAGTTTTCAACTTTGCGAGACAAGATTCATAGCTCCACAACATGAGAGCAACACGGTTTTTGGCGAAGGAAAAAAGAAAAAAGGGCAACGGCAGCACCAACACAATAGTTTCAACCTAAAAATGCCCCCAGGGGACCGCTGGCTCTAACAGCTCTATACTCTGTCCATAACCCCCCAGTCCAGGTACCAGGTAAAAATTTGGAAATTTTCACTCCTAGAGCTCTTCTTGAAACCTAAATAGTTTCATCCAGCACACCTGGGGAGACCTCTTCTTCTTCTTAAAAGATTGAACGGAAGCAGGTTTGAGGCGCTTTTATGGCTACAAAGAATCCCTGCGGCCAAAATATAGAGCCCACCAAAAATTCTTTTGACTACCAACATCATGAGAGTTGTTGGTGGGGAAGATTAAAACATATTCGGCCCCAGGTAGCAAATAATTAAAACAAAGTGGTGAAATGAAGTTATACACCGAACAACTCTTTTAAGCTTATTACGGAATCCAAGATGGCGCTATTGGCAAGCCATTTGGTGACCATCCATTTTGACTATCCGGTTTCCCTTCGATTTTAAAAAAAAATTAAATAACGTTAGCTAGAGGAAATGCAGGACTTCTTAATCACTTCATTTCCTTTGTCTTGGTCTTTCCCTCATAGCAAAGCGCATTCATTATAAAATACCATCGGAAGTTTGCACCAGTCCAAAGACACCACGTGGACACGTTTCCGTATTGCACAAGGGTGCATTTTGCGATTTCCGATGAACAGAAAATCTCGGTAGGTTTTATCTTCTAACCATATGATTGCAAATCTGTCTTTAGAAAAATAAAATAATTAGTGTCGACAGCGACAGTATATCAAAAATAAATCAAATAATCAGTAAAATAGAGTAAATAAATAAAGTACATACATAAAATAAAATAAATATAGAAAAAATAATAAAAAATAATAAAAATAGAATGAAATAAATATAGAAAATAATAATACAAAATAACAAATTACATAAGGAATTACACGAAATGTTTTCTTCCACTTTCCTCCATGAAAATGTGATAAAAATGAACTTGTTTTCAATAAATGCAACCGTTAAAAAGCAATGCCTACGACGGTTCTCGAGTAAAAAAAAAATAGAAAATAACTAATAATAATAAATAGAATAAATAAAGTAAATCAGTATAAAATAAATAAAATTAAAACAAAAGTGTACAGGGTGTTTCGGCTTTGGGAGGTGAAAAAGTAGTCATCCATCATGGTGAGCTTTCCTCACGAATTTGGAATGGGTTTTTGTACTTTTCTGTCGAAGCTTCAGAACATCGTCCTATCTTCTCCCTCTCTCCGTATTTTAGTATCTCTCCTCGGCAACTGGTTCTTTTAAAGCGGATCCTATGCAACTTGTTTGGTGAATTAACGACATGCAAATCAGGGACGTTTCGGGCCGAGAGTCAAGTAGGGCTGGTTGGGACTCGCCTCTATATACAGCATTTCTGAACTCAAATGAATCTTTCAAGAGTTCGTGGAGAGAAGCAGCCTCCGGCTAAGAGCTCGTGCAACTCAATTAAAGTGGCCACGAGACGAGAGGAAAACGAGCTAAGGAAAACTGCATTATCTATGTGTATATATAGAGAGATAGAGAGAGAGCGAGGAGGTAGAGGTTAAGAAAAAGGAGCAATGGCACCATCTTTTGAAGTTGCTGACGGTTCAGACTCGGATCTCGCCTTTTCATTCTGTGACCGGAGCACAGCCACCAAACTTATTTCCCAGAAAAATGACAACAAAAGTAACCCACGTTCAACAATGGCTACCCCACGACCTAAGCGGAGAGCGAAAAGGTTCCCATTTTCCTTTTTGTGCTTGCAGAGGTGCCAAAAAGAAGTCTTGGTCTTGGTAGAAGATAATGGAGACCTCAAACAATGAAAGAAAAAGCTTGTTGTAATAGTTAAAATACCTTTTCCTCCTTTTAGCTCCCCCCTTTTTTCTTAAAGGTGCCATGATGACTTTATTCTCCCGGATGTTAGTATAGAGTTGCCGAGGAACACAATAGTTCGAGCATTAGGTACGCTTTAAACTCAATCCCATTTCTTTCTAGATAAAAACAAAAGAACTGATTAAAATGGTCTTTGAAAAGAGAGAAAAAAATGACAAAGAGATCAGAAAGGTGGGGTTTTTGCATTGACTTATCAATGGATTAATTGTAAAAAAAAAAATCGCAATAAAATAAATATAGAAAAAATAATAAAAAATAATAAAAATAGAATGAAATAAATATAGAAAATAATAATACAAAATAACAAATTACATAAGGAATTACACGAAATGTTTTCTTCCACTTTCCTCCATGAAAATGTGATAAAAATGAACTTGTTTTCAATAAATGCAACCGTTAAAAAGCAATGCCTACGACGGTTCTCGAGTAAAAAAAAGTTTGCTGTTTTTTAAACCCAAAAGAATGAAAACGTGGCCTTCTCACCCTGTCAACTGGCCAAATCTATTGCCCTTTCATTATCTCGCCTGAATCTCATGAATATCCAATTGGGAAAACGCGGCTTACAAGACACACAACGTTTCAGAGTATTTACTTATGCACCCAAGTAACCAACAGCTAAACCCATATCCTGATGCAAAAAAGGGGCAAGACAAACTCCGCATAATTGACCCCCCAACGACCTGCCCTCCAGCTGATGACTACATTAACCATTACTGACCGTCTTACCTCCATGGTCCGGAATTTCCAGCTCTTTTTGCAGGTGCTTAAAATTGCTCAAAATCACTTGAAATATGTGTCCAGGAAGTGACGAAAAACAGGCTTGTTCTTTTCCTTCTTCATTAACCGTGGCCAGAATGCTTCACATTCGACTTTCGAACAAACGGAAACGGGCTAACACTACCATTTCACTGTTTATATTTTGGTTTTGCTGCAAACCACCAGGGACTGCTGCATCCACTGCATCTACGTTACCGATCGACCATCCTGCGTTAAAAAAAGAAGCCATATAACATGGCTTTCCTTGTATGAATTAGTGGCGTTAAATCCAGGATCGGGTTTTAAACTTTTCCTCCTTTTCGCCTTTCTTTTGCGTTTCATTTAGAATTTGTAATTAGTGGAAACCTAATTTATAGTAGAGTAGTTTTTAATACCTTAGTGACAAAAATGTGGTATTTTTAACTTATTTTTAAGTTAGGCTTTGTTTAATTAAGTTTAAAATTAAGACTGAAAGATCGTAGTTCGTATGTTCAAACAAGCTCTTGTTCTCGTACTTAGGAAATAGCTCATGTAATAGGACCTTTTAGTAGAGTGCATGCCATCTAGTGTGTAAGTTTTAATAACTGTTAAGGCGCGGTTTTAGACAATGAAAACTACTGTACAGTGGAAACCAAGCAGGAGCCAATACACTTTAACCGATTGGCCAATAATGTAGAAATCGTAGCAAAAATTGTATTTGTATGAAAGCAAATCAGTGTTTTTTCAGAAAACTTAACACTTCAATGGTGCACATTTCCCCTCCGTTACTTGAACGTTTTCGATTCCCAAGCGGATTACCGAGCTCCGATCTGCGCCTATGGGAATTGGTCCGCTTTGCCTAATAGTTATTTGAAAGGGCTGATTTATCCCTTTGAATGTCAGTCTCGCTTCGAACCAGCCTTGCTTCAAACTTCCTGACGTATCTGGCAGCGGTACCACAACAGGTAACGCGTTCGCAGTACTGATTGCAATCAGAAGCGGGTTGCTTTTAGCCAGTAGAAATTGGAATAAAGGGTTAAAGCTTGACGGGATGATTTCTTTAAAAATCTGGAACGTAAAGCACATGGGTTGATCACGGGAAGGTGTAATGAAATCCTTGATGGTCAATTCTGCAAAATTCCCGCTTGAGATCGAAGTTTCCAAATAATCTACAAATCACAAATGAGAAATGACTAATTCGTCTCGGGACGGGAAATGAAGGCTTACTTGTAGCATCGCTGTCTGGCCGTGTGGTTGGCAGTGTTACCCACGTACACCCGGAGGAGTGAAGTTCGCATTCATCGTCACCCACGTTACAAAAAAACTCGGAGAAACTGGGTGGCGCTAAAAAAAATAATCTTTTGTTAAGGACATTTGCCATTGATCTTAAAGAGGAAGTTTTAATAGACAGCTGTAACGTAATGGATGTTCAATTCAGTCCTCAGAAGAATAGGAAAGATGATTTCGGTTCAAGTAAATAGCTTGACGTTCCCGTCCTACCCTCGCTGTCCCGTTAGGAACAAACTAGCCTTCCCCAAGTAATGCCTTGGAACTTTCCTCTCGTGATAAAACTAGAGCATGCTGTCACAATAAATATCCTCTGGTAGCTCAGTTGGTAGAGCGGTGGACTGTAGTGAAAGGAAAATTCAGAACGATTGATATCCATAGGTCGCTGGTTCAAATCCGGCCCGGAGGATTGTTTTTGGGTTTAAAAATTGAAATTAGATATATTATGTTTACCTATTGGTTTTGTTGGCGGCAATTCGGCTTCTGGTACAGCAGGTCCTAGCAACTGTGTTGTTCCACCTAGCAATGACCATGAAGAATAAGGCAATGTAATTACTCTTATTTGGTTGAATCTAAGGTTTTACCACATAGCCCATTATAAGTTGATGAGCAAGACGTTCCAGTGGGGCACTTTGAGCATGGGCTACCAACAGAATACAGTTCTCCACCAATCATGTTTCCAGCTGGGCCATAATTGCAAACGTAAAGGCCCGTGTTGTAGCCACTGGATTTATACAGTGTATATCCACAACCAATAAACTTGGTGGAGGCCCACACTATGGCGGTATAATGTCCTGTTCCAGAGGTACTCCTACACGTCCTCAGTGATAATTTTTGGTGTCTATTTTTAACATATTTAGCAGCTACAAGCTTACGCAAATGGCTTAATGTTGGCCGGATTAAAATACTTCACTTCATTGTACCAGGAATTAATAGCTTTTACCCAATTGGCACCCGAAACTTGGGCAGTGGTACCTTCAGTGTATAAATTCTGCCCCGCAGAAAACTGACCTGGAAATTTGACTTTAAAACCCCTAATTTCGCTTTACCCATAGAACTTACAAGTTGCGCGACAGGAATTGCAATCGTGCTGAAATTGGCATTGATTAGCCCACATCTGGGCGATTTTTGCCAATTCAGTGCTCCAGGTCTGTGGAAGAGGGTGCGGCTTAGTTTTCTATACCTTTACGGAACCTCGATTGAATATTACCAGAACTTGCATATTAGAAGCTGACGGTTGAGGCCCAGGCGAACCTTGCCGCTCGTTTCCATTAGACACAGTAGCTCGACGCATATTGTGCTGTTGTACAATGGTTTGAATGTCTGCACTCGATACTGTGTTTATCACTAGTCCAGTGCAACTGCTTCCTACGCCCTTTTAAAGCAAGCTTATCGTGTATAAATAATATGAAAAAATGCTACTTACCGAGTAGAGGCACAAATCATGTTGCGGGGTAATACCGCAATAGTTGCACGTTTGGGCTGTTGCTCTTGCGAACAGGAAGAACCACAGGATCCGCATGTTATTATTTCAAAACACCCCCTGTTTTCATTAATTTATCTAAGGTAATTGAAGTGAATTGAAGATGTCAATGGGTAGCAAAATGCAAGTGCTTATCTAGCAAGTGCTACGTTGAAACTGTATTACTGGCCATTTTGGACCCCGCCAAGAAAAGTATTGTATAGTGAGGCTTTCTTGGAATTCAGACCAGTTTAAATTTTTCGTTTCAATGCGAAGCAATGAACTGGAACGTAGGGCATTCGATGCAACAGGTTTTTGGTTGACCTCTTTGAGAGCTTTGACCTGTCCGGAAGCTTTGACCTCGTCAGAATGTCAGATAACAAAAATCGCCCTGGATCGCATGGGCGAGACCTGTTTCTTTGTTCTAAAATATATGTATCACATTCTGTTCGGAACTAAAAAGTAAACTGTGATTCAGTTAAATAGGTTCTCTGCTGTTAGAAATAAGTTTAAACGCCCCAGAACTTCCAACTTGGGTTCAACTATCGTAATTATAATCAGGATATATACACAGCGCTTAAAAACTCACCGATAAAGGACCACGCCATGCCATTTCCGTAATTTCCATTTATTTTCTTTGAACAACAACAACAAACAAGAATTTGATAATGTATAAAAACATTCGTTAGTTAAAAAGATTCGTAACGTTGGAAGGAGATGCTTGATGTGACTATATCTAGCTCCAGTACTGTTCAGATCCAACATCAACGCAATCGCGAAATCTCACAGTATGGGAACTATACCATCATTAAAGGTAAATACAATGTTTTCACTGGCATCAATAGCTCTACCAACGTCAAATGCATAATAAGGATTATCTCCCCTGTGACCTCCTGCCTGCCCATTCAGGGTAAGCTCCGGTAACGATCTTCTCGTTGGTATTGAGGAGTCCGATGTTCCTGTAGTAAGCATTGTTTGTCCCAGTCCGGGCTTGTAGAAACACCGGTAGCTTCCTCCGGACAGAGGGTTCTTGTTGGTCATTCGGACTTTGCACCAGGCTTGTCCAGGTTGGTTGTTGGTAGCGGTTGGCCTGAAAGGAAAACGCAGGTCCATTGCAACGCGCAATGGACCTGCGGCTAATTCGCCGATAAATGCGATAATGACAAACCGAAGGAATATGGAGGAACAAAGGAATTAAAAAAATGCAGAATGGAACACAATATCTCACTATACATACTTGTAATAATTTATAGTCCTATTAACTATTCGAATTAAATCGGATATATCGCGAAGCAACATGAATCGCTAATCGGAAATGGAACTCAAACTTCCGAAACTTAAAAAATTTCAGAATTAAAAGAAATATTTTAAACACTCTGTATATTAAAGACACTTCCTTATTAAAGTATTTTAAGAAACCCAGTTCAAGTTGACCGGAGATCGTCTCTAACCTGCGCTAAACCCCCGCTTGTACTAAAAAGGTGTTCCCCCTTGTGTTCGTGCCCTTGAAACGTGCCCTTAGGATCGATTCTCATCATTTTAACGATTCTCATCAAATAGTTAAAACTTGCACTTACTTTCATTCCACTAGCTGAAAAAAGACAAATCCATTGTTAGACAATGACACGTTAGTGTCATTTTTATCCGGAATACATTACATACGTTTGTATCTAAATCCGGAGAACGTGTAGAAATTTCCAGGAGGAACTGGGTTCCTCCGGTTTCAGAACCCGGGGATAGACATGACACTACATGTGTTATATTGTTGCAAAACGTTCCCCGGAAAAAGAATGACAAGTTGGTGTCACTCGAGTAGAAAATTGGTAGTTAGATTGGAAATGCATTACGTTAGGTTAGGTTTTTTCAACTATTAGCTGAAAAAGACAAATCAGTTGTTAAAAACTGACACAGGAATGTCACTTTTCACAGCGGGATACTGTCACTAAATCCTGAGATTTGCGTGTTGAAAATTTCCCCAAAAAATCGATCAGATCCCTGTTGTTTTCGGTGCAATCCCGATCCGGATGTTCGATTTAGTTTTAGTTTCCCTCTAAGCGGCAATTCAAGGAACAGGTAATACAATTTAATAACCTGCTCATTTAATTGCAGGGGAGCTGAAGGGATATCCCCCTAAGCGTCAATGAAAGGAACTGGTCATTCTAAAAACAATCTACTGGCTTCTACTGTAATCCACTTCTGCGTAAAGATGGTACGTACAAGGGATTTGCTTTTTCCTACTCCTACAGTTGAAGGTCACACAGGACAGGTACTTGATCCTGATATATATGTATAAATATCGAAAGTTGCCGACCATCATCGGTTAGTGACACTCCTGCGACGACAGCCCTAAATATACAACATGCAAAATTTAGTCAAACTGTTTGCCGTTTTTGTGATATTTAATTTAATGTCAAAAGTTGGCGGTAATCAATATTGTTCAATTTCCCGGTCACACACCATGTGTCAGTTTACTGTAAGTATTTTTATTTTGGCTTTAGTTTATTTTCATTTAGCTTACATACTTTACAAATTATAGTTACATTCTAATGTTCACGGGAAATTTTTACAGGGTTTCGGATCTAACTGCAGAGGTCGTACTTTACGCGGAGTGAGCCAACACGACATGCAAGTGATTTTACATGAACACAACAAATTTCGTGCCCGTATTGCGAATGGTTTAGAACGTAGAGGAACCCCTGGACCCCAGCCTGCTGCGGCCAACATGGAAACATTGGTAAACTAAAATCAAATTGTTTTGCTTTGTTGGATGTACTGGTACTTATAGTGATAACTTTGATAGGTCTGGGATTCTGAGTTGGCTGCTGTGGCACAGAAATGGGCGGACCAATGTAATTTTCAGCATGATTCCAACCGGGATGTCCGTAAGTTAGAATTTTAAGTTAAACCCTTGATACGAGAAGCTACGTACCTGTATTCAAACTGTCCCTTGCATGTGTATAGGACGTTTTAAGGTTGGACAAAACCTCTACCAAATTAGTTCAACGCAACCAGAAACAAAGGCTAACTGGGCCAGAGCCATAAAAACTTGGACCGATGAAGTGTCAATATTCAATCCTGGTTACATTCAACCTTTTGGCTTTACGAAAGGTTGGGGACATTTTACAGCAATTGCTTGGGCCACAACCAACCGCGTGGGCTGCGGCGTTATTCAATATAAAAGCGGAAATTTCCACGATGCGACCTACGTGTGCAACTACGGACCATCGGGAAATGTGAAGTCCGGAAGTATGTACGTTAAAGGCCGTGCATGTTCTAGATGTCCTGGCAGAAGGACCTGTTCACGCACGTACCCTGGGCTGTGCGGCTAATAATATTTTTTTTTATAACATGCCGTAAATGTTATTTCTAAAAAACACTAAGTTATGTAAAACGCTTCGCATTTGATGTTTTTATGAGAAACGTTGACACACGTTAGAAGTATACAGTGAGTTTTTAACGAAAACCTATTGTGAGTCTTTAATCTTCTCCAGACTGAGTTCTTACAATGTCTATATGTAGTCCAGAATAGCCTTAGGCTGTATCAGCATCCCAAACCCCACTTGTAACCCCAGGCCTACAGATTCAGCCCATGAAGGCAAAAGTATTTTGTCGTTCGAAAGTAATTTTTTTGTAACAAAACGAGACGCGAAATTTTTTCGTGTTAAAAGAAAACAAATGTATGAAATTACACAGAATTCTGTCTGGACCAGAATATCACTTTGTGTTAAGCGGTTTCCACAGTATTACATGATCCTGTGAACCAGAAATTTCTAGTGGTAAAAGCTAAAAAGAACAGGGGTTAACTAAATATATTATCTTCAAAGTTTAAATTAACGTTGTGAAACGCATTTAAATAGTTAATTTGTTTCTTCCATATAAAAAAATCCGATACTACAGATAATTTAAGAACATATTAACAGTGAACTAGGAGCAAACAACGTACTTTCCAGTGTATATCACAGTCCATTTTCTTTACAGAGTAACTATTAAAACAATGTCAGGTTTTAAGCTGATTTATGCTGGTAAATCCATTTGTATATGTTACTGCCTTTTGATTTTAACCTTCTCACGAATTAAGGTACCTGTAAGACAAACAGGACCCTGAACTCGGCCAATAATATATACTGAACTGCCCTGACTTACTAGCATAAAACTTAATACAAATCGTTAATTTTTCTGTTTCCTTTTCAACTAGGCAAACGCAGTAAAGAAAACCCGGCTACTATTCTGCACCGTTATCGCCACCCGTAATTCAAATTCAAATAAAAACTTCCAAGATTGTCCGACTGTTAATGAGACGTCCCAGGTCCAGAGTGATCCAAACTGGAATCAGATGAATCGTCGTCAACGACAGCACTCAAACTGGAATAACCTAGAAAATAATAATAAAAAAGAAGTATAAGAAAATGTATGGGGAAAGCTTGCCAAAAATTACCTTTTAAATTGACTCCAATCTTAGTGGGAATTAAGGAGGCTAAACTTAGCAACGCTAATACTCCGGCACCACCGCACACGTACGCCAATATTCGCACGTAGTAAGTTGTACATTCAGGACAGCAAGATCTAAAAAAAAAATCCCTTTTAATTGCTTTTTTTTATAATTCTTGCAAGTTGCGCAAGAAATCAAGGAAAAACGAAGTGCGTTCTTGCAGTAAGATGTGTAAAGTGAAGTGTACTTACTGGCAAGGGTGTAAGTACTGGATGATCATCACTGCCCCACCATTGGACAGTTTATCGGTAAAACTCATAGCTCCATATACAAAAGCTCCCGATTCCACATGCGGTCCAATCATGTCAGCTGTAATGGACAACGAAGTAATCAGCATCGTAGATCCCCCTGCTCCAAATAAACTCGCAACAATGTACACCCCGTATGTTCGGTGCCAATCCCCTTGACCAAACCAGACTAAAACGCAGGCTCCGATCCCCAGCAAAGTTCCAATTAAATACACCCACTAACGCAAAAATATTAAATATACGCAAAAATTAGCCCTTATTGGATTCGTCTGTTTTTCAGTTTTGTTTGGCAGAATAAAGAGTATTTACCTTTCTCCCTATCCATCTTGTCATGGGTCTCATAAGTAAGGAAGTTAAAAACCCCGATACGAATAACGCAAGGGGCGTGGTCGCCACACTTGTGGCTCCCAGAGCTAAACTGTCTTGCAAATACAGCGGCAAGTAGACTTGTGAGAGGTTCACAAACAAGCGGGTGGCCATATACAAGAGAGCAACCTAAAGTTAGAAAATTTAGTAATTATAATTGTAAAACTCCCCAAATTACTTGATAAAATTGGGCCTGTTTCAGCCAAGTAGACGGTGTCATATCAGGTTTCTTATCTTGGCCTAATAAAGGCACGTCATCGTCATCTACAATACTCGTTTGCGACTCTTCGGGGACGCCCACTTGGAACCATAATGACGTTAGAGTGCCCAACCCAAGGGAAATGAAAACCACATCCTATAAATTAAGAAATTAAGCCGTGTCCTCCCCAAATTATGCTATCAGCTGATCTTACTCTAAATCTGGAGGCATCTTCAGGGGCGATGACTCGTTGAGATGCCCCAGCTAAGCCCAACAACAACCAAGTCAAGGCGTAAACTAGTACATTAGCCAAAACTGTGCAAGCGTATCGCCACGCTGTCAGTTCCGTCCTGGATTCTTCGTCGTGGGCCAACACTGGGATGAGTGACAAATGCGAAATCTGGACGGAAGCCCATCCCAATTGGAATACCACGACAAAAGCAGCAAAGTATATCAACTGTGCGGAAGGGCTGGAAGTACTGCAGCCCAAACATGGCATGAAGATGAAGGGGAAACTTATCAAAATAGCGATTGTTCCTTTAAAAGAAAAATATATTAATACGTGAATAAAACATGGAAAAATGGAGGAAATTCTTAAAATTTTTCGCTTAAGAAATTGGAAAATATTGTTTATTTCTACCTGCTAAATGCCAGCTTTTCCGGGGCCCAATATTCCACCATTTTTTGGGAACTATGGAAAGTTCACCCGGATTAGGACTAACATGACCGACTTGTAAGCCTACCCAAGCCGTTGCTAAACCGTCTGCGATTTGTCCCACAAGTAAAATTACTCCTGCTAATGTGTTGTCGAATTCCAGTACCAAGTGAAAGAAAACTAACAAGTATGTGAACCACATAGAGGCACAGAGATCGTTCAAGAAATGACCAACACTAAAAGCTAATTTCGTGGACAATGGTAGTGGTTTTCGGAATGCTGTGGGTGAGATTACGATTGGCGCATGAGATTGGCTGTAAGTTGAGGGAATTTCGGAATCCATTATGTGCGGTTCACTAATCATTTTATCTGTTTAAGCTTTTTGTATAAAGATCACTAAAAGAAAATTTGCGTGTGATACTGATATTTCCAAAGTTGCGTTTTCGATTTTGGAAAGGCTTCAGCTTCACTTTTGCGTTTTCCACGTTCTTTTTTAAATCTGGGAATCTTTTTGTTGTGCTCATGTGTCATGAGAAAAATAATACTTAGTCACGGGTTATTAAGTGGGTCAAGAAAGAATCGTATACATGTTCATGCTTTTGGCGCTACAAAATGCAAGACGATTTTTATGGGCTTCAAAAAGAAAATGGGCAATGTTATGTAACAAGTTATTTGTTGGCAACAGAACGTGGAAGGCAATTTAAATAAGACACGTCTACAAGCAAAGAAAGACACACGTCTAGTAAAATTCCCCGATGTAGTCAACCTTGAACTCAAGTTATTCTCATTACTTTGTTGCGACGATTAAAAAAAAAATTAAAGTCGACGCTGGCAACACCCCCTGCGAAACCTGTTTACATTTGGGTACTGTTACCAATCCTTCAATCCGCACGCTTGTGCGAGTTGCGGGTTGAGTTGAGTTGAAGCCGGGATCCAGGAACGGTTTGGCAGAGGGGGATGCAGCGTGTTTACAGCAGGCGGGAGTAGAATTTTACGAAAATTTGTACCTAGATAAATTGTTAGAATGAACTACGGTACCTTAACAGAAGCTAATATAAACAAAACGGGCATTTGAAAAAATCTCAAATCTAATCTAAGATTGTTTGTTTTTGTCGGTTCTCAGTTTCAGTGCAAAAATAGTAAAAAGTTCACCCTATAATAGTTTTCAGTTTTTCTATTAAGTCTGAACTTTTGACATTCTTATAGCGTTTTCAACTGGGAACCCTGGTGCAGCACTTTTTGCCCTGAATGCCACAAATTCACTGTTGCAACACTCAATTTTGTGGCACAACACAATTTTGTGGGATTCAATGCAAAAACTGCTGCACCAGGGTTCCCAGTTGAAAACGCTATTATATTTTCCTGTATTATCCTGTATTATTTGTGTTCGCAAGAATAACCACAGCTGTGACCAGAATTTTTTCGTACAAACGACCAAATGTGTTCTATATGTGAATGCAATTATTGCAATAAAACGTTTTCTTGAAGTTCACTTATATTTATTACTAGTTGTAATTTTGCAATTAAAAGGCGGAACAACACAGTGGCTGAGCGAACATTCGTAAGCTCCTGTACAGACAAGAACACAAGTAGCGTTAAAATTTGGATTTCTGTTTACTAATAAGGTTTGGCGCGAGTTATTCTTTGTTTTTTTGAAGTGGCATCGCAAAAAATTTCCGTTTTATTCGCTAGTACTGACAACATGCTAACGTTAGGGAAAATTGAATGACGTCGCAAATGCGGTTCGTTTTCACTATCAAAAATATCCTCTTGCAGGAAGTGTTGTGAGACAAGCTCCGTATTTAATTGGGAGTCTAGGGTCGTTGGGTGCTTGGGTCTCTGCTTTTCCCTTGCCCGGTTGGTTAAACGAACAAGGGATGGAAATGTCGGCATGGTCATGGGTACAGCGTCCTTGCCTGTGAGGCTGGTGCAGATGTCCAGTACGATGTTCTGGGCGGAGCGGAATGGGTCTGTTGTCAATTTTTTTATTAACAATAACTTTTTTATCAACAATTTACAGAACTATTTACCACCGGTGGCTGAATCCTTCATGTCTCTCTTCATCTCAACCAGTTTGTCCCTACCAGGAACTCGACTGTTGCATAGGTGCTCGCGCACCATCACGAAATTGGTCCCGATTTGCTTGACTGCGCCAGGGCAAGCGAAATCTTTCTTGTGGACGGAGCAGAGCCAGTCGATCGTACCAGATTTGAGCACCCGGTGCTTAATGTACTTTCCTCCATGGGAATCGGTCAACGCCGGTTTACCACGTTGGGTGCCGCGCTCAACTATCTTGAACGTGATCTCGGCAGAAACATTCTCAGTGCGGGGCAGAGAAAAAGGATCCATAATCAGGGAATTTTCTTGGAACGGTTGTGGAACGCGAAACGGAATGCTCGGATTGGTGGCATTAATAGTATTAGTCTAGACAAGTTGAAATTTACATTCTTTACTTGATTTTGTTTGTAGTTAATACCTCGCTTGTCACCGAGTCGTTGGCGTCTGAAGTAGCACTGTCGTCGTTAGGAGAACCCTCGAAAGACTCAGCTTGCCCGTTGTCGCTTAACTCCATGTTCTTATAAGATAATATTTGTAGTACTTCGTTTTTGTTACTGTATAACGTAATACCTCGTTTTTTATAGGCAAGTTTAGCTCATCGTTTTGCAGCAAAGCAGTTGGTAAAGGAGGGATTCGAGCCAGTGCACCGTCGGCCGGGTTTGTTAAGCGAACAACGGAGGGAAATGCCGGCATGGCCATGGGCATAGCGTTCTTGCCTGTACGGCTGGTGCAGATGTCCTTTACTTTAGGTTTGCCGCGCGTTATTCTTTGATTTTTTGAAGTGGCATCGCAAAAACTTTGCGTTGCGTTCTCCAATAGTGATAACATGGTAACGTTAGGAAAAATTGAATGACGTCGCAAATGCGGTCCGTTTTCACTATCAAAAGTATCCTCTTGCAGGAAGCGTTGTGGGACAAGCTCCGTATTTAATTGGGAGTCTTGGGTCATTGGATGCTTGGGTCTCTGCTTTTCCCTTGCCCGGTTGGTTAAGCGAACAAGGGATGGAAATGTCGGCATGGTCATGGGCACAGCGTTCTTGCCTGTACTGCTGATGCAGATGTCCTCGACGATGTTCTGGGCGGGGCGGAATGGGTCTGTTGACAATTTTTTTTTATTAACAATAACTTTTTTTATCAACAATTTACAGGACTAATTACCACTGGTGGCTGAATCCTTCATGTCTCTCTTCATCTCAACCAGTTTGTCCCTGCCAGGAACTCGACTGTTGCATAGGTGCTCGCGTACCATCACGAAATTGGTCCCGGTTTGCTTGACGGCGCCAGGGCAAGCGAAATCTTTCTTGTGGACGGAGCAGAGCCAGTCGGTCGTACCGGATTTGAGCACCCGGTGCTTAATGTACTTTCCTCCATGCGAATCAGTCAACGCCGGTTTACCACGTTGGGTGCCGCGCTCAACTATCTTGAACGTGATCTCGGCAGAAACATTGTCGGCGTTCGCAGCCTCATTGTCGTTAGTACCACCGTCGTCGTTAGTAGAACCCTCGAAAGACTCAGCTTGCCCGTTGTCGCTTACCTCCATGTTCTTATAAAATAATATTGGTAGTACTTCGTTTTTGTTACTGTATAACACGTACTACCTCGTTTTTTATAGGCAAGTTTAGCTCACCGTTCTGCAGCAAAGCGGTTGGTAAAGGAGGGATTAGAGCCAGTGGGTCGCTGTCACTAACGCACTAAATAGAAAATACTTTAAGTTTTGAATTATATCTCAGTGTTGGGAGTAATACTTCTTGTGAATTCCCGTTCATAATGTATGTTCTTTGAAGGGCTACGGAGGAGCCCTCATCAAACTCGCCACGTTTATAGTGTTGAAAAAGTTAGTGCAGATAGCGAAAAATTACCCAGCTGTCTCTGTTTGTCGCGACATATGTTGGTTGCGACCCTGAAAACTTCTTCGTACTGCCGGTACTCTTGGAGCGTGATTCCAATTACAGATTCAAATTAAAAGACAGCCCGGAGAGAAACTGCGACGAGGATGAAGAAAGTTCAGACTTAATAGAAGAACTGGGTAAACTATAAGGGTGGACTTTTTACTGTTTTTCCACAGAAATTGAGGAACGCCAAACACAAACACAAAAAATTACGTGATATGAATGACATGTAGTGAATTGTCCTGGTCTAGCTCTAGATGGCATGCCGTGTAGTGAATTGTCCGGAATAATTCCACTTGAATTGTTTGCGTGGTGAATGAAATTTGTAGTGAAAAAATCACTATATTCCCTAGATGGCATGCCGATGTCGTGTGTCAGTGTAGTGAATCGTCTCGTACGGCCAGTCGTACCCATAGTCGTACCTACTGAGGTGGTCGTACCCCTCCGAAACGTGTTCAGATTTAGGTACCGTTACTAATCCTTCAATCCAGTTCAACCCGCACGTTTTTCATGCGAGTTGCGGGTTAAATGTGAATTGAGAATATTGTTTGGATAAAGCAATACGATACATAACTCGGCAAATCGATATCTGGAAGAAAAATATCAACACCAAAAGGTGGGTGTTTTTTCCTGTTACTGAAGAAGGGCTTTCTCACAGATGCTTTGATTATAACTAGCGATTAAGCTTTTGCGTGGATCAGAACTTACTATGCCTCGATCAGGGTACATGTGCGTGCGAGCTACATTTTGCAGTCTTAACGCCTTAATATGGGTAATTCTAATTGTTTAATAAAAAAAACTTAAAGTAAATTTAAACTTGAAGCTGAATCCATCGTTTGCGTTTCGTATTTATTGAACCAATGTTTCGGGTGGTTTTATACTTTATAGTTGCTCGGCTGTGGAGTTTTAGGTGTAGGAGTTTGGTTACGGGTAGTTTACGATGGCTACATGTCGCTCTTACCCCAACATAGCGTACTAAGCATGGACAGCTTAATCCTAGCTACAGGCGTAACATTATTCATTACCGCCTTCCTGGGTTGCTGCGGCGCGTGGTTCAAAAGCAAAAGTCTTCTAATGACAGTGCGAATCCGTATATAAATTCATGTACTTATAATCCATCATAATGTCTCTTTTATTCTTAGTATTTCTCCCTGGTTGTTTTGCTATTTGTAGTGGAACTCACCGCTGGTATTCTTGCCTTCATTTATCGTCAATTTCTGGGAGATACTTTACAAGCTGAGCTTCTGTCGGGCATTAAGTATCATTACTTGCTACCGTCTGGCAACGAGACTGAAAGTGGACTTGTTGTAGCTTGGGATCATGTCCAAACTCAAGTACTAAAACATTAACAAAAAGACGCTAAGCCATTTCTGTCTCATAAACATAAATTTAATCCTAGTTTGGATGTTGTGGAGTCCAAGGTTACACCGACTGGTTCAATATCACCGCTTGGCCTGATAAGAAATACGTTCCAAAGTCGTGCTGCTTGCCAACCTATATAAACATGACAGGTCAAGTGAACAAAAAACCCATTAGGAATGAATGTGTTGACATGGAATGTGGTTATTTAGATTGTGGGACGTTAGACGACAGCTTGTGGTACCAAAGAAGTTGCTATTCCCAAGTCAAACTTTGGTTTATTGAGAGGCTACACTTGGTGGGCGTGGCTGGATTAGTTATTGCTTTTATCCAAGTAAAGATCGTTGTAGAACTTTCGTACGTTTATTTCTTATATTTTAGTTGTTTGGATTGTTATCATCCATGGTTTTATTTTGTGCTGCTCGTCGTCGCCAATTTCCGATGTACAAACCCCAGAAGTCTCACCAGTAAGGTGTCAGAGGCCGCTCAGCCCCATTACAAACCAAAAAACAGCTTCCAAAGTGGTGCGTATGTTGAGTTCATATTTGCTTTTTAAATTTCGTAATATTAGTGGGACCAAATCTCTGATGACATTCCTTTGCCAAAGTTATTTCTTCCCCTGTTTTCGTCATTATAGTTTCGTGCCTCGTTTTTACTGTGATAAGTCTTTAGCTAACCGGTTTTACCCACTAAGTAATCGTGATTGTCCATAAAAATGTTATATCTGAACTCATTAATATTTTATTGTTGAACATTTATTGTGTTTAAATAATACATAGAAATGACTAAAAAACTTGACGAATTTAATGGAATTCTTTAAAGCTCAGTTTTCGTCGGCGCACTCTTCTTTACGGATGAAATCAAAGCCGGAATGTCTTCGTTCCAAAATCTAAATTAAAGAAATTTGGAAATTAATATTTAATAAGCCTTATAATGTTGTACTGCCGTGCTCGGTTAATTAGAAAATTATAAGTTGTAATCTTACTTGAAGACATCTTTTCTGAGATCAGTAACTACAGTTAAATTAGAGTTGATTCGAAGAACCCGAGAACGTTCAGGACTCATAGGAGGCCATGCCACGTTAATATGTTCGCTTAAACTCGGTGTTGGTAGACTACGTATAAAAAAGAATCCGAGCAATGTAAATTAGTTTGTATGTTTATTCTTTATACTTTTATCTATACCTGGTTTTGGCAAAGTTGGCCAGAAGAGGAATGAAAATTCGCTTCGAAAACTGGATGTCAGACTTAGACATGGGTAAAGATTCTCCCCACAAATTGTTAAAAACGTACTGCAAGTCGTCACCATGTGCTACGCCTATCAGTGATTCTCGTTAGTGTCAAATCCAATTATTTCTATTAAAGCTATTTTCGAAAACAAAAAACTCACCGAAATCCACTTCTTCGCCTTGTAAGTTAACGATCGAGTACTGGCCGCGGTAATCAAACTGGTACCGGTAAACCGGGACCAAATTGGCGGCCAGTACTTGTGAAAATTGATCTGTGCACTTGCCGTACATAAGATCTGTTAGCATTTGTACGTATTGCGGTCTAAACTGGTCTTCTTGTTCCAAATCCACGTTCAAGAAATAGCGTTTCCTTAAAGCTTTCGTAACTGGCGTTAGTTTAGTTTGAATGGAAGAAATGAGCGGTAAAAGTCGAGGTAATTTCTGGCTCAAAAA
This sequence comes from Lepidurus apus apus, assembly GCA_022832285.1. Lineage (NCBI taxonomy): Eukaryota > Metazoa > Arthropoda > Branchiopoda > Notostraca > Triopsidae > Lepidurus > Lepidurus apus. The sequence goes on along the minus strand of JAGJRO010000047.1, from coordinate 57,321 downwards.
TCCGTCTTCGTACAACCCATTCGCTAATGCGTTTAAGGTTACTGAAACAAAACCAAAATATTTTTGGTTATTTTTAGAAAACTACATATTTAAAAAAATCAAAATTAAAAAAAAAATCTTACGTCTGTAAATGAAAGCTCCCTCGTCTTTTGTATGTCCCACCAAGACTGGAACTTTATAAAATGCTCCTTTACGGAAAAGCTCGGAAGGTTCACCTGGAATTAGATCGTTATCGATAACGGGCGCAAACCAACGCGGGAAGCTGAAAAACATCTTTGAAACATAGCAGAATATAGTATTCCAATAACGAAGTGAGTATAAGGTGCATTTTACTTACATACATATCGTTGGCTTTGTTAACGACACTTTGAATAGTTTGCTTTTGCAAACAGTCTCGCCAATCTTCAGAATTACCATCTTGGCAATCTAATTGTATTGCGAGTTCTTTCATCGCTTCTTCAGGTTTTCTCTGTAGATATTGGTCGCAAAATGCATTCCCGCTTAATGCAATGACGCGATGGAATAAGCCTAAGTAAAACATTACACACGATATAGCATAGTCATAACATTCTTCTCAGATCTAAATAATGTGATTTAATACTTAAAAATTTCCTAACCTTCAACTTTGGGGGCCAACAAAAGCAGCGTGGCCATGGCAGCTCCAGCATCTTCTCCCATTAACGTAACGGACTTGGGATCTCCTCCAAATTTGGCAATATTATCCTGTACCCATCGCAAGCCCAACAATACGTCATGTAAGGCCCAGTTACCTTTCGCTTTATGATCCCCGCTACTCAGGAATCCTGTGAGAGCGTATAAGTGTGTTAAAACTTGTTTGATTCAGTTAAACTTTTCATACCGAAAGGTCCTAAACGGTATTGTACAATAACCAAAACCACGCCTTGTTCTAGCAGATACTTCGGCCCATACATGTACGAAGCTGCCCCGCCCATCACAAACCCGCCCCCGTGCAAATAAACCACCACTGGTTTCGCTCCTTTCAACTATTTAATCCAAAGTAAAATTACTTTTATTATAGTTTCAAGTTCAAAGTTTTTAACGGATAATTACCTCGGTGCTATATACGTTTAGAGCGAGGCAATCTTCGTCGCCAATCACTACATTATGACTAATGTCATGTTGAGGGCATAAATGTGCATCCTCCGTGGCATCTACCACGCCCTCAAAACGTTCAGCCGGTTCGGGAGCCTAATTATTTGATTTCATTAAAACCTAAATAGGTAATATTTCTAGTGTTTTTCGGTCTTTCGTAATTTAACTAGTGTTTTTCTTTAGTCTTACCTCTTACTCCCCGTTTTCGTCTCCATATTTTCAAGGAAAGCGTAAATTTGATTTTTCTTACCTTGAATCGAAGATTCCGAAGCGGTGGTTTTGCGTAACGAATCCCTTTGAAGCTATAGTATGCTAAATTGGAATCCGCAACTTCGCGCAAACCTCTAAAAACGCCCGCTTGTGTGCTCACTTCATTATTAGACAAACTCTGACCTTTTTCTGCGTTAATTACCACTGCTACAAAAGTAATTAAAAGTAAAGCCAGCACTGAGAGTCTAGATGAGCTCATTTTCGAGGTTCAAGTTGGACTGAAATCGTCTGAGCATTGACCGGCTGGATTTAAAGCAGCGTGAACAAGTCCTCAGGGCAAAAATTAACGCACCCCACCTGTCTCTTTCCTTGGTACTTTTTCTTACCTTCCTCGTTGCTGAGAAGAACTTAATTCTTGATTTTCTTGTGTTAGAGTAAGAACCAAAGTTTAAACAAAATGCGCAGTACTTTGCCGTATCTAGTGTTGTATATTATTGCGTATAAAGTTCCGGATTCGCAGTGTGAAATGCTTCACGTTACTACGACGCAAATTATGTCGTTTTCATTGTTGCGGAACAATGAATGTTGTCTAAGGGGCCCTGAGTAACGTCAACGGCCGAACAGGGAAGGAAACAAGTCAACGTTCGGAGGGTTATTCTGCGGTTCGTAGTGAAACCGACGTATATAGTGAATGCATTTGTTCTTTTTGTTGAAGGACAAGTAAAAGCTTCGTGATGTGCATGGGTGGAGGTGGAGAGGAAACCATAATGATCATAAATACATCCTTTCCTTTTCAAGGACCTGGTTTACTTATATTCGATTTATTTCTTTTTAAAATTTATTTATTTAATTACGTTCATTTCAGGACTATTGGAAATCAAGGGTATGAAGCGAGAGTCGTAATCCCCTTTCTATGAAAGGGTTATATGACTCTCGCGGCCGTTTTTCCTTCAACGGTACCCTGCCCTTTAGAACCTTACAAATTCCATTTCTTGCTCCTGGGCTTTTTGCCGACCATCTAGATTTTTTACAACAACAGCTTTTGGGCCCTCTATTAGTCCTTACAACCTTGCCGAATACTGAATAGGTAAAACTGTGTTCCTGAACAAAAGTATCATCCAATCTAGCGTGACAGTTTTGCACACATTTGGAAAATGTTAAAAAGTTTCCATAAATAGTAAAGAAATACGTAAAAAGTATTCTGAAGAATTATAACTGTGAACAATACATGCCCCAATTGATCTTATTTTCCACGCTAAATGGAATTAGTTTGATTCAGCTAAACTTGATTAAATTAAACTGAACTATCGTGACTTGCTGATCTAAGTCGGGTTTGATCGTTGTTGAATCCTGCGTTCTAGGCAAATTTAAAATACCTTATACTAATGCCGACAGATGGCGTCGAATGTTATAACCACGCATTTCAATCAATTCCAGACCTTCAGGCATTAAAAACGAAAGTATACGTAACCTTATCCCTAGTAAAGCTTTCCTTAAAGAGCGTCGTATTTTCATCCAGGTTCAGTAGGAGGAGCCTAAAAGCTGCCAGTCGATCCCAAACCGCATCCTGGAGGCCCTTTTTACCTGGCACTGTGTGACTCTTACCTTTTCCCACACGCATTCGCATCAGCTATGCACTGTACAGAAAACCATCTGTGTACCTCTTGGGACTGGTTTAAAGGTAAATTTGCCTGCGCTGCTGCTACTGGCTCTCCCAGCTTTTAGTGTTTACTTGAACTCCGTGGCTGTCAGTACTTGTTGAGTTCCGCGCGTGTTTTCTAATGGTTCGTTAGAATCGCCTCCTTTCTTTCACCAGGATATCATACCTTAGTGCACCCATAACGTAGTAGTTGACCTTCTACGGTCCCACCTTTGCAGTGACGAATATTGGCAAAGTGAACCAAGTTGGGACGAACTGAGCAAAAACTAGCTCAAGGGGGAAAAACCCTTTTGTTGTGCACAATCCAGACCCGTATCACCCTGAATCATCTTTACCTTTATTACCAAATCGGGGTGGCGTGAGCAATACTTCATTGGGCTGTTACCATGAATTTATACGTGCGGGGATTTAACCTTCTTTAGAGTAAGTAAAGGCAAATTTCGCATCATTTGCTTCCTATTTCTTTTTTTTCATTTTGAATATGTTGTAGTCCGCCAATTAGGCAGTGGTTTGCACAAGGTTATGCAAATCTAAACCTCAAGTTTGCTCCGATTTCCTTCCATGCGAGTTGGCACGGGAGTTATGGGTCCTCGGACTTTGAAAAACTACCGTTAGGTCTTCAGATTTACTTTACTTTAGGGTTCTACGGGATTTCAGGCCTCGAGGCTTTCGAATTAAACATCTTGTGGACGACTGGGCTCTTGTGGCTATTAATTCTAAAACATCTGGCATGCAAAGCTGAAAAGATAATCTGCTTGCCTACGCATTGATCAATTTTACTAGAGCAGAACTTGACGAACATGACAAGTTGAGGCTAGTTGGTCTCCACAATACGAAAATGAGGCTAGCTGTAGGTATTGCTACTCGGGGAAGGGGACGGTGACGTCAACACCTTTGAACTTGGAGGTGCCTAGCATCTTGACACAGTTTTCTTGTTGATGGTTTTATAAATGCGAAAGCCGTGTGCTATCGGATCCGAATCTTTTTTCGAATTAGAAACGTTCTTTCTCCGGCCTATTTTCGCTTTTAAAGGGATTTAAGGGCACATCCGGGCAATGGAGACTTCCGCAAAAGCAAACAAAGGAAAGCAAGGTTTAGAGATCACGAGGTTTTGTCCTGAAGATTCTAGTCAGTCTTGCGCTTAAGATTTCAACGTTAGCTCTGAAAAATTCCTAAGCAGAAGCGTTAAGTTGAAGAAGAGAACCACGCCTTGTTGGTTACCTTGGGTTGGGCGTGACAAACGGACTGTGAATCTTGTGTGCGTGAAACGAATTGACGCTTTTAAAAGTGTAAGTTTAAACAGGGGGATTCAATGCAAGAGCAGAAATTTTGGTAAAACGTTGCGCAAACGTTTGAAAGACCTACGTTTTGAAATAAGGAAGAAGAGGATTTGTTCCGCTACATTGAGCTAAGGGTCACATGTATGAATGTATGAAGAGATGGGAAAAAGTGTAAATTGGGTATGTGACAGCTTCCCGTGTTTTTGTGCTTTTGGCGACTGTGTAGGGGATAGCTTGGGAACAAGGAAATTAACCTAACGGTAGGCGAGATGGGAAGTTTTTTGTCGGTTGTCTATTGCCCGCTCGACGACAAAGACTGCATTTTTTATGCACAGACAACAACGAAACAATCGCCTATCGGTACCTTTTACTGGCATTTGGCTAAAATCGAACGTTCTCGGGTTGAGTAACACAACAGGGAAAGGAAAAACCTTCGATTTCTAGTAGATAAGGCTTTAGCCAAGGTTTTAAGTTTTTCTAAAAACTTGCGAACTGCTATACGACCAGATGCTGGCGCCAAACGTTCGCTGGGCGCCATTTGGTGGGAATTTTTCATTGTTGAATCACGATTATACCTTCCCGGACAATTTCCCCCATCTTGAGCCGTGTAAAGGGGAATTTCATAGTTGGCATTTTTAAAATGCAACATACTCCCATTGATGGTCTTTATGGCTGTGTAGCGAAATAATTTCACTGACGCGAATTTTGGGAATCTTTTATTAACTTGATGCATTTCGACTTTTCTGTGGGACTCTTGCGTTCTGTGTGCGAATTTTTGTTTGAAATTATAATTGAAGGGCTTAGAACACCTTGGATGTTTTTGTTTGTTTGTTCTCTATGCAAGAGAAGATTTTGATTTGCTTTTGTTGTTGACAGCGTTCAACGAAGCTAAACATGTCGTTTTCGTGATTGTGTAATTGGTAGGACTGCAGAACGACCTTTGTTCTTTTCTAGCGTGTTTTCAGAACGAATGGGAACATTACCAATTCGTTGCAACTGAGCGAAAGAAGGTTAGAATCAAAGGGAAAACTTTGCATATAAAATGGCGGCCATGACCGGAAACGACAATAGCGTCATCTTTTTCTCCGCCAAGACTTGTCCCACGCTCTAATCATGACCATATAAGACATCAGTAAACCTACTCAAAGTGCGAATTCGAGTTAACATTCAAGCTTTGCTTTTTCAATCGTTGGTGTTGGTCAGTTGCGGTTATTAATTCATCTGTCATCGGGTTTTAATCCTGAGAATTTTTCTGCATGTACATTGGGCGGAAATGAGGCAGACGCAGGTGTTTCTTTAAAAGTCTAAGAGCTTTTGGTTTCAATGGCTGCATTTCCTGCGAACTTGGGATACGGGAAGTAGCAGATAATATAAACCAACAGGTGCAGTTCGGTTTGGTTATTTTGGGAAGTCTTCGAATTCGAATAAACACACCTGCTAACCTTTTTTTTATTATCCTTATCCTTTGGCACATTCCTATCAGAAATAGCACGTAAAGATGACTAGATGTTTCAAGTGGTAGTTAGCAAATTAGACTCCTTTTTGGTAGTCTGTTCCTCTAATTCCTTATTTCATTGCACTGGTACGTAGAGGTACTCCTGAACTTGTTAGGCAGAGAACCCACGCCAAGCCTTAAGCCAGGTAGGCAAATAAACGTAGAGGAAAAAGGGGCCCAAGTGTAATACCTGGCGGGAAAAGTAACGGGAGTTTCCTCTTCCTTGTTGGTGTTGAACACTTGAACGCGGGCCCTTATAGCTAACCAAAAAAAAAAACCTGGACTCCGGACACCACGACTTGGGTTGTGGTAGAGAAGCACGTAAATGACAACTCTCGCTAATGCACGGTTGTATGCACTATCGTATTACATTCCAAGGAGCTCAAAAACCTTCGATTTTGAATTACTGTAATGTTCTCCTTTTGAATTCTTGTAATATTTAATTACAGCGTCAGCTCAAGCGACGAAGCAAAACGGTGTCTCAGTGGACCTTTACTGTACAAAATGTAAAAGTAAATAAAACAAACTCTTGATTTATAGTTATAAAATGCTAAGTAAAGCATTTCAAGTTTTTGGGGCTTTGTCTAAACAAACATGAAAATTGGAGGTAATTGCGTAAAGCGTAGAACTTATTTTACAGGGAGTGTTAAATTGTCGTATGCCACACCTGAAAGCACGTTTAAAAATCGTTGATCGTAATTGATACGATTTAATTTTTATTGGTTTATTGAACCTTACATTTTTTAAATTACTGGAAGCAAATTTGAACAGATGGCTAAAGTACCGAAACAACTTTCTTGATCAAATTCAGGATCATACTGGAATTTCTTCAAGGGTCAAGATTCGCAAAATAAAATTTGTATAAGAAGCGTAAAGAATAATTTGTATGAGAAGTATAAAGGGTGGAAAGGGATTAAATGTAACTCAGGTCATTAAATATTCGGTTTCTTTTTCTAATTTTGCCGTGGAAAACTGAAAACAGTCAAGTTTCCATAACGGTAAAAGACGGTGGTCGACCCTTTTTGCGGTTGTTTTTCGATCACTTCTAAATGCAAAATATTATTTTAGAACAATTTATGCTAATGGCTTTTCTACTTTTACAGGTTCAAGTAGGGTTGTTTGACGTGTTTTCTCCCACCCATGGGTCGTGGGTGGTACAACCTGGGTAATTGAAAACATTTCGGGGCCCCCCAAATGCCGTACCTTGTCGCTGCCCCCCATGCCCCTCCTGGTGCAGAACATCCGTCTTCTCAAGCCCAGGTCAGAGGTCAGATAACTACAACCGTGGGGCGTCCTCGACCTGCCCGGCACCGTAGTCGACCTCGTTCGCTTGGGTCGCGTCTCAAGAAGCGTTTGGGCCTCTTGCGACCTCATTCCAGCTCGTCTACGCCTTCTTCGGCCGAATCGGAATCTTCCGATTCCGAGCCGGATACTAAGAACCATGGCCAATTTATCGCGTCCAATTATGTATTCCAATACCGGCATCAGTACGAGAACCAACCCGAAAACTTGATGCGACCCGTTACCGTCCACGTGGAACACCCAGGTATAAAATTCTTTGAAGATTCTTACCTACTTTCCTTCTAAAGAAAGGAAGATTTTTTTTTGTGAGGGTTAACCAAAGAGGTCCAACTCGGTTAGAAATTGACAGGTTTATGAATCGGATACTCTCAGTTTCCAGACAGTTTAGAACTCGCTTTTAGACAGTTTAGATTTCAACACTGGCATTTATGGCAAGTAATTTAGAAAGTAAAGGAATTTCGATGGAATCCTTTTACGGTTTCTTTGGTGATAAATTGGTTCCACACATTTCTTATCGTCGGTTTATAACAATCCCCACTTTGTAATTGTAATTCTGACTTGATTACCAGGCTTTCTACTTTCAAACAGTTCTTTTTGTATTAGGAATCTCGAAATTCAACATTTCGTAATTATACCGTAACTTTGGCAGGTTTATTTTTACAAATTAAGGCGCATTAAGGCTCCCGTACAGCTTAGCTCGTTACACCCAAGCTACCGAGAGAAGGGGCGCATTCTTTGAATGGGGGTGTACGAACGCGCATTGCCCTGCGCATGGATCAGTGCAAAGGACAACTTTATGACCAGCTACTCAAATTGCAAGAAATTTTTCTGTAAAAGATACGCAAAAATTATATATAGGGCAAACAGTGTCGAAATTCACAATTTGGCTTTATCGCATAAGTAAAAACATAACTTGCATTTTTTAAATTTGTGAAGGCAAAAACCTAGAGATGGAAAACTCTCTTCTTCTCCATATTGGGATTCCCTTTCCTTTACTTTTTGGTAAGAGTCCTTCTGCCTCCCTATGCTATCATTCCTAGAAAGCTAATAAATAATAGCTTGGGATTGCTGGCTTTAAAAAATGCCCAAACCCAGCACGTTTTACTTTTGATCCTATGAAATACAACATTCTTGTGAAAGAGAAAGGAATTTCGGGATTCCTTTTGGTTCTTTTCTGCGAAAAAAAATAATATTTAAGAATGTTGCTTGGGCACTCATTCAACTGTTTGATCAACAAAGGTAAATAATCGTGACTATGATAACAATCGGAGTTCGAATAAGTTCGAAACGAGTTTTTCCGCTTTCAATTAATTTGATACACTTATCAAGTTTGGGGTATTTAATGAGTGCTAGTGCCAAGTGCGCTTGTGGTTTAGTTGAACATTGAACCGTATCCCACAAATATTATTGCTAAACGAAGCTTTCAATCTCCTTTCTCTTTTCCCACTTTCATTTTTGTCTTTGTTTTTTACATGCCATATCTAGTAGCGTACCAACCACGCAGCACCCCAGCGCGTCCACAGTTCTTACCAATGACGTCGTCCGTTTATACCAACCCCTGGCTTTCGCGGATAGAAGGGGCATGGCTCACCCCATCCCAAATGCAAGTGACCAACAATAACAATGAATCTCCTCCAAACATCTCCGTCCCTCGTCGCCTAGTCAATGCTCCCCATAATAATAACACTTCAATTCCCAAGCCCTCCAATCCGCTGATATCTGTCCTGACCATCACACCGGATACTACCGTTGCTATCGACCGCCCGGGGCTAACGGTAAGCGGTCAACGCATTTGCATTGTCACAGGCGGAAATCCGGAACCCGCAACGTGTGCTGTTCCCCCAGCAGTACGGCAAACCTCTGTGGTAAAGATCAACAACGACGATGAACCCCAAACCAACACCATTTCAGTGCCAGTTGTTATCGAAAATGCCCCACAATGTATATCTGTAACTAGCACAGAAAACGTAACTGGGTTGAAAACAGATGCTAATCCACATTTCTTCCAATACAAGTTGCGAAGGAGTTTTAGCGAGCGGTCTCACCATAACAACCCGCGCCGTCTCTTTCAAGACACCACGCGGTTGCATGAAAACCGAACCCGTCCCTCGCTAGCGAACGTTTTTCCGGACCGACAAACTCAGTCGACACCGACCACGTTAGTGAAACCACACGTAACCCGCCCAAAAGTCCCTCCCCCACCTCCACCTGACCTTTGTTTACCGCCAACCGATCTCCCGCCCCCTATTCCCTCAATAACAACAGAAGCCGCACCCCCGACTCCACCCCCTCGCCGCATATTCCGTTTCACGAAATCCGAGTTAAAACTCCTGGAACACCAACTAGGAGAAGACAGTGATTCTAAAAAAGGATTTGAAACAAACCAGGAAGCTGATCCATCGACAAGGGAAGAAGGGAATCCCTATTTAGAGATTTTGACACCCGGAATCACTACATTTGGTGGACGGCCGCTAAGTAATCAGCTCGTAAGCTGGTCCTCGTGGGCTGGCGTAGCCTCAGGGAGGCAGAATGCCGGGCCTAGGCCACCTGTTGCCAACCGAAGCAACCAAACACCAGAGGCAGAGCCCCAGGAAGGCATTTATGAACGTTTGGCCATTGAGAAACTGGGCATTTTGGGTTACCGAACCCGGGATGAGAACCTGAATGACAGCACTAGTTCTACAACACAGAAAGTGGTACCGAAACGGCGGCCTGTTTCCAGGTTGTGGCCGTCATTTTCGACCTTGACCAAGCCGAAATTAACCGTTTTAAATGGATCAAGCCCGACCAACACCAAGATCACTTCGCCGGAAGGAGATCCGGTTTACGAGCAGTTTCGAGATCATATTTACGAAGAAATAGGCGAGCGCAACTGTTCTAGGGGAAGAGATGACGCGGAGGAGAATCACGAAGAAGAGGAAGACGAAGATGAGAAGGAATTGAAGCCAGGGTTGAGTCGCTTGCACAGAGGATCTTTTGCTAGGGCATCCAAGCAAGAGATTTTGCAGTTTTTGGCCGAGTTGCAGAACAGAAGTCCCGGGCAGTCATCGAGTCCAGTACCGTCAGAAATATTGATCAGATCGCCAGAGTTAGACGAGGAGGATGAAGAACTAGCCAGCTTGTTAAGCGCCTTAAGGAACCAGGCACTGCGGACCAGCAACCGCAGTAATACCAGTGATTCAAGTGATGATAGTGTTGAGGCATTCATTAGTGAAAAACAGGTATTTTTCTATTTTTAAAAATTATTATTTACGCATCTTATATGCCTATTTGTGTATCTTTTTTAGTGGAAAGGGATTGCGGAGGTTGAACGCACTGATTCGGGCGTCGGATCGGACACCTGTCCTAGTTACGGTCGTAGTAGAGCACGGTGGCAGACCCGGATGCCCTCATCAACCGAATTACTCGATCCGACCGTATCAGATGCACAGGAGCAAGTTTGTACCTGCATGGATTGTGACTCCAGCTTGGAAAAAGAAAACCCGAGGTAATTTCGAAAGCGTTCCTAATCTCGAAAAAATAAAGCTAATTTTTATTTCCATTTGTTTAAATTGAAGTTTCCTGATTAAAGCTCCTTTTCACATTTATTTGGCTTGTTCGCAGGAATAGTTCTTTGCCTTTACTTTGCGGGCGCTGTGCACAACGGCGAGGAGAGCGCAAAGAGGTATTGGCGGAATTGGTAGAGACAGAAATTCGCTACGGACGCGATCTAAGGGTTCTTCTCGAAGAGTTCCATCGACCCATGCTCGTGGCGGGCTTGTTAACGCCTTTACAACTCGACAGCATCTTCCTCAACGCACATCAGTTGTGGGAGCAGAGTGTGCAGCTGAGCACGCGGTTGAGGGAAGCGGTTGAAATTGCACTGGAGCAAGGTGACGAGGATTTACTGACGGTTAACGCGGGAAAGTTGTTCGTGACACCGGATGCTCATGATATGCTCCGCGCCTTTCAGGCGTATTGCCTCGGTTCCGGAGCCGCGGCGTTGCAATTGGCAGCGCTCGAAAAGGAACGCGAGCTATTAAGACTCTTCCTAAGGGCTTCGCAGTTGGAAAACCCGGTAGTAAGGCGAATGTCTTTGCACGCGTTCCTGATGGTACCTGTCCAACGCGTAACGCGGTACCCGTTGCTCCTTAACCGCTTGCTGAAAGCTACGGCACCCACGGATATCGAAGGCAGAAATCAGCTGAGAGAAGCCTTAACTAGTCTCCAAAAGCAGCTTGAGTCTATCAACGCCGTAAGTAACCCTGTAATTTCTCGGTCTACGACATTGCTAATGAACTACATAAATTCATTGAAATTACAACGTTAATCGGAATTTGCACGAGAAACTGAGCTTGGAATCAAGCGTCAATTTGTAAAAGTTCAGTGCGAATTTCAAGTTCTTATATACTCGAACTTCCGTTTCTGCAGCAAAAATATAATATTAGAGAAGTTGAATCTAAGAAGTTTAAACTTTTGGGGAGAAATTAGTTGAGTTAACGCAATTTCAACTTTGGCAATCATAGGCTGCCCAAGACTTGGGAACGCGGCGGGGATGGAAACGCGTCACAGCGCCACAAGTACCTTTGCGGAGAAATAGCGCAGATTTGGACCTAACAGCCTTGCGCATGCGCAAAGTAAACCGAAATCTCTTATTCTAAGTAAAACTCGGCTTATAACGTTCTAATTTCGTTTCCTTTTGGTGTAATTTTCTAGTTGGCCTTGGCTACTGTCAAGTGGAGTGAAGAAGAAGCGCGTGTCGTTATGGAAGGCAAGCTTCTCTACACGCAGCCCAACGAGCTTTACACCACTAGAAGGGGGAAAGGCCTCAAACTCCATCCGGTGTGGGCTGTTTTGCTTAGTTTACCCTTCGATTATCAATCTGCCTCGGAAAACATGGTCAAAAGCCCCAGTTTTTCGCTCTCTGAAGACAAAGAAACAAGTTTAACCACCCGCACGTTAGGCACAATAGACGAATCGGGCGAAGCTGATCCCCAGCAGGATTCCAGTTCGGATTTAAGTGAAAGCAACTTTCTCAACGAAACTGGTTTCGTCTTCAGCCAGCGTCACAATCCCAAAGTGAAAGAAGCTGTCTTAATCTTGGTGAAAGATAAAGGCAAACCTGCCTTAATTCGAGTAAATAAGTTTCTTTGGGCTTATTTATGTATTGTGTAGCTTTTAAAGTTTCGTTTTGCATATTACGGCATTGTTAACACTTTCTATTAACTGTAGGATCCACTGTGGCTCAGCCAGTGTTTAGTGTGTGTGGACGCCGAATGTAATGACTGCGTGGAAATCCAGGAGCCGTTGGCTGCTTCTAACGCTTTGACGTCGCCCAGTAAGGGGCGTGGCCTCTGTATCTTGAAAGCCTCTGCTGGTTATGCGATTGAACCTTGGGTGGCGGCTTTGAAGTACCATTCTATTACCCTGGGGAAGTTTAAGCAGCGAAGAGCAGCCTTATCGCATATTTTCCATCCTTTTGCAAGTGATACTATCGTAAATTCCTCTGTTTAAGGCAAATCTTCATATTTTTAGCTATGTAGCCTTGTAAAATGTACAGGAGTTTCATTTATTAGTCTTTCTCCTGTGTGAGAGGGAAACCGTTTGAGTACAGTACAAAGCTTAAGTTGATATTTTGGTGTATTATTCGCTACAAATCGGTACAACTTTCATTAAACTATGTCACTTTTGAGAGCTTCAGGTTCAGTGGGAGCCGAAGGTAGCAAACCGTATTTTTCGGCCAAATCCAACTCGAATGTGGCTAGCGAAGCTTTGAAAGTGATCTCAGAGGCGTCTGCAGCTAAGGTATCTTTGGGTTGCTCTAAAAAAGTAAATCTTTGAACAAAAATTGCGTAAAAAAGTAGCAATTTTACCAAGATAAGTTTCTTTGTTTTTATAATCTACAGTTTCTTCAGCGGCTACAGGCACAGGAAGGATTCTTCCTGTTCGCGAAGACACACGTACTCTATCTCCTTGTTCCGTGTACCTCCATTCAGCCCCGGTAGCTTTGCTAAAGGATTTACAATTTTAGAAAATGGGGAAAAGAAAATTGAGCTTGAACTAACTCGTCAGAAGGATCCACCAAAGCCACTTGATTGGTGACTAACAAGGGTGCTTCAGAACGAACAAACATGCCAGGGTAGTCGGCCGAACTAGCTATTCGACGATAATGCGTATTGAGACCTTCCACGGTAACCCAATTGCGTTCTTGAACAACGTAATTGACAAAACCAAGCTTTCCTTTATCTTTTCCCACGAGGATTTCCACCTATATAACAATGTTGGGACAATAAACTAGTAAATCCTAAGTAGAAATTAACAAATTTTGCACGATGTATACCTTGTCACCCTTGAAAATGGTCCAGTCTTTAATGGGCTCGATAAAAACCTTCTTTCGCTGTTGCCCAGGGTTATTTTGGCGTTTAAACTCCTCCGACCAGGGTCTGTTCATGGTAAAACGGTACTTTCTTCGCTTGATATCTTTGGGTAAATACTGAGGAAGTCCTCTTGGACTTTTATAATAAACCTAAAAGGTAAAAACGCACAACTATAGCTCGAATATAATATCGTATGTAAGATTTAAGTGACAAGCACGCGTTGTTTACTTGCTCCATGGTTCTTTTAATGTACGAATCAGGTAGGCCGGACGCTTTTTTGGTAATTTCTCCAACAGATTCAAACGCAGTTCTCAGTAATGCAGTTAACCTCATTCTAATGCTTTATTGCTTTCAATTCCTATTGATTATCTTAATGTTAGCCACCGGAAACACCAACAGTAAGTTTTACTTCTATTATTTTTCTCGGATTTCTCTAGCCTAACCAACAGATAGGCCATCTGGAGATACCCAGTTCAAACATTATGAGCGCGCCAATGGAATAGCGACTCAACGTGGTGAGCTGTGGGACTAGGAAGAGGACGCGGGCAAGCCGGACAAGAAGGCGAGGGAGACGGCATCGCTTTAGACAGCGGAGACCATCCAGAACGCACGGTGAAAGGTTTTCCATCCGAAGGGTTATAACACCGAACCAACCCCTTCAAAACATCATGACGGACCCGGATACGCAGCCGGAACAGCAGAAGGTTGCCCCGGAGAAGCAGGTCATCGGTAAGTTTGCATAATTTCGCTAATTCCAATCGGCCAATTCAATCATGTGGCGTCCGGGCGTGGTAAGGCATGGCGCGGTGCGGTCCGCTCATGGCGGCCATTGTCGCTGCCTCCGTGCCCCGCCGTTCCAGACTTACAAAAGATGGATGAAGCATATGGACCAAAACTGGTCCAAAGGTTCTTTGGACCAGTTCAAAGAGTTTATCTGTAGTATTGAATCAGTATGATGTTACCATGCTTGCTTAGCGAAACTTAGCTTTTTAGTACCATTAAGCACAGTATTAAGATAAATTTCCACTAAAAAGGATTCCAGGTCTTAATTGGTTTAACTTTTTTATTGCAGCCACCAAAGTGACCGGCACTGTCAAATGGTTCAATGTGAAGAGTGGCTACGGGTTCATCAACCGGTAATAATTAATATTTTTAAAAAAACTAATTCTATAGTGGGTCAATTTGATGAAAAGTAGCGGCATCTAACGCGTTTTTTCGTTTATTCCACAGTAATGACACCAAGGAAGATATATTTGTCCATCAAGTACGTTAACATCACTATCTCTAAGCTTTTCGTCGTTAGTACAGAAGTTCAGTTCATAGTATACATAGAGAAAGTGCCCAAAACCTTGTTAGACGTCTCCTGGTTTTGGTTTTGATTCCTTGTTATCCTTGGAAGGGAATGGAGTTGAAATTTATTTATTTTAATGAAGTTTCGCTTTTGATTTCCTAGATTTATATTCTGATCGAGAACCGTTAACGAAAGTCAGACTAAATGAAAAAGCATTTGAGTTGAAGACACATTTAAGGAGACTAATTGTGTTATTTTTTTAAATTAATAATTTCGCGGAAAGCGTTCCTAAAATGCAGTCTATTTTAGACTTGCATATGTTGGTGTCTTGTCCACCAATTGAAAAACATTAGTCTACAAACGAAAGATTTTTACAATTTCTTGCAGTGTAGTGAATTTTCTCACTTTAAAATTAGTTATCATACGATAATCTTTCTATACATTATTAGATTAAAATAAGAAAAACCAAAGCTTGATAAAAAAAAGTCTTACTGAAAGCTAGCGAGTCAAGTTCATTAATTAAGGGAACATTAAATTTGTGCTGGGAGTTAATTCATATTTATTTGTTTTTTATAGACGGCCATTGCCCGTAACAACCCCCGCAAAGCCGTTCGCAGCGTGGGAGACGGAGAAGTGGTCGAGTTCGACGTCGTTGTAGGAGAGAAGGGGAACGAAGCGTTCAATGTGACCGGCCCAAGTGGCGAACCCGTCAAGGGCTCCCCGTATGCTGCTGATCGTCGCGGGGGTTATCGCCGCCGTTTCGGCAATCGCAGCGAACGCAGCACTTCCGGCGAACGCCCCGAAGGACGCGTCAGTGAGAGTGGAGGTGGGCGTGGCCGCAGGAGACCTCAGCGTGGGCCCAAGAAGGACACGGATACCAACAATGAAGGTTTCTAGTGCATATTCCATATAATAACAAATACCTTACACTCGTCTTATTTAAAACGACCTTAATAAGACCTTCTTTATCGATTCTTTTGCCATTTGTTTTTATGTTAGAGAATTTTCTTGTGCACTAAATTGTCACATTTTATTTCCCATTTCAGAAGGATCGGGAGAAAATGATAATGGAGACGAAAAGGGTCAAGAAGAAGGCGGCTCTCGTGGAGGAGGAAGTCGTGGACGTGGACGCGGTGGATTCCGCGGCGGCGGTCGTGGTCGTGGCGGATTCCGTCCACGTTACTACGCTCGTCCCCGCCCTAGCCAGTCTCAAGATTCGGACGGCAAAGGAGAAGGGGAAGTAGGAGAAGAAGACAAGGGGGAGCGTCGTAGTGGACCACCCCGTCCACGTGGCGAAGGAGGTGAAGGTGGTCGAGGACGTGGCGAAGGGCGTGGAGGCTTTCGTCGCCGCTTTTTTGGACGTCCTCGTCGTCCACGCAGCCAAGATGGTCAACCCACCTCTGAAGGTGAAGCGACTGGCACTGATAACGAAGGCCAAGGATCACGCCCACCGCGTCCCCGCCCCCGTTACCGTCGTCCCGGCCCTGGACGTGGCCGTGGAGGCCGCCCTAGGTCTTCTGAAGGAGACCGTAAGGTAACGAATTAGTTTTTCAACTCTAAATGTTTCTGTTTTCTCGTTTCCCACCTTGTTTATCACTTTCGCATCATTCTACATCCTTTTCGTTGAGGGAGGAAAAGTTCATTTACGTTGAATGTGTTCTGATTGGTCGCATGTTCCTTTTAGGAGGCCAGTGAGACTGGTGCGCAGTCTGAATCCTCTGCTCCTGTTAAGGTAGTTAACCTCTTGTTTTGATTTCTTTTTTATTCTGATTTTTTTATGCTTTTGTATGCATTAAGCAGCCATTTTAATTAGTTCAAGTAATTTCCGTTCAATTATTATGCCATTTTACTCGCTTGACTTTATTTTTCATCTTCGCGTAATATTTACACTCGAGATTTATTAGATTTTCAATTTATGAACGTTTTGAATTTATGTTTTGCTTTTGCAATTAGCTTTTCATTCACTTAGCAATTATTGGAATTTTGATTTTAAAAGTATTTAAATTTTTAGGCTGAAGGACAAGCTGTGGAAAACACCGTCAATGAAAGCAGCGCATAAGATCCTCTCAAGATCTTTCATTAGAGCCAAGGAGGCGTGGCTTAATCCTTTTGAGCACCAAAATCTTTCGAAGGTATTCACCATCCCACGCCCCCCTTTTCTAGCTCTTACAGCCCAGTTTACCCAAAAAGTTTTCCCTCTCCAAGTTTCTTTCGATTCGTTTTTCGTGTTTTAAGAAAACAAAAACAACGTTTGCTCCGTTTCTGCAAAACGAGCCGATTCGTTTTTTTTGTTTCATTTCGTAGCATTTTAGCACAGAAAAGAATTTCAGTTACTATCTGGCAAGAAAAAACGCCGTGATAGAAAAAACCCTGAGAAATGTCAGGGTTTGCGTTAAAATTGTTTGCGTTATGGAAGCCCCTCCCACTTCTCTTCCTCCCATTTTTTCCTTTTTTTATTCCTATTGGGTTTTCCTTAGTAAAAACAACTCTAAAGCTGCTGAGAATAGGAACCCAAAAAGAATATACCTTCACCTTTACACGGGTGCAAAGAAAGTTTCACTAACAGCCATACCAATCAAATATCCATTAAAGAAACCCTCAATTTTTTTGAGCGCCGCCCTTTCAAATAAGTTTTTGCAAAATGAGGGTTTTTATTGAACATCAGGATTTTTTTGCACCTACAGATTTAACCAAAACATCCAAGTTAACATTTTTACCAACTTAGTTCCCTCCATTGTTAGAGGTAATTAAAAAGAAAACACCAAAAAACTACCAACAACTTTTTTTGGTCAATAACGGGCGGCCACCGAAATTTTTAAGAACAACTTTGTCAAGCCTTTACTCCACACAGGCACATAAAAAGAAGTAAAGTAAACTTAAAATGCAGAGAAGATTAACAGGGAGGAGTTGTTTACGTTCCTTGACCGTTTTTCTGTTCGAAACATGGCGCAGATTCAAGTGTTTGAATCACGCACCAAGAGATGGCGGAAAAGTCGGAAGTCCTTACCATCATTGCAACAAAACAAGCTCCACCCCCTTGCTTCTTGTACGTCAAATAAACATCTTGGTTTAGAAAAAATACCAGTTTTTCCTGTTTTTTGAAACAAAAAGCTTGTTTTTTCATTGGAAGAGACGCAAAGTGGGGGGCGTTGCCACATTTACACAGAAGTTTTGTGTATGGCGAGTTTTCAGTTTTCTTTCTATATCCCCCCACCACCAACCCCCAATCCCGAAAAATCAACTTGCAAAGAAACAAAACAAGCCCCTTTTGTAATTTTGAATCTGGTTTGCGTTAAAGAAGGCAAAACGAAGCATACAAACCATCGTAACACGTAGTACAAGGCAAAAAAGTGAAGTTTTTGGACGTCATCGATCCTTTGAAGAATGCACATGGGCCTTAAACAATTCCTTTTAAACTCTCAGTTTCCCACCGTACCTCAAAAGAAAAAACATCATCTTTAAACCCCCAAACTCTCCCACCAATTGTGTTCATTGGCTAAAATTTGACCTCGGCCAGTACAAGATTTCTTTTTGCTTTTTTCGTTTCTGAGAGCTGTTAAAACGGTACATTTTTGTATAAAAACAGTTTGTTTTGTCTTCAATTTTGTACAATTTCCATTAAAAAATCATGCAAGTTGTGCCTCGGACAAATTTGAATCCCACCCAAACCGGCGGGTTTCCATAATTTCCCGCACTACCTGGTAACGGTTTTATTTGGCTCCGCCCATTGTCTTCTTTTCCTGTTAGCCAAGTAATTTCTCTCACGTCGCAGTAAAAGGAACAAATGAACTTACAAAGGACACAAGTTTCCGAGTTATCAAGAAAAAAAAGTCACCATCCCAGCTGATTGCGGACCTAGTTTGAGGCCTGTAACATGTGCATTTTCCAATAAAACGAGACGAGAAAATTTATGGAGTTTATTTTAATTTAGATCATGATAAGGTTTTTAGGACGACACAACTATGAATTTCAAAGTTCTACGTTAAACTGGTAGGCTTTTTCGTCGCCTATAATCCCTGAATTATCGGAACGCTTGAAACAAGTAATTAAAGAAAAAAATGGAACTGAATTCATTTTTATCCGTTTTTCTCGGCAGATCTGCTCGTTTTTATGACGCCTGCGGCGTTTCACTAGTTACGCTTACGGTAGTATCGTTCGCAGCTACGGAAAGTTCTGCTTTGATTTGCTGCGTCGTTATTTCCGGTTTGGGTTCAGCAGCTACTCTGGATCTTAACGTATCCAAATCTTCCCGAAGTTTAACCATTTCCTCCTAAGGAAACAAGTATTAATGAGCTTAAATCTAGCTAGAAATTTCTGAAAGTATCACTTACTTTTGCAGCTACGATTTCGTTGTCGGCATCTTGAATTTTATGGTCAAATTCTTTGCGTTCGTCAGCAAAGTTGTTCATGATGGTTTCTCGTTCGGCTTCCCATTCTCTCTTCTGTTTCTGCCACGTTTCCGATATCTTCTTCTTCTCCTCCGTCTCAACTATAAGTAAAAACTGTATTAAAATAATGAAAGAGATTAAAAAGTCAGATTTTTTTTTTTTATTTACTTTGTAGTTGCGTGACCAAATTGTTCTGCTCCTCTGCTACTACCAGGGCTTTCACATTAGCGGCTTGGAGTTTTTCGTGAAGATCGTAAAGCACGATCAAAGCAGCTGCTCCTGCCGCAACCAGCAATAACGTGCTGACGAAACGCCAGGCACCACTTTTCCAGCAAGATTTGCCACCCTGATACTTCCCGTTGTACATCATGCCCTTATAGTCACAGTCCGGATAAGGAACTGCTAGTACGGTTGTAGTAACTCGAAACTATCAAACCCCGAGTCTTTGCATCCAAACGATGAGTAACAGGTTTCGCGGCAGTGTCCACGTCGATTGGAAACACCTGCCGTGAATAATTGTCTCCGTTTCAGAACTAGGCATGCTTTATCCACTTTGTCTCTACTCGGTCTGGAATTAATTATATCCTTATTAAAATCATCATCGTTACTTCCAATCGTGATAAACCTACACGCTGCAGACTGTGATAAACAAAACTCCGAATTGTACGCTTATTTTTGTAATCATTAAAGCACGCAATCCGCAATAACAGAATCGAACATTTACATTGTCGCACGTCCTTGCGTTAAACGTTTTAGTCCTTCTTTACTACCTTTGGCATCATAAAGTTGTGATGTGCCTTACAAGTCCACAGCGTTACAGTCATAATCACTTGACAAGTTATTTATCTCGGTATTGTCACAAAATAAGAGTGAAAAAGATTGGACTTTTTCATAATGCGCGCCAAGTTTCAAATCGATAAGACGTAAATCGGCGCTAGAAATCGATTTAGATGAAAGATAATGGAAAGGTGGCCTGGGTGTGGCTACAGAGTAGGTGATGTGCGTTTCTGTTCACTTTCTCCCCTGTGAAGAGGGCAAATGACCCCCTTTTCGCCCTTACTTCCCTCCCCTTTTGCTAAAAAAGAAGGGGAAGGCCAGGAAAGGGGCGGGAGGGGGGACATCGAAGCCTGGCCGAGCGTATACAGGGCTGTGTGTGCTTGCTGAGCGAAGGAAGAGAGTTCTGCCCTTGCTTGGTCGTCTCCGGAGACGTCGTTTTCGCGTACAAAACCTGCACTCATTACCATGTCAGTGAAGTTTCCTTCCTAATTTTGCACCTGTCTCTACCCCGTAATCTCCAAGGTAAGCTAACAAC
Organism: Lepidurus apus apus; assembly: GCA_022832285.1. Lineage (NCBI taxonomy): Eukaryota > Metazoa > Arthropoda > Branchiopoda > Notostraca > Triopsidae > Lepidurus > Lepidurus apus. The sequence continues at coordinate 36,914 of JAGJRO010000047.1, read as the reverse complement.
TAAATGCACCACGCAAACCAAGTTATTGATAGGTTATTTGTTCTGTTTTCGAACCGTTATGTTGGGGGCCAATCCTCATGATATATGTTCCTTCATACTCGCCCAAATGCGCACTCGATAGTTCACGAAAGCTGGTTTCCCCTTCGTCTATGCGGCATGGCTTAAAATATATTTATATGAGACTTCAAAAGGAAATTGTAAAAAATACAGAACCCTGGATCGAAGCCAATGGAACATAGGAACACTAAAATTAAAAACTTTCGAAGAAATCTCTAAATCTTTCATTTTAAATTATTTTATTTTTAATCAGAATAATAACTTTACTGGGGACGGGGGTAGACGAGGACATTTTGAAATTCTGAGGAGAATGGGAGGAGTAAGCATCACAGAATATTAGGGTTATAATAAGTTTTGCTGAGCCAAAAAAAATAGCTTTGCGAGGGATGGAAAATATGGGTAGGGAGTCTGGCGTGGCCGTTTTGGCCTACGTGCCCAAATAAGTTCTCACGTGCCGCTTACTCCCGTCGGTTTTAATCGTGTATAATTCACTGTTGGCTGAGGGAGAATCGATCTTCTGACGAAGATCAAAGTGCGGGGAAAGGGCCAGTAGCTTTACTAAATTTAAGGCTTTTCTTCTGTAGTTTTTAAAGAATTTGGATAGCCTTTATTGTTCTCATAACGTGCGAGATATTAGGCAGTAAATTTAGCCAATGGCAAGCCAAAAGCTTTCCGTTTTAGACTTTTTTTTTTAGTTGGTGCAAAACATGTTCCTAACACGAGACTCGGGCAGAGGGCGAGTTCATTGTTCAAAGGGGTTACCGCCTCCGGGTGGGGAGCTTTCCAGATTAAATGGCAAATCCCTCCCTCCTTTATCTCACTGGAGCTATAACCGAAGTACTAGAAAAATTTATATGATTTTATGATTTTAGATCATTTCTTTGTAGCTTACGAATATTCACTGGTAACACACACAAAAAAAACAGATTTTTTTTTATAAAAAACTAAAGCTCTGCGCTATTATGAAGAGTTCGAAATTGGACTTGAATTTATTTTGAAAAGTAGCTTTTGATTACTCAAACCGTAAATAGTCCTTGATGGAACAAGGCATTGAAGCTTTGGTTTATTTACAACGGAAAGGCAAATGGTATTCTTGTGAGGTAACGTGCAATAAGAAACTCCTGAGCTTCCTTGAGCTAACAAAATAGTTGAGTAGTTTGCGATTGCTGGGGATAAATACACAAATTTTATATACAATCAGTCGAAAATCATGCATATCTGTTGCTGGTCGCAAAGTTTCCTTCCGTGGAAATAGTCAAGAATGAAAATAAGATTCGTGTGTTGTATCTCAAGAAATTTTCATTGTTGAACCAATCATGTCTTTTCCCCACAAGAAATAACGTGTTATTTTTCGTGAAATTTAGAAATTTCTTAGTTTTGAGAAACTTCGATTCTTATAGGGAGTTATCGAACGTCCTCGACGGAAAGGGTTTTCTTTTGCTTTGGCTGTCTAAAGAGGTCATGCGCAGTAGCCCGTGTTTCAAAAGGAAGTGTGTACAAGATTGTCTCGAGACAATTCATCTAATCTTACCTTGTCCTAGAAAGCAAGTTAGTCCAAACCGAAGCCTACGGTTTTAGAGAGCACAAGGGTCCGTTGACGTTGACACTGCCACCCTGGACAGCCTTTTTTCCCTCGCCAAGGTCGCATAAATGATTTCAAAGTGAGACAGCTCTGCTCTAGGCAACCAGACTTTCATTGTTGTCTTAGTCTTGATGTAATGAATGCTTTTAATGCTTTTGGACCATATGTCACCCAGTTTCTTTTTAGACCTTGTGGGAAGATCGAAGTGAATTACCCAATAATTTGTTTATATTTTGTCTCATTTTTTTAGAACGATGGAGAGTAAGTCAGGGGTCAAACGCAAAGCAGCCGCACCACCCAAGAAAGTGAAAGCCACGAAGAAGTCCTCCGTTCGAAACGAAAAGCTGAAGAAAGAGCCACTTTCCAAGAAACCGAAATTGGACAAACCGCAGAAAACTGAAAATGATTCTAAAAATCCAAACAACAAGCTCAAGAAGTCGCCTGTCCAGCCTCAAAAGTTGGCTAAGAAAAGCGGCAAGGAAGTGGCCACGATCGAAAAGGAAAATCCCGCAAAGTCTCTTAAGAGAAAATTGTCTAATAGGTTAGAGGAACACCAATCTCAAGAGCTTCTAGCCAGCAATGCTCCATTGAAAGCGCTTGACAATAAAAAACAGACATCGAGTAGTTCCTCGCCACCTCCCAAACACTTTACTTTCCGGGTGGAAGACTGCCAAGTGATTGTCACCCCCCAGGGCCGGAAAACTTACTACTGCGACATTTGCCAAGGCGAATATAAACGGATTTTCAGCCTGAAACGTCACTACTTACGCTCCCATCTCAATTACCTTTATGTAAGCGAACAAGATATGAAAAACTGCGGTATGGTCACCCCTGATAAAACGGCCATCGATAGCAATATCTTGGCACAACAGGCCTTAACCTCTCCTTCTGCTTCTACTCAACCAAAACATGCGAAAGCTACGGTAGAATTTCCCAGATTGTTCCGTTGCCACTTATGTGGGTCGCTGGTTGACACGAAAGCACTCCTTGTGGAGCATTTATTGGAGCATAAACGGCCAGCGGACGATCAAACCCCGAATCCGGCATTAGAATCAATTAACTCAGCGGGAGTCGACAGGTATGTGTGCAGGAGATGTCATAAAGCCTTTTCGACACGTAAGTTGTACCGGACGCACCAAAAGAACGTGAAATGCGGACGAAAACCCCAGCAAGGGCCGTTAAATTCAAGTGAACCAGTCAGCGCCCTTGTAGCTGTGCCCGTCGTCGGCTTGACCAATAGCAGCCCGGGTACTACGCCCGCGAATCCTACGAAATGGCGCGCACTGGCTGCAGGCATGGACGTGGAAGAATCGTTGAAATTAGGCAACGCTGCTTCGGCATTTCGATATGCTTGTACTATTTGCCTAAAGATGTTCGTTTCTTACACCAATATGTGTCGCCACCGTCGCTTAGCACACGGCGTCCTCCGTCGTAATCCTGATATCTGTGCCAAACTGATCGCTGATCCTCCAGCGATTCCCTACGAGTGTACCGAGTTGAACCCTAAATCAGCCGAAGAGATTGAGTCTGATGATTCAGAGCTGCTCTCTTACGACAAGATCGAGGCAAACGTCAGAGAAAATGTCGAAAATTTTCTGGACGGAATCGTCCCTTCAAGTGATTTGTCCTTAACGGAAGCGCAGAAAGTGCAGTCGAAATTGATGTCGTGGGATAATTATACCTTGTTGGAACCTAATGGCGTTAAAGGCAGGCAGCGGTTCTTAGAAGGCGTTTTCAAGTTAGAAATTCCTATCCAAATCGCGTTGCAGAAAGGCTTGGATCAACTGGAGAAGGGGTCCGGGGTTGAGGAAGAGGGGTTGGGCTTTCATGCAGCACTCAAGCTGACGCCCAAGTCTCAGTTAACCACTGAACGGAACCCCGATAAGGAAGAAATAGGCGGTAAGTTTTCCGGTGAATGGACTCGCTCTCGTCGGTTTTTGTGCTGCACTTGTGGCCAAGAATTTGAATCCTTGCCAGCAGTGGAATGGCATCAACAAGACGAACACCCAGGCATCTTTTGCAGTCATTTGATGATGGAAGGCGAGGAAATTCCACTGGAGCTTGTTAAGCAGTTTGGGCAAAAGGATGACAAGATGGCGGCCGAAGTGGAAGTGACGCTGGAGAGTTCAAAAGCGCGCGAAAACGATGACGAACAAAGCAAGTGCACAAAGTGTCAAGAACCTGTAGGCCAGGGCGCCGTGTTGCATACTCATATGTTGAAATGTGCGGGCGACATGACGTGGCATCTGGAGCAGCAGCAACAAAGCCAGACCAAGAAAAAGAAATCGGCGAAAAAGAAAAGGCCCCAAGGACGTCATGGCATGCGCCGAAATCACTCCCAGACGCCAGTTAAAATGGCTTCCGCTTCAGCTACGCGTAGTCAACAGAAATGGGCCAAGAAACGTAAAAGATTTTCAGTCACACTTGGTTTCAAAATTACTGATTTTTCCGACCATTTTCTTCTACAGATTCCTTTGACATGGAGGGCAGAGTCCAGATTACGAGACGATTCCTGCATTTCCATGAGCAGAAATCCAGGGTAAAGCTATTTCAAAACTTTTTTCTAATTCGTGATAAGAAATCCCACCTTTTGACATATTTAGTTTGTATTGTTACCCTTAGATGGCGTCATTCGTTATTTTGAATTCAAAATCCGCTTCTTTGCGTCTTCTTTACACAAGCGTTTGTTTACATTTCCTAAAAATGTCGGGCGTTTAGGTTCTAGGTTTCTGTTTCTTTTAACACATTTTATAAGAGTAAAATGTGGCACAAGCCAAACCTCCACTGTGAAAACCAACCTTAGGTTATTCCGGTTTGGCAATCCGAACCGGAACCGGATACTTGTAGTTTTTCGAACGTTTCCCAGTGGCATGGAAGGAAAGTGATTTGTTTCTAGTGTAAACAGCGTTTTGTTTGATTATAAGAATTTTATAGACATGGTGACATAATTAGCGTCATGAATTAATATACGTTATTTTCTTTGTTTTGTTCTTTCAAGGAGCAAATTCCGCCACTGGATATCGTAAAGAAGAGTTCAGATATATTCGGGGACGTTTCGAGCTCGGCCCAAACTCCCATTTCCTTGTCGAAAGATCAGAAAGCGGCACTTCCTGGGGCAGAAGCAGATTCTGGCCCTGTCCAAGCCACTTCGGTCTCCACTTCATCGCCCCATAACCCTACTTTAACCAGTCTGGGCATCTTCACATGTCCCAATTGTGGCAAACAGTACATGTACTCCTTTCCTTACCAAAAACACCGCAGCAAATGTCCGTCGAAGCCTTTATCTTCCCTAAAAAAGTCTAAAAAGAACGCGATGCCCACTTTAACCCCCGCAATGGCATCCTCTCCAAGCTCTCGGCCTCACAGTTCCAAAGGAATGGACGATCATGATCCCTTACCCCCTCTCCTACAACCCGAAAAGCCCTCTTCCGCGGCTTCAATCACCTGGAGTGAAGATGCCCAAGCCGAAGACGCCCTGGAGGTCGTCAAAAAAGTCAAGAAAATTCCGGCGAAACGGAATTCCAAGAACAAGTCGCAAGAAGTTCGGTCCAAGGCACCAGCAAAAACCAGCAGCAGAATGGCTGCACATCTGGACTATGAACCAGAAGAGCATGGGGAACGTCTCAGGACCCGGTCGGCTCGCCGAGGGATCTTCTACGCCGGGTATGACACGGAATTGGACCCTAGTTTCCTTGCGGCTTTGTCAGAATTACAGCGCCATCACGTAACCGAACAGCGCTGTCCATTTTGCCTTAAACAGTACACGTACAAGAGTAATTTCAAGAAGCATTTGCTCGAAGGGTGCGCCACCTTGTCTGGAAGCGCCCCGAAACGCTCTTCCCCAGTTTTGAACGTGGAATTGCCCGATAATGGGTCGAAAATCAACGTTAAGAAGGCGAAAGTCAGGAGTTATGGACGGAATTTGAATCCAAAGCGAATTCTGCCCCAAAACTCCGCTGACGTGATAAAGGTAGATGGGTTGAATTGCGTAATTTGTTTCGCGGAGTTTGGGGAAGAAAAAGAATTCTTGATTCATCGTTTGGCGCATTGCGTCACTGCTGGATCACGTGATTTGAAAAGTCAGTTCCGAAGTGAGGTTGCAAAACAAGGAACGGAGGAGGAGCGTTGGCTGGAATGGGGCACGGAGCGGTGGGCGGGGCTTCTCCAAGGGCTAGACAGAGGGAATTGGGATAATTTGTCCAAGGAAGTCGAAGACTGGGATTGCGTTGGCTTGATGGAACAAATTCTAGGACTGGAAAAGGAACAAGACGTGGCAATGAAACCGGGACAAGATTCGCTGGTGGCAAATATCGTCCAGCCTTTCATTCAAGATATCATGAAGAAGGAAATAGCCTTGTGGAGCCAGAAGATCCCGACGCGGGTAACATCGTCAAAGTCAACCCATCGTCCTAGCAGCCCAGGATTGATAACTGCAACAGAGCTGGTTTCGGAAAAGTAAGTTTGTCTTGTTCATCTTCATTTACTTTTTGTCTTGTCTTGTAAAGTACGCCACGGAAGCACTAACTTGTGCTTAATGCCGCTTGTTTACTTTTTGTTTACAAGTTTTCATTTTCCCATTAAAGTTTTTCTAATTTTTTACATTTGTTACCTAAATCTTTTCTTTTTTGTTTATGTTTATATTGTTTGTTTATATTTTTTTAAGAAACCCGTTCCCAAGATTTTGCATCTTTGAACACTTCTAACGATCAATGTGTGAATTAAAAAAGTCCTAATTTATTAATCTATTTTCCGAAAAAATAACAAACAAACAAAATTCGCAAATCAGTTCAAGGTTGTTTATTTCGTTACGATAGATGCAACACAAGCAGTAGTTGATCATTTCTGTCAAAAGATGGCACTGATGTCTTACCCTTATATCATGAGAATTATGCAACTTGAAACAAAACTTGAAGACGAAATTTAAAAGAAATATCTTAAAACGTTAGCGTCAAAGACTTAGATGTATGATTTATCTAAAATTTTCATACCTTAAATAAGTTTAAATAAATTATATTTCGTGTTTTTTTTAATTTTAGGAACAATATTATTTGAAGATTGTGGGCTCTTTTTTACCTCTAATTTGTGTAATTTTTATAGGTTGGAAATTGATGAAAAGCCGGGAAGTTGTATAGAAGAGGATTTCAGTATGGATTTTGATGTCGAAAAGGTCACGTGTCCTGATGAGGTAGCGCAGCTGGCACACATAAACCCTAATGCTGATTCTGCTGTAAATCCCGATGGTGAGAAAGATCTTAGAGTTCGTTCGCATAGTAAATACATGATTTGTATGTAATTTAAAGTCTGACTTTTTAAAACTTTTCATAGACAAATCGGATCCATGTGGAGCTCAAGTGCCGAGTCTCGAAGTCTTGTGTGTTGATAAAGGAGCCCAGGAAGCAGAAGATTTCCTGGATGCTTCGTTGTCCCTGTCAGTCGTACCTCCCACCCAAGCCACGCCCACTTTGCTCAACCATGAGTCCTGCGCAAATTCCTTTCTATGCGCAGGTAATGCATGACTTCTTTAAACGAAGAAACTGCCAGTATTTTGCTCGTTTTATCAGCCTTATTCCTTCTAAATCTCTCAGGCAAAACTACTTAAAGGTTATTTTTTAATCTTTTTAATTTAAGGTGATAAAAGGAGCAAAGAACCCTTTTTTTGCCAACCTTTTGTCCTCTCTTTGCTGCATAAACAGAGCTCTTGTTGATATTAAGTTAAGCTTTTCGTACAAAAGGAAGAGTAAATTTTGCGGAGAGGACACTGGGCTGGCAGAAGAAGGAGATTAAAATTTATTATTTCTTTGGACGAAATGTCCAAAAATTGGGAAAGAAGAATGTGGCAATGAGTTCAGGGATGCGGAAACCGTTTTCCAGCATATGAACGTGGATCACCCCTTGAATTTCCAAGCCAATGTTCCTTTGCTGGGCATTTCATCTTCGCTGGCCACTCCCAGTTCTCCTAGTCAAAACCAGCAGAAGAAATCGAATGGAAGGACAGATGTTCAGCAATTAGCTTCCGGAACCCAAAAGACGGGGCTGTTGTGTCCCTTGTGCGGTCGGGGCTACAAATCCTTCCTGGCGCGATGGAAACACATGATACGATGTGGGAAAACTGCCAAATTGAACTCAGGGGCCTATTGGGATGGTTCTTTGATTCCGACGCTGGCGATTCAGCAAACGGACTTGTTGACGACATCGTCGCCGTCGCAGCAGCTGGAACGGCTGCAGGCCGCCTTGCGGCAAGCCATAGGAGCAGATTGCAGCATTGCTGTCCTTGGGACCGAGCCAAATGGCGAACTAGACACCACTGTGTCTACTGAGTCCGAGGATTCTGTTAAGGAAATCGAGTGGAACTCTTTACTGGATTAGGTTAACGTTCATGGGGGGGGGGGGGTATGGGGCTGGTGAACTTCGGTTTTGTACCTTTTGTTGCAAGATTTATGTTCCGTTTTCTAAAGGCCACGAGAGAAAAACTCAGGAATAATGAAAAGAACAAAGAGAACGGTTTATTTTTTTGTCTGGAGAAACGAGGCGTTTTTGAGTGATTTTCTTTCTTTCTTTAGAAAGAAAATGATTTTTGTTGGCTCTTTCACACTGATTTGGACCTTTTATGTTCTGGGAAACTGGAAAGAAAATGAGCAAATTTTAAGTTGGGTTTCGCGAGTTTCCGATACAGTCGATTTCGTACTAAAAAGTCTCGAGTCTTGTATTGGGTTTTTTGGTAAAAGTTTGTTTACAGTTACGGAAGGGTTTCGTCGCAATTGAATGAAAGGTTATATTTTGCGTAGCGCTTTACTTAGAGCATGTATATGTATTTTCTAAGGTGAAGTGACACGTCTACACAGATTAAATTCTTAACTTATACGAATTAAAACAAAAAGAAAATTGCCCATTTGGGTACTCGTCTCCATACCGAAGTACGTAGCAAAGCTCGTCACGTGTACAGTAAAACCTCGGTTTGCGAGCATAATTCGTTCCGGAAACGTGCTCGTAATTCAAAGCACTCGTATATCAACACGAATTTCCCCATAAGAAACAACGGAAACTCAGATGTTTGTTCCAAAACCCAAAAATTTTCAATATAGAAATGATTAATGCTGGCATAAAGTTATCATATTTATTAATTATTGCGCGACTTTGACAAGGAAACTGTTCAGCAGTGACACGTGCTTTTGCCTCCTTTTGATGATCTCGCGGAAATGTGGCATTCCATTGTCGTTAAACTGATTTATCGCTCGCACTGCTGCAGCCTTGTTCGAGGGGCGCTTTTCTAGAAAATATTGCAGTGTTTCCCACATACTGCTCGTATATCAAGAAACCGCTCGTATGCGGAGTCAAAATTTCTGAAATTTTTTTGCTCGCCTTGCGAAACACTCGCAATCCGAGGTTTGCTAAATGTGGGATAAATGTATTTTAATATTTGCTAATTCCTATTGTGAACGTGTAATCAAGGATCACGTAAATTTAATTTCTAATGGAAGCAGAATTCAAACATTTCTTGACTACAGCATGCTCTTCTTAGTAGTGGCAACTACCGCTAGATGGTAACAAAGTTGGCCAGCTGCCTTTATTTATTTATTCCACGCCTCTGCCAGATGTCGAACGGACATGAGATGACGTGAGAGAAATTTAGTGTTTTGTTGTTTGGGTGTTCGTGGAAAACCGTTGTTGAATATTCAGACTCACTAATTTCCGTCTGAACTGTTTATAAATGGAAGGAGCAGGGCCAAGACCTGGATTAGTTTCTGAAGGTACCTATTTTACAATTCCTAACTCTATCGTTTTAAATTTTTTCTCATTGTTTCTCATTGTTATGTTGGCGTCCTCTTTTTTTTACTTCTTTTCGTCTTCTCTTCCTTTTCACTCTTTAGTTATAAGTCTCTACAAACACACGCTGTGGCGCATGAGCGAAGGCCAACCCCAAACTTGAACAATTTTCTCGCTTACAAGTCTCGAATTAATTATGACGTCCTAAAAAGTGCCTTTTTATTGCCCAGATAGCATTCCTCTGCCTCTTATTTTTGCACACGACCATACCTTAAATTTCCGAAAGCTCCCCTGTTAACAACGTAAGTTGATTCCTTTTACATAAACACCACTAACCGACTTTACTTTAGCGCGAATTTTTTAATTAGATCAGACCCAACCGAAATGGACCATTTTCTGGGGAGTGTAGTGCATGGTTAACGAAGGGAAGCTGGAAAGTAGGTCTCATTTCCGGTCCTTTTATTTTTTTAGGGGAGTTTCAAGTGGATGTGAAAGAAAAAAACGTAATACTGGCAAATGGATATGAAAAAAAAGAACAAACAGTAGAAATATGTATCTATTTTGATTTATGCACTTCACAATTCTGGTATAGAAGCTTTTAACATGACTAATTTATTTTTATTTTTCGTATTTTTGGTGGGTTTTTCCAGGTTTTATTCGCGTCTTCTTCCGTATTTTCGTCTCATCAGACACGCTTTATTCTTCCATTCCATGCCATAACAGCATTCTGTGCGTTGATAATGATAAGCTGAGCCTTGATAAGGTCCAAGGCCCACGCTCTTGGTTTCTCGCTTCTCGAGTTGAGAGAAATATGGGAGTTGAAACGACGTAAAAAGGCACTTGTTGCGTGCTCACGTTTCGCCTTCTTTTCCCTCACGTCTCGCTAAAAGAGACTTTGGTGGGGGCTTTAGAGAGCTCCAGTGTCGCGTCTGGAAGAAGCGTGTCTAATTAAATTCTCTTCACTCTTACAGTGCGTCGTGAATGGGCCGTACATGAAGACAATGCACTTGCTGAACGTTTGCAGAACCAAGAAAGTAAGCTTCTTTAAATACTTACTGTGCAAGCTAAAAAAGACTATAGTTACGATACTCGAGATAGTGACAGAAATCAAGTTTACAGACTCACGTACGACAAGTATTTAGTATACTTACCGTGTCCTAAAGTGTTAGGTATTTTTTTTTACTTTTCTGTCAGCAAATGTATTGCTAAACAAAAATGTTCTGAAAACAAGATTCTGACAACAAATGTGAGAGAATAGCTAATGCGATTTGCACACTGCCAAGCAAGAAATCGCATTGGTTTTATCATTTATGGAAATTACAGTCTGGAAATTTCCCAAAAACAGAGCTTGGTGTTTTTCAAGTTTTTGAAAATCTACGAGACTAAAAAAAGCGTTAAAAATCTACTTAAGCAATGAAACAAAGAGCGTGAACAGTTGGTAGTCTTGGGGGTGAATTTCGCTAGATTTCGGTAGAAAAAAAAAGTTTCAAAAGGATAGGATCTAGGCCACGCCCTTTCTTGTAACGCCACGCGCGGTAGAAACATCCCCGGGCGATTCGGTCGCCTGAGGGCAAAAGAGGGTTGTATAAAGTCAGTTGGCGCGGCGGCGTCGACCAAGACGTCGACGGTGTCGAGTTTCGTTCGTCGCTTTCTTTTTTTGACACTAGATTATCTCGCCCTTCCTGGAAGCTATATTCCTTGTACGTGTTCTGTTGTATTGTAATGTACACTACATGAGAGGTGTGTGGTACATGTCCTGATACAGTTTTATCTCTCACTCTCTCCTTCCTCTCTCTCACTCTTTCTGGTGTCTTGTCTATCGCGTTTTCCTTGCCTTGGCTAACTCTCTTGGAAAGCTTGTGCCCATTGATCCCTTGTCGTTGGGTGGTCCATTTGGAGGGCGAAAAGTGAAGAGAAATTTGTAGGGATTTCTCAAGTTTTGGAGGGTAAAGTTTTGGAGTGAGTTACGGAGATTCGTGGCGGGAGTTTTTAAAAGGGTCGCCACCAAAATATTGGCGTTCATGATAGAAGACTTGCAAACTTCAGGGAAATTTAGTGCGGAATTTAAAAAAATAGTTTGTTGGGATCAGTTGCTTTTAATCCAGTGTCGAAGCTTGTTTGACTAGGAAAAACAAGTTTTTATATGTTTCTGAAAAGTGTTTTTCCCTTTTTGTCTTCGAGAGAGCATATCGACCCGGCCCTGACCTTTGATCTTTCGCAGACTTGCAGTCGACTTCATGTTTTTGCGTATTTTTGTGGAGAAAAGGTCTGAATTTGTACGAATTTCGGTAACTGAATCCCTAAAAAAGTTGAGATTTTGCAGCTATGACGTCAAATTTTGGCACGAATAATGTTTTATAATTGCCAAGAGCGAATAATGTCAATGCAAGTTTTAAACGATTTTTACATCAATTTTGTTTAAGTATTTCAGTAATCGAATTTAATTTAGGGAGACATGGGAAGTAAATTACCTGGCTAAGAGCACTGCCTAAACCGGGTGTCGTCACGAAACTCTTGTGCATCTCTAGAAGCATTTTTTATCTCACGTTTCATACACTTAAGAGTTGAAACCACTCAGAGAGCCCACATTTGGAATCTAGAGGCCCTTGTACAGATTGCGATCGACTCGCGAGTTAGCATTTGGAGAAGCTTTTTTGTTCCATTAGTTTAATTTGCGTTTTTTTTTATTTTTTTTGCTTCATTTGGAGAAGCTTTTTTGGTTCCATTAGTTTAATTTGCGTTTTTTGTATATTTTTTTTGCTTCAGGTTAATTTAATTCGTACATAGAAACTTCCTTTCTGAAGATGAAATAGAGATTTAAGTAACATCCTAAGCGCTAATAGCTTAATTTAAAGGTCAAGAAAAGTCACCTTTTAAGGCATACTTAATTTATTTAATTTTTTTTTTAAGTCGTCAGGCAATTTTCCGTGGGAAAGTAATGATTTTTAAAGCAAATCTACCTGTGACTTCACAAGTTTCTAAAATTTGTCGATAGGTTAATGTCAAAATCGGACTTTATGTTTGGTGTCGAGCGAATCAAAAGTGGGGGGGGAAAGTTTCAAGCGTGAATAGGGCGCTAATTTGATTTTGGACGCACTTGGACGGACAGAACGATGAGAACCGGGAAGGTGAAGAAGTTTGCCGGAGCACATTATGGGTAGACATAATTACATATCGATTATGGCCATGGATCCCGGTGCCGGAGCAGAAGCTCGAGCGAGTGCCTGCAGCGATTCCGGCACGAGTTTACATTTGCAAAACATGGTCGCGGATTTGGTCGCGCTGAATTTGTCTATGCAAGAGCAACTCCAGGACTTGCAAGAAATAGTGCATTGCCGCACGTTCCTTGAACCGCGGTTGAGCCAAATCGCCGCGGATTTGCGGCATATCCGGGTTTGGATGGAGCAGCAGCGCCTCTCGCGGCAGAATCTGGAACTATGTCGACCCGAGTGTTGGTCCACTGGCGCTCAAGAAGTGTTTAAACGGACGAGCAGTGATGATTCTGACGTGTTTACCATGCGTGAGGCCTCGCCCTTTCCTTCCAATCTGTCATTTCCAAGGCGTTGCCAAAGTTGTCCTGAGCTTCCGGTAGCGCCTGAACTTGATTCCAAGCGAGATCGATGGTTCGGCGGAGGCCCGCCCTTGACGTGGCCCCGGAAGCGCGAGTTTCCCGCCACAAAATTCAAATTTAAAAAAAGGCGCGAAATTAGCGGAAATGACGCAGCCGCGGAGCCAAGTGAAGAAGATTTGTACCTGCTGCCTTACGAATCTGTGGGTGAACTAGCGGTCGTGATGGATCGTTTAGTACAAGCAGGATTACGACTCAAATTGGTAGTCAGTCGACCTGATCCGAAATTACCGTTGCCGACCGCCATCTTGGATACTTTGCGTTGCCAAAGCAACCGGTTTGTTCACGTGGCTGCTTTGCCTTCACGACTACGCTTTTACCACCAATTTTGTAAGAAAGCATCATGTCACTCTTTATTTTTTCGAGATTGATGAGTTATTTTCGCAGTTTTGGTCTCGTTAGAAAAAAACTTCGCTTCCGATGTAGCTTTTCTGCCAAATACTCAGAGGGATCCATTTTTCGCGTCGAATTACGAGCATAAATTGATCATTTTCTATTCAGGCAAGCTAATTAGGGGGAAAAAGAACGGACTTCCGACCCCTTGAGGCTTAAATAGCAATGGCTGAAATCGATTAACCAACTAGCCACGCCCCTTAGACTTTTCTAGTAAGATTGAACAGATAGCTTACGGCTCATAGCTGGTATAGGCGGTTAGAATGGGGAATTTCGGAACAATTTTTGAGAAAACCAGCAGTGCCATCTGTGACGGTTTCGCATCAATAAGCTAAAGCATACGGGAGCCTTAACATGCAACTTAATTTATTTAACTCGACTAATTTAATTTATTTAACTTGACAGCAGATGGGAAAAAGTCATGTAGTGGAACCTAAGTATGTCATTCAACCTACCAATGGATTTTTAAAAAATAATATTCTAGATTTTAGGATTTTAGTTAAGGTTTTTGTGTATTGTAGGTTTTAGTTTTTCTAAATGGAATGCGAGGAGCCTGAAGCCTATATCGAAAAAAACGTACTTTTCTTTTTAGAAATCCGCAGTTTGGTGAAATTGGGATGGTTTATGTTGCCGTTCGGTTCGTTGAGCTTGTAAAAAGCGCAGGTTGTTCAAAGAAGAAGAAAAAGGAAGAGGAAACGAAAACGTGAAATGGTTTGCAGACTTTTTTCTGGTTACTGGGAAATGAAAATGTACTCTTAGGAGGAAGTGAAGTTGCCATTACTTCTTTCTTGGATTGAGCGTGCTTCGATTTAGGCCATAGAGCGGGTACGACTGGCCGGCTTGTTTCGCATTTTGTACACGCGTGTCGTTTAACTAATCAAGTCCATGGTTGTCAAGTTAAAGGTTGGGCTTAACCTTCATAACTTGTGGACTAGATTCCACAGCAGATTTTAATTTTCATCAAAGAAACCTATGTTGGGTTTATAATTACGCATTTGAGTTCACTTCTGCGAGAAAGCCAGGCTTGTCTGGTCTTTACAACTGTTTGGACACAGGCGTTTTTCTACGACTCCCACATTGTCATCTGCCTGGGTGGGGGGTGAGACGGTTGTATTGGTCATTGCTTGTCTTGTTAAGTATAATGGGGTTTAGTAACGGCTCTCTGAGATGTCTAGTAACACTGACTTTCGGCGAAAGGCGAGGACAAGAATTCCTTCTTGCATGGTCAGCAACACGGATCCTTATCCCAGGCTCGTTTTACGCTGATCCCTAACCGTCTTTCGTCTGGAATTACCCGACATTCGGAAAGGGTCTGCAGTTCTCGTTTTTTTTACTCCAGACCAGACTCTCACAGAGACTGTTCAAGTAGTCGGATCACACCAACACCAGCTAATCAGTGATCCCAATTTTTCCCCATAAAGAAAAGGAAATTAATGTGGTCTTGTCATTTGTATTCTCAGTTGCTGCGCATTATGGCGGAAATAGATGGCGTAACCAGTTGGTCCGCGAAGATTTGCCACGTGCTAAGGAAGAACAAGACCGTGAAGAAGAAGAGGCGGCAGCTATTAAAACGCTCTATGAAAAAATGCTGCTAGAACAGTGAGTTTTTAGAGTTTCGTACAGTTTTTTTGCCATAATTTACTCAACGTGTGTCGAAGTTATCAATTTTTTCCCTCCTTGTCAGTATTTCCTTCTTTAATTAGCCTTTGATTAGCCGTCACCGTCACGTGACTCAGATAGGGAAGTAATGTAGTTTGGTCTGTAATTTGATAAGGGCTTTTTATAACTTTTCCAGGTGTTCCCTTGAGTTCAAAAAATGAGAAGAGTGAGTGAATTTTTGGTTTAACATTTATATTTTTGCGAATTTTGCAAGGGAAGAGCGGGATGCTGAAGTTGCCCGGCGAGTAGCAGAAGAACTCGAAGAAGAAGAAGAAGAACGCAGGCGGATCCAAGCTATCCGAGACGAGCAGCTAGCCAAGAGAATGCAGGTGAATATATTAAATGAAAACCCCACTTGGGAAGGGGGGACACAAACAACAGTTTTGGACGGAATTGATGTTTAGAGAGCTGTCATACGGAGCAAAGAACGAGAAGAACGGAATAGACGGAGGGAGCATGCTATGGCGGAGCCTCCATTTGTGTCCACATCTCTAGATGATCCACTCGACCCCCAAGAAACCCTTGACGAGGTAAAGAATGATGGTTCTAAGGTTTCGGTTAGCTTTATGAAGCTTCTTGGCTTCCCTTTCGATCCGCTTCTAACTTTTGATTGATCCTGTTCTAAAGAACCTTTGACTTTCTGGACACGAGAATCTCGATTTATCTCAAGTTGCATGTCGTCTTTCTTACCCGAAGCATGTTTACTTCCTTTCTCTACTTAGAAATAGGTAGACAAAAAATTTGTGTTCCTTTAAGCTAGTAAACAATGAATTTGCGGACAGTTTTCGCCGTTGGTTGCTTTTGGAATGTTTTGGGTTCCCAGGAGAACAACTAGATTCATTGTTGGTCTGTTTGAGCCATCTATAGCGTGGAAAAGTTTCGATTATTTGGACACAAAAACAACTAGTTTCCTCCAAATTGGAGCAAAATGTTCACTTTCTTGCCACCAGACAACAAACTCTGCACCTTTATTTGTCGAGGCAAACAATCACTTGACAAATACGGTAGTAGTTTGAGTGTAACTTGGGTTCGAAAGTCGAAGTCTACAAAATAAGAATATCCGCAGTAATAAGCCTGACCTTTTGGCTTCGTTTACCCATAACTTCATTGTAACATGTATCTGATTCTCTATATGATTATTCTCTATATGATTCTCTATATTATTGATTTGTTTATGCTTTTCCTTTAGCTTGAGAACGTTCGATTTTGTAGTCCTACCATTTTGTATTAAGTTTCCAGATTTGTATTGAGACGAGATTAATTTCTGTGTTGTATTTGCGTTGGACTAATTCAACTTGCATTTATCGTTTTTATATTAGCATTACTATTTAATTTACGTATTATGCACTGTTTATGTTTACGTTTATTCGGTTATTGTTTACGTTTGTAGTCGGTTACTTTTTAAGCATATATTCTAATATATACTGCATAAATCACTTATAGGAGAATAGAAGGGATTTTCCCTGGATGGGTGTTACTTTGGTGCATGTGAGTAATACTTTCCATGACTAGAGTTACACTCATCTAGGGCAATTTTTCCCAAGTCATCTATTTCCCCTTGTCAGTCTCCCTTTTGGGCGTAGCAAAATGTATAAAGATGTAAGAACACCAAACTTTCAAAAGAGCTTAATATCTTAGATGATAGATAGGAGGATATGACTGCAACAAACTTGCCTTTCCCTATTTTGTTGCAATTTTCTTTTTTCTTTGGTAGGAATTGGCAAGGCGACTGCAGGCTGAGGAAGGAGTCGATCCAGGCTTACAAGACAGATTGCTAGCTATCGAAGTCCAAGACAGAGAGTTGGCTCGAATGCTCCAAGAAAAGGTAAGAAAAGGTTGTATTGATATATCTTTTATCTTTCCCCTTTCCTTTTCATATAAAAAAAACTAAGTAGAAAAACCAACAAACAAGAACGGTGGGTTTAACGTAGTCTTTATTTTCTTTCTGAAGGAGCAAGCTCGTTTGCAGAGGGCGAAAGAGCGAGCGAAGCAAAAAGCTTTGGCCAAAAGAGAAGAATTGGAAGGTAACCAGTCACACGTAAGCAATTTTGCCCTCTAAAAAAGTTTTCCCAGATCCACACACCACATACACAGAATGTTAATGATGGGGTACTTCTTTCTATAGGCATCGCCAGTGGGCGGAGCCACCGTGGCTGCTGGTACCAGCAGTTATAGTCGATCCGAGAAACGCGAAAAAGAACCCAGGTATTGATCCATTTTTATATTTGTAGCGGACTCTAAAATGTGTTTTTACTTGGCTATTGAGAACAGTAACAATTATCGATTCCCAAATTTTTTCTCCCCGTTTTTTAAGGGCTAACTGGGATGCAATTGAAGTAGAAAGATTGGGGGAATCGGAATCACAGCACGCTAGATCTTTACATACCCATTCACCGATTCCCAACATTGCCATGTCCATTGATCCCACTTTCCAACGAAGTAGCCAGAGCCACGTCCCCTACCCTCATCACCGTCATCAAGAGCAAGAGGGAAGTCGAACGAGGGGCGTGTCACTGCCAAGTGTGTCTCCGCCCCAACCGTTACCGCTTTTAGAAGACGAAGGAGATGCACCGCCTTATATGCCCATTGCTGGACAAAGAAGAACGTCTTCCTGGGAGCGAAAGAAAAAGTCGTTTAAATCCAAAGAAAGTTGTAAGCAACAATAAAAGGGGGAGGACGTCTTCCTTTCCTTTTGTGTTTCATTTTTAAGATGATGTTGCCCGGGGAACAATAGATCGCTGGATAATACCCATGGGAAAGTGCACAAGGTGCATTTGACACCCTTGGGTAAATAGAAAAGACTTGTTTGAAGTTTGTTTATGGTGGATAGTGGGAGTACCCCCTCTTCCCCCTCCCCCGTCGATGAACTCTTGCTTTCTTGTTTAAAGAAGTTATTGAAAGTGGTACTACATGGTTAAATTGTTTGGGAGGGTGATGGGAAGTTCTTGTGATAACCCAAAAAGCGTATGCCTCTGGCTTGTGTGTAAAAGAGAGTATTTAAGAATCTTTAAAACGAAGCACTAAGAATCTCGAAAAAAGGGTTACGTTTCAATGTTAACTTGAAACAGTGGGGAGGTTGAGAGAAAAAGATGGGACTTACAAAGTAACAAACCCAATACAAAATTTGTATAATTGAACTCGACCTTGCGAAGCTGTTTATTGTTGTTATTTGGGTAATTTAAGTTGAATTCTGCTAGCGGTTTCGCGTTCAAGTATTGAGTTTGGATAGGAGGTTTATTTACGTAACCTTTGACAAGTTTCGGGGAAAATATTTTGAGTTTGTTGAGGTGACATTTTTTAGGTACCCTGAAAGTGAGTTACTAAGCAAGCTAACTCCAGTTTCAAAAGATTTCTCAAATTGCCGCTGTAGTTTTTTTTTTATTTCTTAAATTATTCTATAAATCATCCTATGTTCTATCTCCTAGAGGGGATTCGCTGTTGGGTGGTTCCCGGTTTGCGCCATTCGCGTGTTGCCGACCTTGAGAACCACATGAATTACCACAACAAACGAAGCGAGTTATTCGGTTTCGTCGCGTGATTTTTGCCAAAATTAAAAAACTAAACGGAGGGACTGAATAATAGTTATTTCACAATGTCAGAGATAAAAGTCACACCTCTAGGTAGGTATTGTTGTTAATCAGTGAATAGTCAATAGACTTTTGATCAAAAATGGCATTGTAAAACGTTCGATTTGCTTTCAAATTCTCTAGGCGCGGGCCAAGACGTGGGACGCAGTTGTATTCTGGTGTCTATGGGTGGGAAGAATATTATGTTGGATTGTGGGATGCATATGGGCTACAATGACGAAGTAAATCTCACTTCTGTTTGAGTCAAAACGTTTTAAAAAGTTTTTTCTCGTTCTAGAGAAGGTTCCCCGATTTCTCGTACATTGCAGAAGGAAATTTAAGCGAGCACTTGGACTGTGTCATTATTTCCCACTTCCATTTGGACCATTGTGGTGCTTTACCTTTTATGACAGAATTGGTCGGCTATAGCGGCCCTATTTATATGACTCATCCTACCAAAGCCATCGCTCCCATTCTGCTCGTAATAATTTTCATTTGTCTTTTCCATTTATATATTTTTTTTTTAAGTTAGCACATAATCTTGAAAAAAAGATATTTTTGATGGGCAATTTCAGATGCGACTTAAGTTTTCATTTTTTACAGGAAGATATGAGGAAAGTCGCGGTGGAAAGAAAAGGAGAAACCAACTTTTTTACTTCGTTGAACATCAAGGACTGCATGAAGAAAGTGATTGCGGTGAATCTCCACCAAACCGTCCAAGTAGATAGCGAGTTGGAAATCAAAGCGTATTACGCCGGGCATGTGTTGGGTGCCGCCATGTTCCACATAAAAGTTGGGCCCTTATCAGTGGTATACACGGGGGACTATAACATGACGCCGGATCGGCATCTGGGCGCCGCTTGGATCGACAAGTGCAAACCCACGCTGCTTATAAGCGAGTCCACTTACGCAACCACCATCCGCGATTCCAAGCGATGCCGAGAACGCGATTTCCTCAAAAAAGTCCACGATTGTGTGGATCGGGGCGGAAAAGTGCTCATCCCAGTCTTTGCTTTAGGCCGGGCGCAGGAATTGTGCATCTTACTAGAAACTTACTGGGAACGGATGAACCTCAAAGCTCCTATTTACTTTGCCGCTGGTTTAACTGAAAAAGTCACTATTTTTCTTTGGAAGCTCAAGGGGGATTTTAAAGTCAGTTTTCCCTTTATTAGGCCAACAATTACTACAAGATGTTCATTACATGGACGAACCAGAAGATCAGAAAAACGTTCGTACAGCGCAATATGTTCGAATTCAAGCATATTAAGCCTTTTGATCGCAATTATATCGATAATCCAGGCCCTATGGTAGTTTTCGCCACGCCGGGCATGTTACACGCTGGTTTATCTCTCCAGATTTTCAAGAAATGGGCTCCTAATGAAAACAATATGGTAGTTTTAATTTTAAAGAAATGTTTTTCCATTTTTTTCGTTTATTTTTTTATTTTTTACGTTTCAATTTTTTTGTTTCTTTTCCTAGCTCATCATGCCGGGTTACTGCGTAGCGGGCACAGTAGGAGCTCAGGTACTCGCTGGGGCGAAAAAAGTGGAAATCGAAAATCGGCAAATGATCGACGTTAAACTGTCCGTGCAATACATGTCCTTTTCGGCGCACGCCGACGCGAAGGGCATTATGCAGCTAATCCAGTACTGCGAACCAGAGAACGTTCTTTTGGTCCATGGTGAAGGGGCTAAAATGGCATTTTTGAAGCAGAAAATCAAACAAGAGTTTGAAACAGAATGCTACATGCCCGCCAATGGCGAAACTTGCACCATTACCGTGGCCCCGCCCCTACCCTGCGACGTGTCGCTAAATCTGCTCAAGAAAGAAAAAGCGGTATACAACCGACTACCTCCTGACCCCAAACGACCTTGTTTAATGCACGGGGTTTTGGTGGTGAAAGATAAAGTAAGCCTTTCTTTGGGTGATTACCTACAAGCTGTAGAAAGCTTTTTTTATTTATTTTTTTTAAACGATGTAAGCTTTCGCCTATTGCCTGTAGAAAGATTTACAGACAAGTAAACAGGAGGGGAAGTAGAAAAAAGAACATTTATGGACAATTTAGAGAAAACGTTTCAGTATTTTTTGTTTTAGGTGATTCAATTGTTGGACCCTGAACAAGCATTCGAGGAGCTGGGATTGGTCCAGCACCAAATCAGATTTACCTCTTCGGTGGTTATAGAAGACCCCGCATCCTCAGCCGCCATTTTGGATAAACTTCTACATGTGCTAAACAAGTGAATTTCTAATTATGAAAGATTTTCAAGCAAGTTTTGGTTTAAATTTGTTTTGTATTTTTGCAATCGTAGGGAACTGAAAGATTGGCCTGCGGTTCATCAAAACGATGGAACTTTATCAGTCGAATCGGTTTTGATTAAAGTTGAGGGCAATGAAGACGACGAAAAGTCAGTTATCGTCTCTTGGGCACTACAAGTAAGTCCTTATGTGCAATTAAGCCGACCTTTTTTTTGACACAACTTTTTCTTTAGGATGAAGATTTGGGCAGTTCAATTCTCGCAGTCATCAGAACACTATCATGAACCAATACATCGTTTTTCGTACTTTTTAAGCTGTTTGACAAACCCAGCATTAGGGTTGGCTTTGGGCCGTTGTGCCTTCACTCGTTGGAAGGCTTCATCAAAAGAAATCTTATCGTTTTTCATCAAATACGCGATCACTATTGCTGCCGATCGTGAAATCCCCGCACTACAATGTACCAAAACTGCATTGGCAGGGTTTCCCTGGGAAATTTCTTCCATAATAGGCAAACAATCCTTTTCAAAGCAGTCAATCAAGTCAAACTCGGGGATATCAAACATGCCCACATTCATATATTTGAAAGTGCCCGGGAAACAATTGGGGGCTGCGTGTGGCGCCAAATTTAGAATGTGAGTAATGTGGCAACTTTCCAGAATGTCCAGCGAAGCAGCTACATCCTGGGAAGCCAAAAATAGCTGAGGAGTAATCTGAGCCATTTGCAAGTCGGGCGTTTGGTCCACAATATACCCAATTTCATCTTGGCTCAATTCCACCGACTGATCGCCGCGTTCCACCGTAATCCGACCATCAGAGTGGTAAACTCGCGTCTCCACCGCCTTCAGGCAATGCTGCTTTTTCTGGAGCAACTCTTGAAAGGAACTCATGTTGAAAATGAACCGGATCGTAATGAACTCGTGCTAAGTATAAGCCGTGTGGGGGAACTACAGCCGCACGGGGGTTCCA
This sequence comes from Lepidurus apus apus, assembly GCA_022832285.1. Lineage (NCBI taxonomy): Eukaryota > Metazoa > Arthropoda > Branchiopoda > Notostraca > Triopsidae > Lepidurus > Lepidurus apus. The sequence continues at coordinate 15,043 of JAGJRO010000047.1, read as the reverse complement.
ACTATCAGGACTAGGCTTTTCGAGTAAAAACTCAACATCGCTCAAGCTCAAGTTTCCTTGCGCCACCGCGATTAGAACGGCGACGATTCTGCGCACTTGGCGGTACAGAAATGCTCGCGCATGGACGGTGACGTCGTAAAAGGTTACATCGCTGTAGGCAGGATCCCAAGATGAAATTGGATGTGAGGGATTGATAGAAAGTTCGATAAGGGTGCGACGAGTTATGAGATCAGGGTTAAAAGCTTTGGTTTGCTTGAGTTTTCCAGTGAAGGAGGCAAAGTCGTGTGAGCCTTGAATTAATTGACACGCTTTCTGAGCTTGAGTCAAGTCAAATGGACCCCTAGATGAGATCAAGCTGTTTAGTATACATTGCATTATATCAAATGTCGCGGACTTACGAGACTAGATGACAGCGTTTCCATTCTGTGATGGGTAGTTGTTGAATAAGATGGTTTTCGGTGGGTTTAACGTCTTGTACAGGGTTTAACGGGTTACAGACAGCAAGCCGGTACAGATAGGTACGTCCTGTAGCGTTATATCTTGCGTGAAAGTCTTGGGAAACTGCAAAGGTCTTCTGAATTCTTTAAAAAGAGATTTGAGTTGCAGTTTTAGATTTCTTTAGTTTTATTGTCATTCTTACAATAAACTGGCGGCGATTTTATTGAAATGGCGGTTTAACGAGATGGTGATATGCGCAGGGTTGTAGATTATGTTGGGATTAGCGTGTTGGAGGTCTACGTGAGCTGAATTGCATAACGCATGGACTCCCACGTCAGTTCTGAAAATTTTTGTATACGGTGTAATTAATAATGTGTATAGTGGTTTAAGTATTTGAATGTTTTTTTTACCTACTGGAAGGAATTATGATAGGCTCATTGATGGGTTTTAGTTTTTTAAGACCTCCTTCAAGGAGGTTTTGGACAGAATTGTAGTAAGGTATTGCAGGATTATCCTGCACGTTATTCTGTTTTTGAATCCCTCTAAAAATTGTAAGCAAATTATTATTTATTGCGTATGCATTAAAAGACAGGTTTGTTTATTTGAAAAATAATATACCGTAGCCGAGTGCCAATATAAGAGAAGAACACGAGATAGCGTTGCATTTAAAGGCTTGGAATTAATTATTTATTTAGTCGCGTATACCGTTCAAGCACTAATTTGTGCTTATTGCCCTATTTTACGTATTTATCTTTTCGTCTCCCCGCCTGAACACGTTTTTAATGTTTATATTTGTAAACCAAACAGGAAATCCAGCGCCACCGTCCGGGATTCGTCTCGTTACTTGCTCGTGTTACCAGCACAAAGCCGATAACGTGGGGTAAGTCAAGCCGGAGTAGCGCTTGGAGTCCCGGTTTGATGCTCCTCTACCATGCTTTTGTACTTTTTGTAGTGAGTTTGGAGCTTACATTAACCGCTGTGGCGCTTTCGTCGTATTGGTCGGGTTTTTACATGTGTCGCCTTCTAAACGTACTTCTCTTATCCTGTTTCGGGCTGTTTGGAGAGCGAAGGAAAACAAGGAAGATTGGGAAATTTTTTGCGTAGGTTAGTACGCTAAAAAATGGCATTAAGTGGCATCACTAGAGAACTGATTACTCCCGCAAAATGGGGTGTCGTTTGCAATCAAATGATAGTGGTAAGCCGAAGAATAAATTACAATTAAATTTACACAGTTTACTTGTTATGCAACTACGTTATTTTTATGTAATTTCCCGTCTTGCATGTGTTTAGAGTAAACGTTTTGTGGGGATTCCTGCAGCTGAAGCCAAAGCTGAAGCTCAACCCCGTGTCAAGAAATTTGCTGTCTATCGTTGGAACCCTGACCAATCTGGTGATAAACCCAAATTGCAGACTTATGACGTTGACTTGAACACGTACCTAAAAATATACATATTTAAAAAGCATCACACTAAATGCCTTTACTTTCCGTGTTGATGTTTAGGTGCGGTCCCATGGTTTTAGATGCTTTAATTAAAATCAAGAATGAAGTGGACCCAACTTTAACCTTCCGTCGCTCTTGCAGGGAGGGAATTTGCGGTTCATGTGCCATGAATATTGGGGGAATTAACACGTTAGCCTGCATTAGGTACGATTCTTGTTTTCCATAAAGATAAATTCGATGGGAAGTTTTGGTATTTAATTATTTCAAACGTTACTTGCAGTAAAATCGACACGAATCTGTCCAAACCAGCCAAGATCTATCCCTTACCCCATATGTACGTCATCAAGGATCTGGTACCGGACATGACCAACTTTTACACGCAGTATCGTTCAATCCAACCGTGGCTTCAGCGAAAAGACGAATCGAAGTTGGGCCAACAGCAGCTTTTGCAAAGCACAGACGATCGGGCTAAATTAGATGGTTTGTATGAATGCATTCTTTGTGCTTGCTGCTCTACGTCCTGTCCTTCCTATTGGTGGAACGGAGACAAGTACTTGGGGCCTGCTGTATTGATGCAGGTAACGTAAAGTTTCTCTTTTCCGACAAGCTTAGTTTCTACTTCAACGCGTTAGGCATATCGTTGGATCATTGACTCGCGTGATGAAAATACCACGCAACGTTTAGACAGCTTGCGAGACCCTTTTTCGGTGTTTCGGTGCCATACGATTATGAACTGCACCAAAACGTGCCCTAAAGTATGATTATTACCATTTAAAACACATTTCACGCATTTTGTTAATCTTGCTTAATTTCTAATGAAGGGGTTAAACCCGGGAAAAGCTATTGCCGAAATTAAGAAGTTGTTGGCTGGTATTTCTAAGAAAGGAGAGTCCCAGTTGAATCCTGCTGCGCTCCAGAATTAAATTCTTGGTGAAAACGTTGGTCTAAGGTAGAATTGTGTTATATAAAAAATTAATATCCGTTTGTACTTGTTTGGTTTCTGGATTACGAAAGAAGGAGTACACAAGTTATTTCATCTGTATGTGACTTATTTGTTTAAACTACCGTAGCCAAAGCCCGAATTTACAGTAAAATAAGTGATGGGAAAATCGAAAATAATTATGTTAAATGTGAAATTAAAACTTGGAGGTTTTCCAATGCTCTGAATGTATTCAACAGGCTTATTTACAAATAGGGAACAAGAAACAGACAAAAAACTGAGCGGATTGAACCTTTAAGTGGCTATGACAGGTGAAGGAATGTAGGAAAAGCCAGCAAAAACATTATCCCGATAAGAAGGCACAATATCCATAGGTGCAGAACGTCCCACTGACGAAGACACGCGTTCACGAGTAAATTCCGGGTCGATATTCCTCAAGTCAAATTCGTCGCGCTATAAGAATACCGTAAATTGGATTCATTCTTACTCTTTAATTCAGAATATCTTACCGCTTCGGGTATAAAGGGAGCAGGGATTCTGCGTTGAATTAAATCATCCCAGTTCAAGATAGCAAAGAAAACATGGGTCTTGATCTCCTCCCAGTCCCTTGGTCCGGATCCTAAGCGAAGTATTGGCTGCTTTTCAAGTAACTGTTTGTCAAATGAAATTGTTAAGTTTTATTAATAAATTCTTAAATTATATATGTAAAGTCACTTGGGAAAGTAAGTCACGACCGTTTTCCGATACGGAGGGGCGCAGGCGCAAAGGCTGATTCAGGATGTTGTCGTACAGCGTGTTAGTGTCCCGGGAATAAAATGGTGGTAAACCATAGAGCATTTCATATAAAACTGCTCCCAAGCACCACCAGTCGACAGCTCGATCGTATGGCTGTTTTCAAATAAATCCAATAATATAAAGTAAGCGAATCATTTTTTTTGTTTTTTAATATTTGTTTTTTGTACCTGTTTGCGAAGAATTTCGGGGGCCAGGTATTCTGGGGTACCACAAAACGTAGCCGTGGTTTGATGATCAGTTAACCCGTCTTTGCACAATCCAAAATCGGTTAAAATCACGTGGCCAGATTTGTCCAATAAAATATTCTCGGGCTTCAAATCACGATAAACCACGTCCACCGAGTGCAAATATCCCAGCGCGGACGTTATTTCTGCAGCATAGAATTTGGCCCTTGATTCCTCAAACGTGCGTTCCCGTTGCAAATGGAAGAATAACTAGCAAAGAAAAAAAATTAAATATAGATTTTGACATTCATACTATCTTAATTAGAGTAAGTGTACCTCTCCCCCGTTGACGTAATCCAGAACAAAGTAAAGTTTGTCTTTAGTTTGAAAGGAGTAGTGTAGACCCACGAGGAAAGGATGATTTAAGTTCTTGAGTAAAACATTCCGTTCGGCCATAATGTGCTTGGCTTCATTCCGTTTGATAATTACTACCTTTTCGAGAACTTTAACGGCGTAAATGTGGTCCTCCGTTGTGTGGCGAGCCAAATAGACCTTCCCGAAACTTCCTTTGCCCACCACACGCAAGAATTCGAAGTCTTTGGGTTTCATTGTCCTGTAGAAATTCGTAGGAAAGTCTTAAATATGTATAAAAGAAGACAGTGTCGCAGGAATAATGTTTGACAAATTACTTTCTCTCTGACGGACCCAGGTTAATGGGAGAAAGGGGGGGCTCTTCGTTGAATAAGCTGTCCGAAGAGGGTGAAGGTGACACTTTTTCCTTCTCTGGGATCGAGTCAAAGAAATTTGAATTCACGGAGAAAAAATCCTGGAATTCCTTCCTGTTTGAAGATTTAAGCTAGTTTAAACTCCTAGATGGCGTGCGAAAGTATAACTCGCTATGAACTTACGATCCCGTAACTTCATTATTGCTGATTAATTTGGGTAAAATATCCATGTACGTTTTCTTACGAGCTTTGACGGATGTACGATCGAAATTAAGACTGCAAAAGACTTTGGCATCGGGAACTTTGAAGTCCAGGCTTGGCATCTAACAACCGAACAAACGTTAGCTTCCGGTCGCCATCTTTAAGTTAAACTTTCTTTAAAGTTAATGTTACAACTTACGGTACCTTATCTTTGAGAGTTTCCAGAAATTGTCTGATGTCCCGTGAACGTTGGTATACGTGCCAGGATTTGGCTTCCGAACTTACATTTGCCAATGTCATGCGAACTTCCATCTTGAAGCACTGCAATGCAACAAAAACAATTACTATAAATAAAGAATTTGAACTTTGAGAGTTTGTCTAGTAGGGCTATCGTCCTTAATGGGGCTAAATTCGTAGGTGTTCTAATCTTGTTTATACGATAAGACAAATTTATGAGAGCTTAGACATGTTGCAATCGACTAACAGAAAATCCCTAAGTGTGAACGACCATAACAATAAAAAGTGAAGGTATATTTTGTAATTACCAAATCTTTTAATTTTGCTCCGTTTTCAACTGGCAATAAGGCCGTAATAATGGACACAGTGAAGGTCCCAGAGTCATTCGAACACGAGTAATCCGTAGACGGTACTATTCAAAAGTTAGTCGAAATTTTAGCGAAGAAAAAAATGGAAGTAAAGTAAAGCAATCTTGTTTTGTCTTACATTTACCGATTTTATTAAACAGAGCAGCGAGTCGGGGCATCTTCTGTACACTGGCTGATTAAAAACTGGAGGAAATGGACAAGGTTAAGGGGATATATGGTTTAATGGAATGCCCGTTTACGCCTCCTTGGTTCTTGAACACTTTTAAGGATTACGTTACTGGGGCGACGAAATAGAGCGGACAAAAACAAAGCTCAGGGACACAGAGTCTCTCAGGTGCACAAACTGAAAGAAACTTGTGATGCTCTCGAAAGGCAGGTTATACGTCCCGCAGCCCTTTTTTCCTGGCTTTCCCCAACCGAAAGATAAGGGCGGCGATAATATAGAACCTCCAGATAAGTTGGGGTGTAGGTTTTCCCTCTGTTGTACGCTAAGATCAGACAAATTCGATACCGTCCAGGACTAGGACTCCGTTCAGGAGTAAACAAGTACCCTAGGTTCTTGTTTTGATATTTTTCTAACGTGACCCTGTTGCAAACACCAATGCAATAGTTTTGGACCTTTCGAATTCGGTTTACGGAAAAATATGCTCCAGCATGTCCACAACCGTGGGCCAGCATGATAATATAGAGGTCGGCTTTAGGCAGATTGTGTAAGGTAGCGATTAGATTAGGCAATTGCGTTGAATCAGCAATTAGTATGGGTTTATGGGTACGATTTAAGACTGCCATGAGTCAGGCATATGCATTTACGGATCTTTGTCCCTGTTGTTCGATTCTTGTTTTCTGATTGAAAAGCAAAAATTCGTTGTTAGTATTTGCGGTTCCGTTGTCGCCATTCGCTGTTCATGATAATGTAAAGGTCGGCTTTACGCTTTAGACAGATTATGTAAACCAGCGATTAGGTTAAGCAATAGAGTTGAATCAGCAATGACTATAGGTTTATAGTTATGATATAAGACTGCCATGAATCAGGCATATGTGTTTACGTATCCTTGGTAGTGTTGTTCTATTCTTGTTTTCTACTCGCTTGAAAAGCAAAAATTTGTTGTTAGTATTCGCCGTTCCGTTGTCGCCATTCGCTGTTCATCCAGGTTACGGTTTCGACACTTCTTGCAGCTTGTTGTGTTACGCAGCTCAAGAAAAGAAAAGTGTGTTATTTTGAGATTTCCTGCGTAATAATTCGTTTATAAATATGGCGGGCGGGAAAGACTACTATAAGAAGAAACATGAGAAGGGTAAGTTATAGATCTTTTGAATATTGTAAACCCAAATTTGTTTTGGTATTTTATTTGTAAGACCTGCATTATTGCCATGCTTGCAAGTATGTTTTTTTTCCTTTTTATGCTGGGTAGCCACCAGAAGTGGTGCTGGTTAATTGAGGGTCATAATTGATAGTAAATTGTATTATTTTGTATCTGATAGGTAAACGTGGTAGGAAGAAAAAAGAACCGGAAGAAGAATCGTATTTAGAGGACGACAGTTTAGCGGATGTGAATGAAGCCGAAGGAGTCCCTGATGCAGCCAAACATAACATTGAGGGTGAAACTGAAAAGTCCCTTGAAGATGAATTTGGAGCTAAGGATTACCGTCCCCAGATGCACCTCAAACCAGATCATCAGTCCCGACCCTTATGGATTGTACTTACCTAATATTAATTTTTAGATTCCTTCAATAATTCGTTCTCTGTTCTTCTTTTAGGCTCCTAATGGTCACATATTCTTGGAGTCTTTTTCTCCTGTGTATAAACACGCTCATGATTTCCTAATCGCCATTTCAGAGCCCGTTTGTCGCCCAGAACACATTCACGAGGTAAAAAACCGTACCTTCTCGTTAAAAGGAACATTATAAAGTTAGCTTTCATTTCAGTATAAGTTAACTGCCTACTCCTTGTATGCTGCCGTGAGTGTCGGCCTCCAGACCCACGATATTGTGGAGTATTTGAAGCGTTTAAGTAAAACTTCAGTTCCGGATGGAATCGTTGAGTTCATTCGGCTCTGTACATTGTCGTATGGCAAAGTGAAGTTGGTTTTGAAACACAATCGTTATTTCGTCGAGTCCCAATTCCCAGACGTCATTCAAAAGCTGCTCAAAGATCCAGTCATTCAAGAATGTCGTTTACGTCACAGCGTCGAGAGTTCAACTGATGGACTCATAACCGGTACTCAGACCAAAATTGGGTTTCCACAGGTACTCTTTTTTTGTATTTTTTTTTACTTTCCTTAACCGTTTGCTAAACAGTTTAGTGGCAAAGCTGTGGTGGAAGCGGATACGGATGTCACAGGAAACACGGACGGGAAAGATAACAAAGAAACTGTTCCTGAAGATATCTCCAATTATTATGACAAAATTGACAAGGATGACGAAGACGAAGAAGATCCTACTTCGCAAACCGTTTCTTTCGAAGTTAATCAAGTAAATAACTGAATTAGTGTAACGCTCTTTGAGTTTTATAATCCGTGATTATAAAACTCAAATTGAAGCCGAAGCCGAAGATCCGTGATTATAAAACTCAAATTTTAAATTTTTTAAAATCATTTTTAAAATCCGTAGTCCATTGATTCGTTGTCATTTTTACTTTCTAGGAGCGGATTGAAACCTTGCAGAAACGCTGTATTGAGCTTGAATACCCCTTGTTAGCCGAGTATGATTTTAGGAATGATACCCGTAACCCGGATATTAAGTAATTCATTAAGAACACTCAATTCTTGGAGAGACCAATTTATTTATTTTTATTTTTTACAGCGTTGATTTAAAACCTGCAGCTGTGTTGAGACCCTATCAGGAGAAAAGCTTGAGGAAAATGTTTGGCAATGGTCGAGCTCGGTCAGGAGTCATTGTTTTGCCTTGTGGTAAGAATTTTGTTTCTTATTTAATTGAAGATGGTCAATTAAAAGAAAGTAACTCTTTTGTTTCTTTTTACCTAATTAGGTGCTGGAAAAAGTTTGGTGGGCGTGACCGCTTGTTGCACGGTCCGTAAACGAGCCTTGCTTTTATGCAATTCGGGAGTTTCTGTAGAGCAATGGAAAGCCCAGTTCAAAATGTGGTCCACCGCAGATGATAGCATGATTTGTCGCTTTACTTCTGATGCTAAGGACAAACCTATGGGCAGTTCGATTCTCGTTACTACGTATTCTATGATTACCCATCAACAGAAAAGATCCTGGGAAGCAGAACAGACCATGAAATGGATTCAGGAGCAGGAGTGGGGCATTCTAGTTATGGATGGTAAATATTGATTTTGATTTCGTTTCCATTTGGTAGTCTAACATTTTTTTTTAAATGTATGTATACAGAGGTACATACTATTCCAGCCAAAATGTTTCGGCGTGTTTTGACAATCGTCCAAGCTCACTGTAAATTGGGTTTGACAGCCACGTTAGTCCGAGAAGACGACAAAATTGCGGATTTGAACTTTCTGATTGGGCCGAAGCTCTACGAAGCAAATTGGTTGGAATTACAGAAGAAAGGCTATATCGCTCGAGTCCAGTGTGCTGAAGTGTGGTGTCCCATGAGTCCCGAGTTCTTCAGGGAGTATCTGGCATGCAGATCTGCCAAGAGGATGCTGCTTTGCACTATGAACCCGAATAAGTTCCGCGCAACGCAGTTTCTCATCAAGTACCATGAGCGCCGAAATGATAAGATCATCGTTTTCTCGGATAATGTATTTGCCCTGAAGCATTACGCGATCAAGATGAATAAGCCCTACATTTACGGCCCTACTTCGCAAGTAACAATTGAGGGAAAGTTGAGGGGAAAATTGAGATTAATTTGACGTCTGTTGGATTTTTAGAGCGAACGGCTGCAAATTTTGCAGAATTTCAAACTCAACCCCAAAGTGAATACTATTTTTGTGAGCAAAGTCGCCGATACTTCATTTGATTTGCCCGAAGCCAATGTTTTGATCCAGATTTCATCCCACGGAGGTTCTAGGAGACAAGAAGCTCAACGTTTGGGACGTATTTTGCGTGCTAAAAAGGGTAAATTTAATTTACAGTTACTTGTTTTATTTAACTCGAGGTTTCGGTTATTTTGGGATTCATCAGGAGCGATTGCTGAGGAGTATAACGCTTTCTTTTATACACTGGTGTCCCAGGATACGGTGGAAATGAGCTTTTCTCGGAAGCGACAGCGGTTTTTAGTCAACCAAGGCTATAGTTATAAAGTTATTACGAAATTAGCCGGATTGGATGAGGTAAAATACCATAGTAGTATTTACCATATTTAATGAAACATAACTCGCGATTTTATCTTCGTTTCATTTTTTGTTTGGGTTTTTAGGAGGATTTGTATTATACGTCTAAGGAAGAGCAAATGCAGCTATTACAGCAGGTTTTGTCGGCTTCAGATATTGATGCGGATGAAGAGAGAATCCCGGGGGAATCTGGCAAATTCGGACCGGTAAACTTTGAAGTTATTTTAATTTAATTTAATTTAAATAAATTTTAACTATTTTGGGGAGCAGTTTTCTCGGCGACCAGGGAATATGGGCTCCATGTCTGGTGCAGACGATGCAGTTTACATGGAGTACAAACGAGCTGCCGCTAATGCTGGATCTAAGCATCCTTTATTCAAGAAATTCAGGGCCAAATAAAGACTTGGGTTCAGTCTTTTCGTTGGCGGGTGACGTTGTAAATAATACAAGGATTCTCCATTTTTTTCTCAACAAATAGTATGATTTTTTTTAGTGTGATTTGTCATTTTTAGTATGATTTTTCAATTTTTGCAATAAAAGCGAAAATTTGTAACTTTTGTTACTTGAGAATTCCATCGAGTTTGAATAGCGCGCGTTACTAAAATGGCCGCAAGGGGCGCTTTGCCCAACTTCGCGCCTCAGCCTCAGTCGCGCTCACAAAGCCGAACCAGCTAGTACACGTTCAGACAGAACCTATTGTTATGCAGAACTTATAGAATAGTTTTGTTTTTAGATGAATTTGCGTAACTTACTTTGTGTGCAGTTACAAAAAACATTCCTGTTAATTTTTAAGCATTAATTTAGCTTCATTTGTGGATTCTATGCGTGTTTCCAGTGTGAAGTTTCATTACAACGTTCGGGCGTTTAGGCGTTTTGTAACGTCTAAAACAGACGATTTTGTGAAATTTGGGCTGGACAACCTCAAACAAGATGCCGCTGGGCTATTCTTTTTCACCTTTTGCCTGCTCCAATTGGTAATTATTATTTGAATTTTTTGAGAGACATCCTTATTTCTTCCCCTGTTATGCAAATAAAGCTGAGTGAAAACATGCCGTGTCACATGGGAGATTTATGTATGAGATTAAGGAAAGATAGTTTAAAATTTATTTAACAGTTTAATAAAATATAATAGATCCGTAATAATAAAAGGAATAAAATAGGTCCGTTTACGTCGCAGTTCTCGTTCTTATGACGTTATTAGGAATTCAGCTTATTAGTTAGTTATGTATACATATAAACGAATGTTTGTATTCCACAATTTTCGTTCCTATCCATTTGTTGTGTACAATTACTTGTTATTTGTTATTTGTATAGGTATTTGTTGTGTACAGTTACTCACTGTAATTTTTCTTAATTTTTTTTTTTTGGGGGGGGATAGTATTGTTAAAACGCAAAATGCCAGAATTTGGAATTTAAAAAAATCTACCCAACGCAATGCCCAATCACTTTGCTCGTTGCTAACGTTGCCATGGCCTCTGGCCAATGGATACAGCCCTCTGTAGGCACTCGCCGCCACTTTGCGTAGTCGACGGAATTAATCCCACTAGCCATTTTGTGAACAGACGCCAAGCCGACTACACGTCAAGTAATTTGCTCCCTTTTTATTCAAATTTTTGGACTCCCATCCGACTTTTATCAAACTAAAAGGCAAACAGACTTAAATATTATGCAATTAGCTTGCACATTATCAAATTTTGTTAATTAAAAGTCACAATATTGATAATTTTTTACATTATTCATGTGGGTAAGCGTCAGTAGGTTTCGAACAATTTTTTGAACGTTTTCAAGTTTATTCGCTCCCATTGGCTACATATTGCTATTAATTCAACTAACAACTAGTGTTAAGTTACCATAGTTGCCTTCTGTTTCCTCTGTAGTTAGACGAAGATTTTGTTTATCCTGTTTTTCACGAAAATGTTCAAAATCCGATTTTAGCAATTTTAAATTTCTCTTAATTCCTCAATCCTCATATCTATCAACAAAGATACCTGCCCGGAGGGTAATCCCGTTTTTGGATTAAAAAAAAAATATCAGTGCAAACAAATTTATTAATTTTCCGGCTAAAAAAGGTAATATTAAAAACTCCCGCATGGCCACCATAGCCGGTCCCGGTCAAAGCTCCAGCGAACGTTCTGTCGCTTAACGCGAGTGCCCGCCCTGGTCCGCCATTTTGATTTGTCCAGTCGGGTGGGATGACGTACTTTTTTCGTGACTCAAATTAATCTTGTCAAAGCCAACTTTATCCCCGTGCCTTTTGCCATCCTTTTGGAGAAGAAAAAGAGAATCGCAACTTGTTTATCTGCTAAGCTGAGTATGTGTGGAGACAGCTATTATTTCATCTTCTGTGGGAGCTGCCAGGAGAACCAGAAGAAAAGGTATGCCAGGAGTTAAAAAGTGTTGTGGCCAGTTAGGTCTTTTGCCGCAACATTTTAACTTCCTGGGGGGCAGAAATGTTTTCGTTGTGCCGTGCAATAGGTCTTTAATGGCAAAAGCAACGCAAACTTTTCTGGGGTCAAACGGGTGGTGGAAGCCTCGACTGAAGAACGCGAACACGTGGCCAGGCAGGGGATGAAGTTTCGCCTGTGGACATTACTGGCTGAGTAAATTCTTTTCTATTAAATTTAAATATTGGTAAAGTTTTGTAACTAAACTTTCATCTCTTTTACAGGCTTTCACTCCGTTTGGGTCCCTTCCCGCTCCGTCTGCGATTGTGCCGTGTTTTCAAGATTGTTGCTGTTTTAGGGGAACCCACGTGTTCGCTCCGTCGAGGTAAGGACTTGTTTTTGTTTTTTTCCGAAGTGGCTTTCTAGTTTCTTTCCCTAACCGAATAGTTCATTTTATGTTTGGACATGTTGGTAATATGGCTAGAGAAGATAGACTGATTTTAAAGTGTTTAAATAGCAGAATTTTAGAGTTTTTATTCTTATTTTCAGTTTTTATTCTTTTTTTTTCTAGGACGTTCATGAGACCGCGAGTAAAAGGGACGAAGGATTCTCGGAAGGTCTTGGGTCCTACGATGGCTAAGCAAAAGCGGAGCAGAACCCTGCACTTAGTCGACTTTTGGAAAAAATCTTCGTCTTTCCTACCCCTGCTATGTCTCTAGCCGACGAAAAGGACATGTTTGAGTCTTTTCAGAAAGGGAAGTACATTTCGTGTATTTATAACTCACTGCGTTCGTCTTTGTTGGGCAATAACTTACTTTTTAAAAACAAATTTTGTAATTTCTTGAGTTTGTGCAGAGAAAGCTTCGCTTACGCTAGCCACGCGAAGCTTTTGGGTTTGGAAGAATGAACAGTTCCTGGCCAGGAGTGTTTTATTTCGGTCAAACTTGCCGCATTTTGTCATTTTTGAAGGAGTTTTTATTTCAGTTATCTTAATTTCTTGTAAATTTCTGAGAAAACGCCCAAGAAGACTGAGTTGCCTGTATGTGTCGTGTTAATTGCAAATACACTATTTTTGTTTTATTTTTTTAGTTTTTCGCTTCCGATAAGGTGGATACATTGCGTAATCCTAAGCCCTGGGGTTCAGATGCCCTTGAGCTCCTGATTTCAGCTGAGTGGACGTGGGACTCCTTGGTGGATTTTATCTGCTGACGGTATTACGTTTGACATTAAGTTTATTGCACGTTTATTGCTTTTTCGGTGCTAATTTCCCCATTTTACCTAATATGGTTCGGAAAGAGTAGCGCTTTGCGTTGGGCCATGCGTAATCCCTGTGATCTGGTCCCTTGGTGAGCTTTCTTCAATTCCGCGGTGTTTTCAAGACGAAATAAACTTGCGGAAGTCGAGGTAACCTTTTCGTTTCCCCCAAATTCTCAAACTTTTATTTTGAGGGAACTTTATTTTAATTTCAATAAACTAGATATTTTCATTAATATTTCTTGTATTCTTCTTTCTTATAGGCCTCCTTATTGGAGTCCAAAGTGCTTTCTCCTTGCCATCTAAAAGCGGAGACGTTCCTAAAGAAGATTATCAGTGCATCGATGGCGATTATTCCTCCAGCTGCTGTACTGAAGATCATCGTCATCATCAGTTCTTCCCTCAACCCTTGCCTTGCCTTTGAGCGCCGCCCTAGTTGATCCCGCTGATGTTCTTCACGTCGCCTTTGATTCGGATTTTGGATTCGCCCTTTCTTGTGATGGAACTGGAGACCCAGAGGGCACAAGGTATGCTAGGAGGTTTGGCTGCGGTAAATCGCTGAAAGATTTGCTGCAATCCAACTTTCTGGGCGGCAGAAAAGTTTCCGTTGCTGCATGATTCGTTAGGTCTTTAATGGTAGCAACGGAGCTTCTCTGGGTTTTTGGGGCCTGGTTTAGGTGGATTTTGGATCCCGATGGAAGTCAGACAGGCCAGGGTTGAGTTCGTCTGTGGAATGAAGAGGCGGAGTAAGTTTTCAATTTCTAATTTTTTTCGAAGCATTGTAATAGCCCTTTTTTATTGAAATAGGCTATATCTGTTGGATTTACTGCGTTACTACTAAAGATTATCTTCATTTGAAGCCTTTATGACACCAAATTCCATCCATTTTAGAAGAAGACGATGATCCTTGTGAGCTGCAGGTATCTAATTCAGTTTATTCCTTGGCGTTCACAATTCAAGGTAAATTTTTCAATTTTTAATGAACAATTTTTTTTTTTACTAATATCTGCTTGGTCATTTATAGGCAAATGGTCCGATGGAGCTCCGTTCTGTTAATGATCCGTATCCGGAAATACCGCGAGCTGGTTTGCTCATTTCGAAAAATTTTGAAGCGTACGTTGAATTACCATATCTTCAATTGAAGCCTTTGTGATGGTAAATTCCATCCACATCAAAAGACAACAACGATTCTTGTGAGCCGCATTACCAAATTCAGCAGTTTCGTCTATGGCGTTCACTGCGCAAAGTAATTTTTTTTAAATTTGAATGAACTTCATATTTTAAATTAATATTTTTTGTATTCTTATTTGTTCTAGGCCTCCTTATTGGAGTCCATATAGTGCTCTCTCCTTGCTGTCTAAAAGCGGAGACGTTCCTAAAGAAGATTATCAGTGCATCGATATAGTGGTTCCTCCAGCTGCTGTACCGAAGATCATCGTCATCTCAGTTCCTCCCTCAACCCTTGCCTTGCCTTTGAGCGCCGCCCTGGCTGATCCCGCTGATGTTCTTCACGTCGCCTTTGATTCGGATTTCGGATTCGCCCTTTCTTGTGATGGAACCGGAGACCCAGAGGGCACAAGGTATGCTAGGAGGTTTGGTTGCGGTAAATCGCTGAAAGATTTGCTGCAATCCAACTTTCTGGGGGGCAGAAAAGTTTCCGTTGCTGCATGATTCGTTAGGTCTTTAGTGGTAGCAACGGAGCTTCTCTGGTTTTTTGGGGGCCTGGTTTTAGGTGGAGTTTGGATACTGATGGAAGTCAGGCAGGCCAGGGTTGAGTTCGTCTGTGGAATGAAGAGGCAGAGTAAGTTTTCAACTTCTAATTTTTTTTCGTAACATTGTAATGG
>JAGJRO010000758.1:0-14573 GCA_022832285.1 Lepidurus apus apus | reverse complement strand
TGGTCGAGCTTTGGTCGAGATTGGAGTGTCGACTGTCGAGATCTTTTTCTTTCTATACAACGTTGGGGGTCAGCAAATGTTCGGAGTCAGAAAACCTATAAAAAAACGTACTAAGTCGACTGTCACAAGCCTGGAGCGCATCAACTCGCCGAGGTTGCATAGTTTGAAAGGTCAAGTCTCAAGTCGGTTCTACCGGATTGCTAATTATCCGGAGCCACTGGAAAAAATTTAGCACTTCTCTCCATAGGGAGGGCAGAGATGATACATTTTTCCCCTTGAAAAAGTCGAGACCTTCTCCTATTCAAGGAATTTAGCTTTCTATCTATAGTCCTGGCCAATTTCCCGTAAGCTAACAAAAATGTACAAGGATTTTTTACGAGAAAAAAAAATTTCGGGGGGGTTAAAACCCCCTAACCCCCCCCTGGATACGGGCCTGCAGTAAAGTACCTAAATACCCTAAAAACTACTTAAATCCCTCAAATCTCCTTAAATCGCTATCAGAGTACTTAAACCACCTAAAGAATAACTTAAGTCACCCTAAAAACTCCTTAAATCACCCAATTCAAGGTCATAAACGACTAAGATCTCTTTTTGTTAGTTATTTGTTCTGGAACTCTAAAGGGCCTTCTGGTGGAATCTTCCGGTTCGACCTGGATCCCAAGAGTGGGTCAGCGCTGAACGAAAGGAAAATGTATGCTAGTCCCGATTTGCAAGCGTTTGTCGTTGATTACGCTAACATGAGGCTCCTGGTCTCTGACGTGAGGCAGAATACGATCCTCTCCATGACTTTGAGCGCGTAAATACCCCAAATTCCCAAGAAATCAAAAGAAGAGACTTTGTTAACGGAACACCTGTCTCATTTTTTGTTTAGTCTAGAAGTGACAGATATTCGCGCCAACGCGCAGAACCCCAAATTTGAGGATGTGTCATCACTCGTGGTTTACAACGACCTGTTCTTTTGGACATCCGGTCACGACTTGTACACTGAAGAATACGAGAAAAACCATAGCACGTTTTTCCACAATTTGTACAGCTTCCCTTTGTCACGCGAACCGTTTACGACCTTGCTCCTTGTACACGTCGATGGACAGCCAGTACCTATCCCTTCCACGCCTGTAGGCAAACTACAAGCCTTGTTTGGGGTCAACGAGGCGAAGATATACTGGCAACCGCCGTTGCTACTGGGAGAAAGAAGTAAGTTGGAAATCTTTCCCTCTTAAGGCTCCCGGCTACCTTAGCTTATTGATGCGAAACACGATAGATGGCGCTGATGTTTGTTATTGTTTTTCGAAAGCCCTGCGTAAAAAAGTAAAAAGAAAAGAAAGATATAATAAAAGTTGTTCCGAAATTCCCTATTCTAACCGTCTATAACTAAGGTATACGAGAGCCTTAGAAGGACCTCTGAAAGGGACAAGTACATTGATACTAATTATTTTGTAAAAACAAGCTAAAGGAGCCTGGCATTCTTGGAAGTACGAAATTGTCGTCGTGGATGAGAAAAGAGGGTCACAGATACTGGTACGCAAGCTCAACACCACAGAAACAGAACTACGCAATCTGCGGTCCGGTACAGATTATACGGTACGAGTTCGCGCCCTTTCTGGCGAAGGCACAGGGCCGTGGACGGATAGCCCCTTTTGTGGGTCGACTTTAAAGGCTGCAGCCATACCGCCAACATTATTGTGGGCTACCACTGACGGTTTAATCGAAGCTTCGCCCATTGGGCATAACATATCCATTCTTGCTCACCGAGTGGCTTTACAGGTAAACAAAAAAGTTTCAGTAAAATCTAATTAAATACGTACGGTACTTAATTACAGTAAAAAATAATAATTTTCAATGGTACTAAGGCTAACCGTAGAGCTTACTTTACGATATCTAAGTTCTAAGTTTACACCATAGCTACCGCTAGATGGCGCTCCATGCTTTACATGGGTGTCTATGAACGCGCATAGCTTCTGCTCAGAAACGACAAGGAAGATAGCTCCATAACCACGTACTCAATTTGCACGAAATTTTTCCTGACGAATACTCTAACGTCTAGGACATTATTTCACAGTTTCCAAATTCGTATTTTTTCCGTGGGTAAAAACTTAATATGCATTTGTAAAATTTATTAAGGCAAAAATGGGAGAAGTTGAACTATATCTCTTTTCTTGTTAGTACCGTCTACATTAATGTCACGAAATTTTGCTAAAATGTCGTGTACTTTTCGCCTAAGGCCAAGTCTGCGTTTTCCGTGCTCTCGTGCCATATTCTCCTTCTCATTTAGTTAACGTTTTCGTGCATTTCCAGGGAATACTCAAGGAGCCATTCCAATGTACTTCTTTGGCCTGGGTTGATGACTTGATCTACATGACGATGAATAACAGCAAATTGTTGATGGTCAACACTACTTCCCGAGTTGTCGCACTACTGGGTAAAGTCGAAGCGTCGTGTATCGCGGTTGACTTTCTAGGAAGACGACTGTACTGGTCTTCGCCGAGAACCCAACTGGTAAGGCAGACCCCAAAGTCAACATTTACCAAAAATAAAAAAAAATTAAAACGAAATCCAAAATAGCATTTTTTCCTAAAAACTAAAAATTTTTACCCTAATTTCTGGGCTTCTTTAGATCATACGAGGGTTGTTAAACGGTTCCAATCCTGAATCTTTGCCCTTACTGGCAATGGCTAAGCAAATGGAGATTGATTCCTTGAAAGGAAAGTTGTTTTGGTCGACGGGGCATTCGGTTGAAGGCTCTTTACTCAACGGAATCGACAGAAGAGTGTATTGGAATACTGGACTCTTTTCCGGGAAGAGAGGTAAATTGCAAAATAATAGAGAACGCTGTAAAGTGGAATAGTAGTTAATTTAAAGATTTTCCATTTTTTTGTAAGTTATGGGTATTGCCCTTACTGAGAACGACCTCTTTTGGGCGGTAAGGAGTTCGGATGAAACAGCAATTTATCGTTCGTCGACCAATGCATTAGCAGCGGTCGCGGAAGTCTCAAGATTGGATTCCGTGTTCCGAGGTACAGACTACATCCTAATTCCCAACAATTCACGTCCAGAACAGAATAAGTTTTAAAACGGAAAAGGATTTTCAGGTCCACTGCAAACGTTATCCAACAAGCTGCTATGGCTGCAAGAAGATGATTCGACAGCTATGAGTGACACGAGCGGAAAGAACCTGTCAGTGCTGAACTCGGTCAATATCGTTGGTTCGACCTGTTTCCTGGCCAAGGACCATTCGTCAAGAGAACTGCAACGTAAGAGTTGCGATTTCAGTGCCTAAAACTATTGCTGCAAATTTGTCCCCTTATTTATTTCTGTGAAAACTAATTGTCTTTTATTATTACAGGAAGCTTCCAAGTTATTCCAAGCTCAGTCAAAGAAGATTCAATTGTAATCTTCGAAAACGAGACGGATATCTTCGTTATGTGGGAAAATACCACGGACGTCAACTATGGTGACGTCATATACGACGTTTTACTCAGTACAGTTAACTACGAACTTTCCATGGTAAGTCTATCTAAAACCTAAGTAACAGACATAAATATTGTACATAAAAAATAAACCATAAAAATAGAATATCGAAAAAAGCTCTCAAAATTCAAAATAAAATTAACTATCCTGCAATAAAATATAACAACCTAAATTAAAATAATTTAAACGTTAAAAAGTTTATAACAATGTTTCGGAATAAAGAAATAATAAAAATTTAAGTAAAGACATTAAAATAAAAAAATAACTGATTTTAGGCCACAAGTACCAACACGATAGTGATTCCACGCGAATGGGCAATACCGCCTTACACTTTGATCAGCATTTCTGTGAAACCCTTTACAGTATGGGGTTCAGCAATGGCCGGTACTGCCCGGGTACGGTCACCCTCATCTACACCATCCGTACCCCTTAAACCACGTGCTTTTGTTTCGCATCGGAAGCTTCCGTTCCAACAACCTGTAAGTGAAACAAACCAGTACTACCCTGTCCAAAACCTGCCAACGTTTTTACCACATAACGCCAGTACTTACTACCCAAACACAATAACGTAATAATGAAAGCGTCCCTTAAAAGGAAAATATCATAACAAGACATTCATTATTGCGTCATTGTGCTCGTGCTCCGTAAGGCTTTGCTTACGCAAGTACCAAACAAGCACGAGTAAGGTAAGGGGACTGTATAGTGAATGTTTTCCCCCTTATGGCTCCCATATACCTTTTTAGCTTATTGATGGGAAAGAGTCACGGATGGCACTGATGTTTGTTATTGTTTTGCGAAAGCCTTGCGTAAGAAAGTAAGAAAAGAAGTAGATAGCTAATTACCGGCAAAGTTTCTACGCTTGTTTTGCTTCTGAAAAGTACAATTTGTCACAACAGCTTGCTGTAGCAGCACAATGTCCCTAATCAAGTCGTCAAACTTTCGAAACAAGATTTCTCAAAAACGGCTAGTCAGATTTGAAAGCAAACTAAAACGAAAGTTTTCTTTTATTAGCCGCTAGTGCACAACCAAAGGACATATCTTTAGGTAACGTATTTCTCATAGTTGCAATATTCATTTGCACATTGATAATTTATTACTCATTGGAAAAAAAAACGCGCATTGGTTGTGCACTACCTATTAGCAAGCTCAAGATTACTGTCAAACAATTTTTTCATTAAACGCACTGGTTTTATCAACAAGTTGTTCCGAATTTCCCCATGCTAATCGCCCAGACCCAGTAAAAGAATTCACTTAAATTCACGGAATGGTTTTGGGGATCTCTTGTATTTAACTGTGTGTGTCGTCCGCAACTCATGTCAACTGCCCCTGTCGCTTTTTTGGTGAAGGTTTTTATAGTCAAGATGAAGCGCAGAGTGAACGTCTGGACTAGGTTCTAGAGAAGTCGGATGAGATCAGTCAGGTCAGGGATTCTGGAGAAGTCAAGGAGAATGAGTCAGGTCAGGTCAAATAACAGCGAATTCTAGGAGTCAGGTCAGGTCAAATAACAGCAATTTCTAGAAAGCACAACACCCAGCTAAGGTATACGGGAGCTTTAACGGAAAGTATCATACAAATATTAGTTATTGCGTTATTGTGCTTGTGTTTCATAAGGCCATACTACACAAACACCAAACAAGCACAAGTAATAATGATGTACAATGATGGAATAATGATTTTTTTCACTTAAACGGAAAGAATCGTAAGAAAATCAGTATTGCGTCATTGTGCTCGTGTTTACGTAATAAGTGTGACAGGTCGACGTAGCACAACACTACGACTTCCCGAGGTTGTAAGCCCTTATAAGTAACATCAGTAGCTTTTGGTTTTGAACCATAAAGTATTGTACTGTACTGCTACTTGGTTCTAACTGTGAAGTAATATTTGACGTTTGAAAGGAAACTGTCATGAAATTCCGATGGGATCCTCCCGCGCGACCTAACGGAGTAGTCACTTCCTACAAAGTGTATTGGAAGACTTTCCTTCCCGAAGCAACAAACTACAGTTCCTCATTGTTACCAGGAGACGATACAGAATTCGTGCTCGACCATATCACCTCAAATTCTTCCTACGCTTTTGCTGTACGTTTGGCTTTAATAACTCAGATAATTTGGCTCTAAGTCTAACTTTAAAAATTGTCTGATGGTAGGTTGAAGCGTACACTCAGAAAGGAACTGGACCGCGTACTGATCCTGTGGTAGTAAGTGCAGCGACCGAGTTTCCGGTACCCAAGTTGTTACTCATCACTATGGATGCTTTGTGGCTTATGGATGTTGATCGCGACCTGACAGGTACCAATTTCAATCGCATAAAATGTACTTCGTAAGTACGTGCTAAAGGATTGCGATAGGCTCAGTGTACCCTGGCAAAGTACCGCATCCTCCGATAGCAATGACGTACATCAGCCATGAAGATACCTTGTTCTGGATCGACGAAATGCAGGAAATTTTTAGCAAAACTCTGAACCAGACTAATAGGACCAAGGTAAACGAAATAGAGTCGGGAAAATCATCAAAATCACCACAAAGAAGAGGGAATTCTTAAACTTGTATTGCATTTTTTCTCGTTTTTCTTAGATTAAACAGTTGCGAGGATACGGCTCTAGTTTAGCTGCCGATTGGGTCAGCCGCAACTTGTATTGGTCTGAAGATTACGCCGATCACTCGGGATCGAGTATCCAGAGATTGGACCTTAACAAGGACAACGAAGAAAACAGCTCGGAAATACTCGTCGAATCAGAACTGCCTCTTAGAGTGATCGAAACGGATCCTTTCACAAGGTATATACCTCAAAATGTACTTTAAAAATTATAATTTTCTTCATTTCTATCCTTCTGATCTTCCGGATTTCGTGTTTAGTCGTTTGCTCTACACCGAGCGCTTACCGACAGGAACCAAAAGGTTAATGGTGGCAGGCATTGATGGTTTGAATGCGCGGAAGTTGTTCTCTCGCTCTTCCGACAGAATAAGGTAAATTTTTTATTGATTTTCTTATCTATTTTCGTTTTCTTCTTGTAAAATTGGGAAATTTCTCTATAGGCGTAGTGTGAACCAGTGTAACTGCCGAGAGAATCCTGCAGTTGCCGCCGTGGGTGCCATCGATAGATCTGTTCCACATCTACCCAAGCTCTTATGGGTAGACTATTATTCGAATGATATCTGGTCTTCAGATTTGGAAGGGTGCTACTGCCAGCTCGAAGTCAACGCGACGCTATATGAAAGATCAGGTACGTGATCATTCGAACAAGTGAGACTTAATATTATATAAATAATTAGAACAAATCAAGTATAAGTACAGTAGATGCCCCTAATTGTGATCACTGGTTATTAGAATTAGCCGCTTTATGGAATCAAATTTTAAAGGACGGATTCAAAATGGTAAATTTCATAGCATTTTAATAGGTAATTAGAATCACACTTTCGTATATTAGAATACATTTCAAAAGAATCTTCACATGCACAGTAACGAAACTGCAGTAGGGATTGCTACATGGACTTTGCATATTGACCAACGACATTGCTTTTACGTCGTTTTGACCAATCCTGTTCTTCCCAGCCTACTACTACGCTTAGGGGAAAATTCCTTCTAAATTCCCCAGTTAATTAAATGAGCAGGTTATTCAATTGAATGACCAGTTCCTTTAATTGACTGAGAAAATTAGAAGGGATATCGTGTTGAGAACCCTATCTAAGCGTAGGAATAGGCTTCAAATTTAGTTGTGTTTTAGACGCGTGGTTATGTAGAAATGGCGACGAACAAGAAAAGAGTTGATTTAAATGTAAAAGAGAAGTTGCGGCTCATTGAAACTTAGGACAAGCTAAATTTAAAAGGTTTGCCACAAAGGGAAGCGGCCGTTAAATCAGGAATTCCTCAATCATCTCTATCAAAATTGTTGAAAAATCGTTACGAAATAAACAATAGTGGGTACAGTGAATCTTATTGGTAGGTACATATTTCTGGTTTTCGGTTATTAGAATCTCCGCTTATAGAATCGATATTCATTTGACAAACGCGATCACAATAAGCGGCATCATCTACTATAATTACTAACAATAATAATAATTAAACATTAACAATAATTAAAATAGATACAATTATACGAATGTGGATAGTTGAATACGTAATTACAATAAGCAGAAAAAGTTAGAAATAATTAGGAATCAATAAATAGATAGAAATAGTTCGAAAGTAAACTACTAGATAAATTAAGGAAAATAGGGAATACATTTTTTCATACCCAACTCTTCACCCCCCAACCCTATTTATGAAGAAATAAACGACAGTAACCGGCTTAAGACTACAAGCTGTATTAAAAAAGAAAATAATAAAAGAATTGGGAATATTTTAAGAAAAATAAAATAAATACAAAATTTGGACGATTTCAAGGTTTACCACCGTCGTCGCTAGCGTCTGATGCGTCACGGATTTATTGGACCAACACAACCGAAGGAAAAGTCTACAGCTTACCCAGGGGAAGCAGTGCAACTTACACTAAAAGTGCAAGCTCCAGGTTCGGAGCTTTGTGCGAAGGCGTGCAATCCGCGGAAGTTGAAGGTCTCCGCGGAATCAAACCTTTAGGAGAGCATCTCCAGCCTTTTCCAGGTAAATTGCCGGTACCTTTCTTCCGCCAATACCTGAAAAGTACTTCCCCTAAACTAACTAAACTGTCCGACTCATCGTGTAGGCGAAGAATGTTTAGTACCAACCCCTTCGGCCTATACTGCGACCTTAAAAGATATTACTGCCGACAGCCTGACTTTAGTGCTGCCACCTGCCGAACGACCAGCGCAATGTCAGAACGTATCCATGGCCACTGTGATGTATACCATTTCGTATGGAGCTCACGACTCTGGCTGTGATTCCAATGAGACGAATTGTCTGACAAAGGTAATATTTTCTTTTGAAACATAAAATGAAAAAATAGTAGACGAGAAATTACTTTAGGACACGTTTAAGTCAACTCTTATCTTGTCCGACCTACGACCCTACATGAACTACACCGTGCGAATATCTTTAAGTAACTACTACTCGAAACTCCAAACAGATCTCGTCGTTGGTATTCCAGTAACTGTCTTGACCAAACCTGGAGGTAAGTTTGTTTTTGCTTTTTTTTAAAGGAATGTATGTTTAAATCAATGTAATTGTAGTACCGAGTGCTCCGCGATATATCCAGGTACAAGTCAATACACCTACTTCCGTCGAAGTTCGCTGGTTAGAACCGCTAAGTATCAACGGAGCCAACGTTACTTACGAAGTCCATTGGCGGAGTGAGGGTTTGATTGACGGAGTACGACCTAAAGGAGAGAAGCGAAGTACTGGCAGTCAAACGACTACGCCTTTCAGTGCCAGTATCAGCAACCTAATACCTGGACAAGAGTACCAATTTTGGGTAAAATTTGTTACCTAAACTGTCTTAAATCTCCGCAGTTTTTTTAATCATATTTTTTTAACCCAAGGTACGTGCTATAACGTTATCCGGAGGGCAAAATGACAGTACAACCATCAATTCACGCCTCTTCGCACCTCCGAACGCGATTCGTCAAGTGCAGTCCTCATCTACGGCTTTAGTACTGTCATGGGTACCTCATCCTGAGATCCAAGAGTAAGGTTTCTGTCTAGTACACTAAATTAATTAAGCTAACTAAGTAGATAGATGGACTAATTACATGAATGAAATTCATTCAAGTTTCCAGTTTACAAGCTTTATTGTAGAGAGTAATGTACTGTACTAAAAAATTTGTACCACTTGTACTAGGTTTTTCTTGGAGTACAGACCCCAGTACGCGCACGTATGGAAAAGGGACGCTACAGAGAAAATTGGCCCCAAAGAGACTCGTTTCACTTTGCGAGCCTTGGAACCTAAGTCGACGTACATTGCGCGCCTCCATATGTTGTACCATACGAACCACACGTACATGTGGCCATCAGAAGACCTTTTCTTTTTCGAAACGCAGGGTACGTACTCCGAAACCACTAAAACTAGCCCCCGAAAGGAATTGTGTATTGAAGTACTCAAGAATTACTCTAAAGTACTCAAGTATGAATGTACTCAAGAATTACTCAAAGTAATCAAGTACTTAAGAATGCATATACTCAATAATTACTCTAAGTACTAAAGAGTGAATGTATCGAAGAATTACTCAAGTACAAATGTACTGAAGAATAACCCAAAGCACACAAGTACAAATGTAATCTATAATGAATTTACTCAAGTACAAATGTACTGAAGAATAACCCAAAGCACACAAGTACAAATGTAATCTATAATGAATTTACTCAAGAAGTCCTTAAAGTACTCAAGTATGAATGTACAAATACTTAATGTACTCAGGTACGAATTTACCAATAATGAGTGTACTCAAAGTACTTAAGTATGAATGTACCAATAATGAATGTACTCAAAGAAATTAAGTACGAATGTACTCAATAATGAATGTACCCAATAATTACTCAAAGTAGGCAAGTACTCATGAATGATTGTACTCAATAATTATCTTGTTTTTAGGCGACATTCCGAGTCCTCCAACAAAACCAGTCGTCACCGAGAAAAGACGAGGCTTGTACCAGGTCACGTGGGAAACCGCCAAGCCTAATGGGTACCCCGTCACGATCTACCAATTGGAAGCTAAACTAACCGAAGGAGATTCCTACTGGCGAACTGTCTACAACGAAACGGGTAAGTAAATGAAGGAATTTTCATCACAATATGGGTTCTAAAGTCTCAGAAGATCCCACAAAATCAAAAAGTATTGCCTTGGGTTTACTTTGTCTTGAATAAAGTTTTTTATTGATTTTTTCTAGAGAATTTCTGGGTGATCTTAGGCCTGGAAAACCACGAAAAATACAGTTTTCGGGTAAGGGCCTTGAACGAGAAAGGTTGGAGTGCGTTTAGCAGCGATAGCGTCGAGTACCAGCTAGCGGACTTGGTACAGCACATGGATGACCCGGCCAACTTTATAAATTTGCTGATGTGGATTTCTCTGCTCACATTGTCTTGCGTCATAGTACCTATTGTAATTTGTTGCAGTAAGTTTTAGCCACTAATTACTCAAATTTAACTAAAATGTATCTCACTGATCAATTTTTGACATTTTTATTTTAAATTCTTTTCCAGTAACGCGTCGTTGTAGACGTGCGGGGAAGAAGGCAACAGCCACCATTCTACCTTTGCCTGACGTAGAACTGCAAGCTCTACCTCGAGCGGAACTCTCGCCCTTAAGAGAACTACCCGCTACTCTGGTATCGTCAGCGAATGCGTTGTACCGATCGGGGCATGGGTCTGAAGACGCGGTCGCTTTACCTCACGTAGGCAAGGACAACATTACCTTAACCAAGTTCCTGGGTAGCGGCGCTTTTGGAGAAGTGTTTGAAGGACTCGCTAGAGGTATTGCCTCTGACGGTCAAGAACTAAGGGTAGCTGTCAAGGTAAACAATTTTTTTTTCTTTTATATGTGCCCAATAGGAATCTTCTTCGGTACTTAAACAATCCCAATTCTTATTTTAGACCCTGCGAAAGGGAGCGACTGATCAAGAGAAAGCAGAATTTTTGAAAGAAGCTGAATTGATGAGTCATTTCAAGCATGATCATATCCTTCGACTCTTGGGCGTTTGCCTCGAGACCGACCCTAACTTCCTACTATTGGAACTCATGGAGGGAGGCGACCTCCTCTCATTCCTGCGTGCCAATAGACCTTCCGTCGTAAGTCACACTTTTTTCAAATTAATAATTAATTTTAACTAATACTTATGTATTTTTTTACTTTGTGTTTTTTTGTAAAAATTAATAATATTTTTTTAAAAATAATAATACATTTTTGTTAATAATTTTGTAAATAATGGTCTTGTTTTAAAAATTAATAATTTAATTAATATTTTGTTAAACAGTATTTAAATAATAAATACTTAAGAACTCCTTAAATAGAGATAGTTAAGTAAATTTGATTTAAAACAGAGTAGTAACCGAAGTTGATTTTCTACAGCATAACCCTTGTACGCTAACATTACTGGGCCTGGTGACTATGTGTGTGAACGTCGCCAAAGGCTGCCAGTACCTCGAAGAGCTGCACTTTGTCCACAGAGACTTGGCGGCTCGGAACTGTCTAGTGTCCACCAACGACATTCGCAATCGAGTGGTCAAAATCGGAGACTTTGGGCTCGCCAGAGACATCTACCGGAACGACTATTACCGAAAAGAAGGAGAAGGACTGCTCCCAGTCAGGTAAACTAAACTCTTTTTTGCTTAATTTCACTCTTCAATATCGCACGCGTTCGTGTTGCTTACACTTGGGATGCTTGGAATCTGTAATTTTCTAGGTGGATGGCACCAGAGTCATTGGTAGACGGTGTTTTCACTTGCCAATCGGATGTTTGGTCTTTTGGAGTCCTGTTATGGGAAATCATGACCTTGGGACAGCAACCCTACCCTGCTAGGACGAACTTGCAAGTCCTCCATTTTGTTCGATCTGGAGGACGACTGGATCGACCGCCGAACTGTCCCGATGCATTGTAAGTAGCGCCAAACTAAACCTGTGAAATTTAAACCCAATGGGAACCGTGTTAAATCTCATATTTGGGGTCAAATTTCAGGCATGGATTGATGCTGCAATGTTGGAGTTATTGCGCAGAGGAAAGACCTAGTTTCCATTATTGCCTGGAGCAGCTTACGCTCCTTCAAGATCTGCTAAAGAGTCAGCCGTTAACTGCGGTCAACAATGGCTACTACGTCAGTGGCCATTGTACACGTAAGTTTCCCTGCCTGGATTTGATGGAGTGCTGTCATGATGTTGATTCCCTCGCATGTGCGCATGATACAGTGGCTACTGATTTGCTTGCAGACGCCTCGGGGACCCAAGGGTTCGACATGGACGTGGACGGTAACCATAACAGTCTAACAGGTAAAAGCCCGTCCACCAAAAACCTAACTAAAAGTCCGTTTCCAATCTTTCAACTGAATGCTGCGTGGGGTAAACTGTAAATTAATGTAAATGTGGGGTAAATTGGGGTGTTTCGTGTCCATTGGGGATGTTTCTGTGTTTTTGTTGTTGTTTTGTGGGGTGTGAGGAGGAATTAACCAACATTTTTTGCGTTTTTGCGTTGTTACAACAGAATCCCAGTCCCGTAGCCAAAGTGTCCGGTACTTGGAGCTGGTAAGCGAAGACGGGTACGAGATACCCAAATCTAAAAGTCAAGAAGGAACGAGTGGGACAAATGGGGACAAGATTCTTCCCTGTTCGCTCCGACTGTGGAGAAACGACGAGGATTTGGAGAGTATAACGACAGAAGAGAGTACCGTGCCTAATAGTCCGGCTCATGTGGAGGTTAATAGGGACTAACTAACAGACAATAAGTGATTTGTGGCTAAAAATGTTGTTAATATACAGTGTTAGCGTGGCCTTTTTCCAATAATTGTGCGCAGCACGAACAGTGATAGCAATGCTCTTCCATTTATTAAGAAAAGATAATAGTGCCTTTGATACTCTGGTCAGTTGGATAATATATTAAAAAAAACATTGAAGAAAAAGTGGATCCTTGCCAACTGAATTTTACGCTCTTGAATTTTGACCGGTATTTAAATTTATTTTAGAGATACAGGATTTTCTTTTCCTGTTAAGAAAAATCTGGATGCCATGTTTTTGACTTTGAGAGTTCAATTCTGACCGAAATACGATACGGAAAATTGCAAAGTATTTTACCTTCTGAATATTTGTAAATGTGATCTGTATAATAAATGGGAACAATTGAAAGAAATTACGTATTTGCAGCTCTGTACGAACGTGTGACGTCACTCAACTTCCTTTCTAAAATGTGTGTTCTATTAATTATTAATATTTTTAATTTATGCGGACGTTCCGGGGTTAATTTTACTACTTCTCTAAGCTTTGAAAAAAAAAACTTTACCTGCAATAGAGGACGATTCTGACGGGAACAAACTGCATTTTCCCGCCAAGATAAAATCAATTATTAATTAATTATTGAGCTGCAAACCGACACTTTCGTTAATTTTTTGGCACAGATAAGAATAGCGAAGGCTTTATACTTCAAATGAATGGTAGTCAAAGAACACACATTTTTAACGCAACGAATGTCAAATGCGCGTTTTTCGAACTTCTTTTTCAATTTGATAAACGTCATTTGTGTGTTTTAATCTTTCAATGGCGTTAATGCACTTGTAGCAGTTTTTGGTCATTACAACCCCATCGGTGTATACTCCCGCATGCCTCAGTAGTATATTTTCTCTTTTTTACGTTGTAAAATTAGTGAAAATTAAATCCAAAAGTGGTCAAAACGCATTGAAATTCATCCTATGACTCGGGATGCTGTTGCGTCTGGAATAGGGCACTCACCATTGTTTTGGATTGCGTTACCTAGGTTGAAAATTAAACTTCATATCTATAGATACTTTAAATCTGTAGAAAGATATAGCCTGTTCATGTAAGTCAAGAGCTTCATCTCTAAGGATAGTCTCAGCTATATGTCTGCGCTTTGCAGGTGGGTTTCTCGGCTTTGGGCTTGGCTTAAAATCAAAAATTGAGGGTAGACACCTGGCCGAAGTAGCCGTCTTTCGGACTTGTAACATGTAAGTGCAGTAAAAGTCCTCCATTTTGTAATACTTAGAGCAAATTATGGTCTTTCCAGTTACCTAAATACAATTAAAAAGTTCCTTATTTCGTATTGTAGTTACGCTTTTATATAGTATCTACTTACTCTAAAATCTGTCCCAATATCTCTCCTTATTGGCTTATTCTAAATACAAACTGCTTCAGTAACATCGGCTCTTTTGGTATAGCTCATGAAATGAGATCTTGGGCCCATCGCTCTTTTAACCCAAGTTTTCCGTTTGGGACTTGCGCAAAGGAACACAATGATATCGCATTTGTATGATATTGAGATTCAACTACGGAGAAAAGCAAAGAAACAATAACACACTGCCTTATGACAAGTGCCATAGAGTGGGGTTGTAATGGCGGATGCGACACTCTTTCTCAACAGATGGCGTATTTTGGAAACAACTCCTATACCTAGGCTAGACGGGACAAGTTAATGATAATCAACTCCGACTACCTGAGTTAAATATGTTTAAGTGAGTCGTCTAGAAACAACAACATTAA
>JAGJRO010000760.1:0-14915 GCA_022832285.1 Lepidurus apus apus | reverse complement strand
TGGGCAGCTGGATGTTGAGGCCCGAAGTTGAGGGTAATGTTTCGGACTTTCTTTTCAACGGGTGGAACCATGTTATTCAAAGGAGGCATTTTCCATTGGTAGAGGGCTTCGTCATAGCCTTCCGGTAACATGACTGGTTTCTCCATTTCTTTCAAGGACTCCAAGTCTGGGTACCATTTTCCAGCAAAGCGCCTACAATAAGGGACATGACTAATTAGCTTTAAGTTTAACAAATAGCCTTATTATGTGTATTTGGTTTTGTATTATTTGACACAGCATAGTGGCACGATATGCATGCAAATAAATAGGAGTTTTCAAGGCGAAGGGACACATTTAAGGGAGAAAAAGTTCAGGAATAAAATCTACATATAAAATGAAAAATTACTTGGCTAGGTAGGTAGTGTTGGCATTTTGGAATGCTCCTTTTTTCAAAGGAAGTATCCCCGATCGAAAGGCAGAGGTTAGAGCGGAAGCCATGATCACACAACCAAAACACTCGACTCGTAGCCCTCTAGTAGATCAGGCATAAGAATATATGCAGGTAGTGCTGCCATCTTGACTTCAGAGAGAAAATATTAATTAAATACCACGAAAAAACCAGAAAACTTAATGCTTCCGACTTTATGTTCGATTTATGTACACCTGGAGACCCAAAGTATTTGCTGTCTCACATCACTCTTAACAATAAATTTTAAAATATGTAGATAATGTACAGAATATATATAATGTGTATATAATCTAGTTCAATGGATTACAATCCCAAACTTTTGACCACAGTTCCTGAAAACAGTAAAACTCATCGTAATCCCGTTTGTACATGTTAACGCCCCATTTCAAGATTGTTTCTGCATAATATAATTAGAAATAGATTCAGGTACACGTGATTTTTTTTTTGAATTCACCACCAATAATTAACGATCGATTTCGCCCAACACGATATCTAACGTACCTATTCAAAAAACGAAAAAATAGAAAAAATTGGGTAAATCCGACTGAATTCTACGGATTAATTAGGTAACTCACCGATAATCGCGACAATATCTGCCAACATATGTTTACGACTAATATGGTCTAATGCTGCCAAATGAGCAAAGCTAGGAGCCTTGACTTTGCATCGGTAAGGTTTCGAAGAACCATCCGATACCAAATATACACCAAGTTCGCCTACAAATTAACAGAAAAAAAATCAACCACATATCGATCTGATCTGTTACTTTTGATCACAGAATTCCTTGTTCAGAGAGTAGAAAACTTAATACCTTTAGGATTTTCTACGGCGGTGTAAGTGGCACCAGGAGGTACGTTATAACCCTCGGTGAAGAGTTTAAAGTGATGGATGAGAGCTTCCATTGAATTTTTGACTTCGCTGCGTTTAGGCGGCACAATTTTGGCGTCATCTACCTTAACATCGCCTTCGGGCATATCATTCATGCATTGTAGCATAATCTTCAGAGACTGACGTACTTCTTCGACGCGGCACAAGTAGCGATCATAGCAAT
The DNA here is from genome assembly GCA_022832285.1 of Lepidurus apus apus. Lineage (NCBI taxonomy): Eukaryota > Metazoa > Arthropoda > Branchiopoda > Notostraca > Triopsidae > Lepidurus > Lepidurus apus. Next base: position 13,416 of record JAGJRO010000760.1, on the reverse strand, counting down.
CGCCTTTGACACCAACAGGCACGTCGAAATCTACCAGATGATAAGCGTCGTATGGTTGGGTTTTCCGTAAATCCCATTTAATGCCCGAACCGCGTAACATCACACCACTGGACAGTACCAAAACATGCATTCCAGATCAAAATATAGTAAATTTCAAAATTACACCTGAAGCCGTAGTTTAATGCGTCTTCGGCACTCACAATGCCGATATCAACAGTTCTTTGCTTCCAGATCCGATTGGCTGTTAAAACGTCCTCCATTTCGTCCATTCGCTCTCCGAAACGAGAGCAAAACTGGTAGATATCGTCCATTAAGCCTAAAGGCATATCCCAAGCAACGCCACCGGGTCGGATATAATTAGCGTGCATGCGAGCGCCGGACACGCGTTCGTAGAATTCTATCATCTTCTCACGTTCTTCGAAGAGCCAGAATAGCGGAGTCATAGCACCGATATCCACGGCGTGAGTGCCGATCTGCATCAAATGGTTCAAGATGCGAGTCATCTCGGCAAACAGCGCTAATAAATGGATTTTTTAATTAGCAAAATAAGTAAGTATTTATTATAAAGAAGATTAAAGATCAAGTTACTTCGGATGTATTTAGCACGAATGGGGATGTCGATGTTGAGAAGTTTTTCGACTGCAAGAGCGTAGCATTGCTCGTTGCCCATCATGGAAACGTAATCCAAGCGATCGAAATAAGGTAACGCTTGAGTGTACGTTTTGTACTCGATGAGCTTCTCGGTAGCGCGATGGAGTAAACCGATGTGAGGATCGGCTCTCATAACAGTCTAAAAAACGAGTAAATTTGGTTAAAAGAAGTCAAAGTTGCGTAAGGTAGCTACTTCTCCGTCCAATTCCAAAACCAAGCGAAGTACGCCGTGGGCAGCTGGATGTTGAGGCCCGAAGTTGAGGGTAATGTTTCGGACTTTCTTTTCAACGGGTGGAACCATGTTATTCAAAGGAGGCATTTTCCACTGGTAGACAGCTTCGTCATAACCTTCCGGTAACATGACTGGTTTCTCCATTTCTTTCAAGAACTCCAAATCGGGGTACCATTTTTCAGCAAAGCGTCTAATTGAATGTTTCAAAAGTAAAGAAATTACCGCAATACGTCTTTCATTATATAAATCCCTAATGCGAAACATAGCTCTTTTAATCCTATGTTTAATGTCCCAATGCATGAAAAGTTGAGATTGGCGATATAAAGTGGAGAATTACTTGGCTAGGTAGGTGGAGTTTGCACTTTGTAACGCTCCTTTCTTCAAAGAAAATATCCCCGATCGAAATGAAGAGGTTAAAGCGGAAACCATGATCACGCAATTATAAGAAAGTGCGCACTACTCTACTACAAAGGTTCACACAGTATATAGGTTCGCAAACCTGTGTAGACTATGAACCGACGTTGTTTCATTTTACTGACCCTATACCCGCGCGGACGACAGACCAACGTGTCCACAACGCGTTAATTTTACCAATAGGGAATCCCTCCATTCACCTAACAGCGCAGTTTCACTTGTCAGGTCAGCGGGGCTGCAGTCCATTCACATCTGCCCCTCTAGCTTTTCCCTTGCACATTCCTCGTTCAGTACCCTTCGGAACTACTAACTACTTTTCATATTCAACTTGCCATGTCCATCGCTGATTTTCATCTCAAATCTCGTTTACGTTTGCATGCCTTTTTGGCATGAAAAAAAAATTTTCAATGCGATGAAAACCCATGATCGTAGCATTGCATTGGCTCCCATACACCTTAGCTTATTGATGCCAAACAGTCATAGATGGCGGTGATGTTTGCTATTATTTTTATTTATAATTTGTTATGAATTTTTTTTAGCTTTAAGAATTATTACATAATTCAACAAAAATATTCTTTACAATGGACAGGTTAATTCTTTATTATTGGAAGCAAGGATTTGCTTTAATTCATGAACCATCTTTTCCATTCGATGTAAAGAAGTTGTCAAAATTTGTGTCTCGCAGTAGTTCTCTACTTTGGTAGAGACTTTGCATATCAATGTCCGAGGCTCTTCTAATTTTGCAAGGAATTCCTTCACAATCTTTTGTTCAGATGTCAGTGTCCTTAAATCAGGTTCCAATTCTTGCCGCTTGGCGGCTGCCTCTTGTAAAGATAACTTGACAGAATTAATTCGCGCTTTGGCACTGGAAATCCGGCCGTAAAGAGATCGTAAAGTATGTCCGTCAATATGAAACGTCTTCTGGTGTGTTTGGATGCGATGTTTCGTATAATTAAGGTCTTTGCCTTTGGAGATTGTGTCCAAACCTCAATAAGACAAAATACACAATACATTAAATTTGACTCGCCGATATCAAAGTTAACAATAAACGTACCGACTAGGGAAGACCTAACTTTAACCAGATGCGAATTCTTCTGATGATTTTCGTCTCTGAGTTCCTGTTGATCCCTCCGCAGGTCTTTGCGAGCAAGACTCACTTCCCGCAACTGAATACGCATATTTTCCCTCAGGCTCTTCACTTGCAGCTCCAGGTTGGAATGCTCCACTTTAAGAAGTTCAAGCTCTTTGCTTTGCAGAGAAATTTCAGTCGCAAGCTTATCAATTTCAGCCTGAAGATTCTGAACTAAGAGAGAATAGTTTTTTTGTGGTAGCTTTCTGTGATGACGTAAGCTTCTGTCAAGAAAGCGCAAGTGGTATTGACTGCAGGGCAAATATCAGGATCTTCCGTTGGTAGATCGGTTTCTGTTGCTTCGGGGTAATCATCAACGTCGTCAGTAGTTGCATTCAAAGATTCCTTATAGTCATCGTCGTTATCCATAGTCAATTCTTTGTCACTTGCTTCTTCTTCTCGTAAAGTTTCGTTCAGTTCAGTGGTTAGGTTGACCACTTCGACCAGATTAAACAGCGAATCGCAAAATGGATTCTGAACGTCTGCAATGAAGTCTTCGAACATCTCACTATGCTCATAACCTAAGACAATACTTCGATTTCATGTTTGTATAACTGTTTCATGAATTCTGCTTGAGGTACTTACCGTAACTCTGGTTTAATAAGAAGATCAGCCAAAATAACGTCAATGGACGCATGTTGAGACTGTTGAATTATGTTACAATAATTTCAACATGAGAACACGGTTGTGTGAAAGATTGATACACTCGTGCTTAAGAACACGGCAGTCTCAAAGAGATTCACTTAAAGCACGCCACAGAAAGACGGAATGAAAAATTGATGCGTATTCGGGAGCAGAGTTTGAATAGGATTTATTACAGCAAAAGGAACGTTCTAATAGGAAACTGTATCAAAGATATATACTCACGGTGTCAGTTTAATTTTAGTTCGGTATCACTCTTGATGCCAGCTCAAGGTTACTCTTAAAAGACTTGCGACGTCAGTCCAACGTAAATGTCAAAAGTTCCTTCTCGCTCAAGACGAGATACTGGATCCAGCTGTGCTGTTCGTTTGGCAGCAGTCCAATTCCAGTGTAAGTTTAAAATTACAGTCTCAAGCTTTCCCATTCCAATGAATTCCATACAATTTATAAATACAGTAAGCTTGGTTACTTAAGGATTATCCTTTTCTAATTTTCCAAGCGAGTGTCTAATTCTCTGGTGTTCAAAAACCATCATATGATTCAATTGAGTAGTCATCATCACCTTCAAAACCATTAAGACAGAAATAGAGAAAGATTTTACACGGAAAAATATATGTTATAGAACAGACCAAGTGAAGTGTTTTGGCTCAAAAAACCCTTAGTCAATTATGCATATTAACTGACTAATTAATTATTTGGAGGAATAGGCCCCGCCCCTTTCCTTCAAATTTTCCTATGATACACACAAAGAGGACAGCTAGACGAAGAGCTAGCGTCTTTACCTGTGAGCGCATTAAATACCGATCCTCCGATTCCTAGGACAGCACCATTATCTTTCTTCGGAATGCTCAAGCCAGTCTGTAGTTGCTTTGGTTAATTTACAAGCTCAATCACAAAAAAATTACGTTTTCTTCGCGCCATTACTTGCGGGCTCCCCTGTACGCCGTGCAGCTAGCATTACCCGGATAGTCGGAACCGCCTCGTGCGGTCCCATTGCCACGCGTAGGCTTTGCCTTTGGGGACGGCTTTACGTACCAGAACAAACTCAGCGGCCATTTTATGGCCAAAACCTGGGCGAGCTTTTTGAATCACTGCTAGGAAGCCTTTCATTCCAAATAATTCCTTTAAAAGCTAAAAAAAAATCTATTTCACTGACCTTGAAATTATATTGCATAGGTCAATCTGTTACGAACTCTAGTTTATTTTATTGGGGAAACTCCCGAGTTCACATTATAGGGTTATAATACACAACACAAAACCCAAGCGAATTTTAACAGACCGTAAAAAGGAAGGCATTTATCGCATATACAGAAATTTTCGCATATAGAACTACTCCGGTTATAATAACTTCCGTTCGAATAACACCACAACTCCAATCTAAAGTTACTTCAACGAAATTTCGATTCAATCAAATTTCAGATTAAATATCACCCAACATTAAAACTCCAAAGAAATTGTCACAGTTGCGTATCACACTTAGGTTATCTTTAGGCTAGATGCAGAATGGATGTGGGCAAAACTTGGCTCATGTCTGTTATGACCATAATTTGGTAGTATCCACCTTGATCAGGATTGGCTCCAATGGAATGAAACCCAAATTTCAGAAAAGTTGACGCACCAGTGGACAACTGCGTCTTACCCGGCAGTAAACGACAAAGAAGGAGCTTATTGGTCGAGCCAGCATAAGACAAGCTAACGTCTGGCAGTTCCGAGAAATACATGCCATATCCATAAGCGCAGCGTTTAATTTTGCTGGGGTCAAAATTATGGGCTACAATTGTATCGATATTCTGATCCGAATTCGTGCCATGGAACACCAATATTTCGTGAGCTTCTGGACGCCCTTTCCCAAACATCTTTTCAAACGAATCTTTCTTACTCAAAAACTGTTTCTCAAGCTCCGGATTCTGAACGTAACCAACCTTAACCAACTTTTTATTTCCAAACAAACGATTACTGTTCTGCAGTCTTAGGAATTGAGCTTCTGCGACCCGGAAAGCATTGTCGTAGGGATCAGTCGGGTCGTAAGTCCTTTTGGGCAGTAAATCCGTTACTGTATGCCTCCGGAACAAACGGCCAAAGAAAGACTGGCTCGGTTGAGGGACAGTTATGTTGCTCATAGTCGTGTTGATAGTACTGTATTGGATAATGTAACGAGGCATGGCTTGGCTTGGGTTGTAGACCACAAACTCGTCGTGCAGTACCCCGCCTTGGTCTTTCGTGTTACGTTTCGCAAAAAGCGAATCGCAGCGCTCCAGACGCAGCTTCTCTAGAGTCATGTCGACGTTCTTAGGCGCGTTATAAGTGCGACCGAGCAAGACTTCACACAAAAGCAGCATGTTGGACTGCTTCGTATACATATCTTGGGCGCTTTTGCTACTATCAGTCGCGAAGTAGATGCCTTTCCCATACATTCCCGGTTTGTCCGGCAACCTGAAGCCGTCTGTCGTGATTCCGTCGACGCCTTCTTTGCTCGTGCCGTGGAACTTGAGGTCCTTAAACGTCGGGTCAAACATATCTTTCTGGGCCTTGAGCCATTCCAGTTCCAGCTTCCTATTGGTTATCTTCTCTACCTTCGTTATGGTAGGGTACCAGTTGTGCGTTGGTTGGATGTACTTGACGACGCGGTCTTGGACAGACAAGTACTCCGCGGAGGTCCGTTCCAGCTCAGTGATAACGCGAACGCTTGCATCACTACGCAACAGCTCTTTAGACAGTCTAGCAATACTGGCCTCTGTCTCTTTTATAATGGCTTCTTTCTTTTTACGCTCCTCCTCCAGCTTTCTCTTCTCTTCTTGTTTGCGGATCTCGGCGCAGAACCCGCACGTATCGGGCGTACACGGTGTGCCGCAAATGCCTTGGCAAGTATGCTTACAGGCCAATAACTTGGGACAAGGCAGTTTACAGGTGATAGGGGACGAGGACTTGTGGCAATGGACGTCAGTGGTATGAAGCCCACACGTAGAGTACCGCTGGACTTGAGCATTGCATAGGAGACTCCTACCGTCTTGGAAGCACTTCTTCATCATCGCATGTTTGCACGCGAGGACGTATGACACGTCCGCGACGCAAGTAATCGACGAAGCATTCTGGTAGCATAGCTTGGTTAGATTGTGGCCACATACACCTTGAAAGTTGACTTTGACCTCACACTTTTCATGCAAGTGAGCTGGTTTGCAAGGTTTCGGGCACGGGTGGTCTCGACACGGCATATCTATTGAACAAGCCAAGGTGCAGAAAGTCGACGCAGCCTTTTTACGTAAATCTTCATCTGATTTCGCAAAGATCACGGAATCGGGATGGTATTCACAGCGTAACGGAATTGCCGAGCCCACACTACCGTTATCAAGCAACTGCTTCGTGAAAAATTTCCATTTAGGGATACTCTGGACCAGTTTGAAATTTCCGACGTAGACAAACATGCATCGAGCTCTTGACTGTGACACACAACGGCGGTTAAGCTCTTTGAGGAACCCCGCCTTCATCTCGGAATTGGAGCGTACCAAAGATATGAGGACGATGTCGTTTTCATCGCCTTGGTAACTGTCGATGGTACTCACCCGGATCAAGAGTTCGGCGTCGATTGTTTGTTGGGCAGATCTAGGCTTCGCTTGTGAAGAAGGCTTGAGAGTGTTCGCTGGAAGGGGGATCGGATTCGCAAAGTACAATACTGGATACCGAGCGCCTTCCTTCTTCAATTCCTGGCGTAATAAACGAGTTTGTCCTAAGTAAGCTCCCAATACCGTGATCTGCTTTCCGGTGACGCCGTGGTTCAGTAAGAACGTAGTCAACGCAACAATTGCCTCAGCTTCCAGCGGGTTGGAGAACCCGCGATTCGCTATTTCTTTAGAAGGAACGTCCCAAAACCACATAGAGTTTTCCGCACACTTTGGGACAAGATTCCCCGAGACGCGACTTAGATTGCTCTGTAAATTCGGGTAGATATCCAGCAGCATTTTAGCCATCTCAGGACGCATACGATTTTGGTTCTGCAACGTCACGTGCGGAAAATTGAGGTTGACCAAACGTTCAAAGAGCGAGATCTCAAAGTTGAGCTTCTTCATTTCCATGTTTTGCACCTGCGGACGTAGCTGCTGATGGTCGCCGATCAGGATTAAGTGCTTGGTCCAAGGACCTAATGCGGCAATGAGCTGTGGTTCCAGGATTTCTGCCGCTTCTTCTACTAGCACGACNCGTAGCTGCTGATGGTCGCCGATCAGGATTAAGTGCTTGGTCCAAGGACCTAATGCGGCAATGAGCTGTGGTTCCAGGATTTCTGCCGCTTCTTCTACTAGCACGACTTCGGGTTCCAGTAAACTGAGCAGTTCATGCTGTATGCAAGCGCCAGTAATGGTCATGGCCAGAATGGCTTTGTCTTCCACGATGCTCTTTTCGTGTAAACGTTCGAAGGTTCGACGTTTCTGCCCTAGCGCTTGATACGCAGCCATCAGAGTGTCCAGAAGGCCAAGTTTGGCGTCTACTTGGTCACACAAAATCTGAGCCACTAATGAAGTTCGCTGTTCAGTGGTCAGGTTCCACATGTTGTCAAAGTAAAAGCTTCTTGGTGGTTCGCTGCTCACTTCTGTCGCTTCAGATCCTTCTTCGCCTTCGGGTTCCGTAGGTACCGCCATCGTAGGCGTCGCTACGATGGGTATTGACTCGGCACTGAAACTTCTCAATCTGATGGAACTCGGCCCCGGTTGAGTAGCAAAGCTAAAAACCTTCCGTCGTTCGCTAACCTAAGTCAATCTTTTCCGCTCTTTTTCCATTTCCTTCACCTCTTCTTCATCCTCTTCGTCATCTTGTTCTTCTTCAGGTTTCCCCGCCAACTTTCCTTCAGGCTCCATTTGTGTACGCGGCTTTTGTATGTTCTCTATCTTAACTCGGATCTTCTGCGACAATTTACTCTGCTGTGTTACAATGGCTTGATTAGACGGTAACCAATGGGTCATGGCGGCTTTCCAAAGGAGCAGCACTTCATCCTCTTTCAATGCATTGCATGGGTCAGTTCCGTCGAAAAAGTTATTGAGCAAGAGCTGGACATTGGAAGCGCCTTTTCTATCGAAGCGCTTGTCAATCTCCTTCCAAGGCGCCTGCATGAACGCCTGAAGTTCATCAAAACTGAACTTGCTATACAAAGCATCCAAGTCCAAATTAGTAGCTTGGTCCAGTTCAGGCAACAGTTCGAAGATCTGCCGCTCTAGCTCAACCTGGTCGTCTATAACCTTCTTGAATTCTACGAAGAGCTCTTTCGACTTCGGAGTTTTCCGCAGCGTACTCAAAGTCACCGCTTCAATTTCCGGGTCCTTCGACTTTCCTCCTACTCTAACTACGTTCGTTTCCCCGCAAATCCCTTGCATGCGCTTCACAAACTCGTCGAGCGCGTGGTTCTTGTAGCTGAGCACCAAAATCGGTTTTCCTAAAGGTTTTTTCAAGATCGCTCGCAGAATCTCTGATCCGATAAAGGTCTTGCCAGTACCGGGCGGACCTTGGATAAGAGTGACTTTGTGAGTCAACCCGTGACAAAAAGCTTGGGCTTGGGTTAGATCCAGTTGGAATTCTCCCCATTTAAAGCTGCCTTTTGTATGAAAACCTTTCTGGAAACTATCGACCAAAGACATCATTTGAGTCGTATGAGGCAAGGAAGTAACCACTTCGTCGCTATTTCCATAGACAATTTCGCTCTCAAAGGGGATTCCAGCGTATTTCAATTGCAAGGCTTTCAATACCGGTGCCACCGAAACGTAATACACCGGCGACTCGACTAAGATCCCCGATTTCCCGTTGGTCATCAAAGCTTTAATGATTTGGCCGCATTTCTGGTTCACCAGTCCCCCCTGGATGGGCGTTTGACATCATCGGGTACATATCCGAATCTCGATGTGAGCACCACGTGGCACTTACTCATCATTTCTTTCTTCATTATCCGACCTACCTCTTCCTTGGTGTTAGCGTTGGCCTCATCGTACCCGTCAAGCAGAACCAGAACTTCTGCTCCTTTACTTTTTAACACATCCTTTAAAGGCGTGTCCATCTTCTCGTCGTAGACTGATTCCATGTAACTCAAGATTTTTCCCTGGTTTAAAATTAAGAATAGGTAGAGCCGTATAATGATACATGTGTATTTTAGGAGACTTACATCTTCACCAACGCAGCCTAATTTTACTACAAACAGTAGACTAAAAGGACTCATGTAATTCGGGGGATCATTTGTGTCTGCTTTAGACCAATCCGAAGCGATCTTAAGCATCAAGGTTGATTTCCCATAGCCGGCGTCTCCTTCGATCAGAACGCGGTAGCTACCACCTTTTGGAAAATGTTCCTAAAGTGGAAATTGAGTGTATTAGCTGAGTTCTTAGAGAATTAATGTTTAATAGTATACACTTACGTGCCACTGTTCAAAAAGATCTTCCACGCCTAACTTGGACGTCGCTGAGTTTTGTAAGGCTAGTTCCGTGTAGACTTCGTCGATGTCCCAAGTGTACTCGGGCGGGCACCATGGCAGTGGTGTTGCTTTGCATAAGGCAGTCGAATAGTACTCTTTCAACCCTGTGCACTATAAACACAAACGCTTACAGTTCAATTGCTATTTCAATGAATTCGAATCTTTACTTCTAATTTATTGATGTCCACTGGTTGTGATCGTTTTTGCAAAGAGCTTCTATCCTGGTTTACAGTGGCAGCGTTTCCACCAATGGCAACAATTTCAGCACCATTGACGTGAATTGCATGGAAGGTATTAGCAATGCTGTTTATGGAAGCTATAATGAACGAGACATCGGTACTTAATACCTAGTACCCTTTAAAACCTTGTAAAGTATAGTTGCCTACTTCCAGCAGCAGCTTCCGAGCTTATCTTATCTGAGGCTGAGGCTGTGTCCATCGTGCTGGTATTTTCCTCACCTTTACCCACAATGTCACTTCACCGGTTGAGCTTTTTCTAATATAAATGCTTTGTTTGTTTTAAACATGAATTCACAACACATATAAAGAAGACAACTCTTAAACACTGGCTAGCCGGACCCCGTATTCAGTGAAAGCTTCACTGAATATGCTCTTCTTGCTCTATAGGTTACTGGAGCCAAAATCTTTCCAAATTTGATCACTTTACGACAAATCTGTTTCAGTGCAAACTTTCAGAATAAATGCCACATTCCATTAAAAAAGTACTGTCTGTACAGTACTCGAAATTAGTAAAGACGTTATGGGAGAAATCTGGCCAATGGGCTCGCAAAGTTTGCTTGACGTCGAAAGCCCCTTCACCGTTACGCTTGTAGGAAACTCTGAAGTAAAACGATATTCGCACCCCATTGGTTAGCCTTTCACTGCCATTGTGTCGATACTTCTTTCGAGTACTGTACCATAAGGTCCCAAAAAAGGTAACCCAGGAAAACAAGATGGGCCAGGCCGGACTTGTGGCGTTAGTCCGGCCTGCCTCGCAGTTGCGCAACAATAAAAAAGAATTTAGAAGCAATTCCAATAAAAACTTGGTAAAATTTAAGATTTATCTGCTGTCGATTTTGCGGAAAATTACATCGTAATATTTAACATTCGATTTCATTTTCAAAACACACGACGAGAAATAAAGAACAGAAAAAAAGCTATTTCTCTCGGAAAGCCTGAGCTGATGTGAAGCGATCACTAGGCAGAGCTAAGAAACCCGGGCAGGTCCCACTCGTTTCACTCGGCCCGTTATTTTTCCTTGTTGAAAAGCTGTGAGACAGGCCGGAGTAATAAACGCCTGTCCGGCCTGGCCCAACTTGCTTTCCTGCGTAACCTTTTTTTTTTTTTTTTTTTTTTTACCTTAACCAGTTTTGGCTAGCAAGTTGCGGACCCTTGGTTTTTTCGTAAATATTTCGAAAATATTCAGTTACACTTCGCGTGCAATTGTCCTATATTGTCATGTCCAAAACGTCTGCCCCATCGAATTATATTTTCTAGACTTTTCCTGGCCTGCGGTTAAACTTCCCTTCCATTCCCCACTTTCATGTCCAAACCCAACCCAACTCCTAAAGCACGTTCAGACTAAGCCAGAGTTTACTCTCATGCTTTCATTCATTTCACTGTAAAGCGAAAGGCCTACACAATGAGAAAGTCAGTAATCGAACTGCAATAGCTACACATTCCAACTCTTGGTACACTCCTTTCAAATGCCTAAAACAGCTGTTGGCAAAAAGGGGTATAGAGTCGTCTGGATGAGGGAAACAACCACACCATTTTGACTTAGTCTGAACGCGCTTTACAAGTTCAGTTTGTTTTGGACACGAAAGAAGGGAATGACGAGAAGCTTAAACTCGCAGGCCAGTAAAAGGCGTAAAAAAAATTGGATAAGCAATCTCTAGGGAATCCATTTCGAAGATTTTTTTGGACATGCTAATGCCTTATGACCTGACTAACCATATTCGCGCTAGTCATAGTTTCGTCTGAACATGGTAGTCGGTTCCTAATATCTGTAGTATTAATGATCGAGAACTCAGATGACTTGGACAAACTCAAGTCGTTAGACTTACGTGAAATAAGAGGATCCAAATGAAGGTTTACGCTTTTCCAAAGAATTGTCTGGTTCACTAAACTAAAACGCTCGTAGTTGCTCGGTAGTTAGGCAAAGACTACGTATGTCGACAAAAAGGAAAATAAGCCTAACTCTCTTCCCACACAACACGTTAAGATGAACTTACGCATTGTAGGCTAATTTCTAACCCATTTATCTACCTCTTTCCCCGAACATCTTAACTTTTCCTCCTCTTTTATCGTTATCTCTCTTGAAAACCCTCTCTTAATCACCATTATGTCACCTTCCTCGGGCGTATCGGATATTTTCTCCTAACGGTTGAAAATCTGTTTAGTCTTTCCTATAACCTTTATCTGGTTTGTTGTGGCCAGCTGACGTGATATAAGTTCTTGTCCGCGAAATCTGTGGATGATAACATTGAACGGAGTATAACTCAAAAGGCTCGTTTGAGAGATCTTTCAATTTCAGGATTTCTGCAATGCAAGCACCAATTTACATGAATTATTCCACTTTAAGCAAAGAATGAAAGGCAGAATCCGGAAAATCAAAATCTAGCAACCAGAAAAGGCTGCGCATTCATTGCCATATCTTTGTTATAAACACTAACTCAAGCATTTTTAATTAGCCCTGATTTTTAACTTAATTATTGTTAATTACAGTTTTTGTTAATTATTGACTCTTCTCTGTTAATCAGCCAGTTAAATCACCAGGAACATAAAAAGGGTGCGACTACTTTTTTGGCAAACAAGTAAAAGATGAGATTTTATGCAATTTCGACGCGTTCTCTGTTTGCCTTTTTAAAGAAACTACCCACTTTCTATCAGTTTTCACCATCCTAATTAGCTCCTCGGACAAGTAAAAATGCAGAACATCGTCTTTCATTCTTTTCACTTCGGGTACTAGAATCGCACTGTAAGGTCCCCCCAAAAAAAGACGTAGGAAACCAACTTGGGTCAGGTCGGACTTGTAGAGTTGCTCCGGCCTGCCTCGCAGTTGCTCAACAATGAAAAATGATGGACCGAGCGAAACGGGTTGGACCTGCCCGTTTTTCTTAGCTCTGCTCCAGCATGCCTAATAGACGCTTCACCAGCCTAGGCACTCCGAGAGATACTTCACACTAAAAATAGCCATGCAATATAAAGCAAAAAGTATCATATTACACAGGGTATTGCGTGGAAGCTTTTACGATAAAAACAGGAAAATGGTGCGACAAGCGAACTTGGACCTATGGTTAATGTCATTTGATAGCGCTAAAATATCTTGATCGGATGGGTTCCTACTTGTAGCAAAAGTCGTATCCAAGTCTTCGTTTGCAGTTCATGACGTGCAAGAATCGCCACAATTTCATCGAAGCCGTGAGTCGACTTTCAGGAACGTTATTGGTATCCTAAATAAACTTAAACTCCACTTGTGTCTTAGTAAACCACACTTTTTATGACTTTCACAGATTTTATATATGTCTATTCTATTTCTTTATATACTGCAACGCTCGAATACTTCCCATTAAGGCCCCGGTATACACATCCCTCTTATGGGCGAATAACATGGGGAATTTTGGTGGATGGTTTCTTAAAAACGATTCACTTAATTTCAAATCAACGCTGACTGTAAAGATACTTTAACTAATATCGATGGCTTTTGTTCGAGATTTTTAAAAATATAGTTCATTTAAATTTTAAAACAGGAGACAAATTTTGAAACATCATGAAATAATTGGAAAATTGAGAATTGGGCTCTCAAAGGCCAAAGGTATATTTTTTCTATATTTTTTAATGAAGGTACGAATTAAATTGGCCGAAAAGTTTTTGAGAAATCATCCACCGAAATTTCAGATTT
>JAGJRO010000757.1:0-14916 GCA_022832285.1 Lepidurus apus apus | reverse complement strand
CGCAACCGACTTGGCGGCGGCCGGGGCACCCGACCACGCGGTGCGCAGGCTGGGCCGTTGGTCCAGCCAAGCCTTTATGCGCTACATTCGCGATCGCAAGGCTGCACCATAGGTGGAGGCCATATGCATAGCCGATTTTCCTTTCTCTTTCCGTTTTTGGTGTTTGTATCCACCCGACCTCCTGTTATCTGTCGGTGATGGGATGTCGTAACGTTGGTTTTGGTTCACGTGGATATTCTCTTGGTTGTTCATCGTAAGTCCCGAGTGGCTGCTCGGCCATGTTAGTTATCGTTGGTTGTGGAATACATGAGATAGAACCGACTTGAGAAGGACTTGAGTTTTTGTGGGCCACTTCGTTTGGTGGCTCTGGACCCGGGACCTTCGTTCCCCTGGGACCAGAGTGGAATTTCCATCGAAGAGGCCCTGGTTTTCTCCACAAGCGCGACGAACTACGAAGGATAAGCTAAATTACGTTGACAACAATGAATCAGGAACTCAAACCGTAAAAAGAAAATGCTGGTAACTGATTTTACTACCACAGCCTGCCTTTCAAAATAACACGTTTGAAAACTTCATTTCCTATCGTGGGCTTCTCAACGGATGGACGGCATGAGCGAAAAATTGGTAAAAACTCATTCTACAATTTGCGTCACGATTTAAGTCCATGAAAAACAAATGGTTTCGATAAAAACATGCATTGACTAAAAAAAAAGTGTACCCTACTTGGGTCTTGTAGCAGAACCGCTGTAGACATGCCAATTCATCCTACGACGACACGTGGGGCTTAGACCACGCGCTACAAACCGCTGCAACTGCAACTGCACACCTCACTCAAGAAGTAAGGAATTATAACACCAAGGTGTTTTGCCGTCACAAAACCGTAGGTGTTTAACCGCGCTTATGGCAGCGGTTTTGCAGCGGACTGAGAAACCGATTCAGTTGCACTACTCGGCACGCCATGACCCTGCAGCAGTTCTACAGCAGAATCCGCGAAAGGCTAAAGCAAACCCATGGCTAAAGCAAACAACAAACGCTTCTGGCAGTGGTTTTGCAGCCGACTGTGAAACCAATGCAGCTGCAATGTGCCACACCGTGGCATGCCACGACCTTGCAGCAGTTGTGCAGCAGAATCTCCGAAAGGGTACCGATAGTTAAGGCAAACGAAACAATTTTTGCTTACTCCATAACTACCGATAGTTAAAACAAACATAATTTTGCCTTACTCAATGAACAAGATACTACTGCTTGTGTTTGCTTAACTATGAGTAAGCAAAAAACAAAACAATTTTCGCTACTCAGTGAGTAAGCAAAAATTGTTTTTGTATTTAACTCCCCGTTTTTTAGTACCATAAAATTATAATGTACTTTAAACCATTGCGAAAATCTTTTGTTCTCTAAATACACTTTAAAAACACGAAACTTATCTGAAAAATTGATGACGAAAAAAGACCGCGTGGCTTCTCCGTGCTGTTAGTTCGACGCGTCGACAACGACTGAGCAACGACTGTGGCGACCGGTGAGCCCCCCAGGCGCGGAGTGCGCGCCAAGTTCAAATATTTGTATGGAACTCACTATAGCATAATAACTCCTACAAGTTCAAAAATGTAAATAAAATAAAAATAGCTGTGGTCTTTAACTTTCTTCGAAGTAAAACTGAGGAGAAGTCAACCTTTTAATTAGGAAATGTAACTTCAGTTTCAGTTCAATAGTATTATTAAGACAAAACAATTATTTGGTCCAAGTCACGATGTTTGAAATCGCATTAATTATTTTAATAATGCTTGTACTATTAAAATTAAGCCATACCTTTTTACCCTAGTAACGCAAACCGTTAGTTATATTAATCCAGCTCAACTTACGCTTAAAGTTCCCATTAAACTGTAACGTTCCGTGGTAGCAATCCCGCTCGAAACGAGCACTATTCGATTCAACTCACTAGACTTCTGAAGCGGGTCAAACAGATTGAGCAAAACATCATAACCGCCAGTGCTTGCCGCTGACGGCAGATTTAAGGTAGCTTTAATCGTGTTATTCGTTGCATGACCCCATCTTCTTAGATCCACCTCAGGTTGCGGGAATGCAGTCACGTCTTGGCTGTCTTGATGCCTTAGCAATATCTACGAACAAAATACCATATTCAAGTACCGTAAATACAGTTAGAATTCAATGTCAACTAACGTCTCATTACTTCAACTCCGCGTGGATTGTAAAGCGAGGCAGTCCCTGTATTTCCTATGGTGAAGCTAACAGGAAACGTTTCCCCGCGTTGTATAGTTGCAGGAATTGAAACTCCGTTCAAAACCAATCGATAACCCATCATGTGTTTAATGGTCGTAAAGCAGCCGCCGTCTTTCCAGCCTTGAATGACCTTTGGATGGTAATCTTGGTTCATATTGGAGCAGTGGTAGCGCGTCAGTTCGGATTTGGTATTGTCGCAGTCAGAGCGAGGTGAATTCACTTCACAGGTCTCGCCACCAGACATGACAAACGCAGTTTCCTGGGCGAAATATGTTTTCTCGGAATCGTCTTCGAAAGTGCCCATGTCATTGCCACTTGCAAGGAAACAATCATTATGTAGTCCTAATCGGGCGCAATTCTCCCCCGAAAACGCATCGTCCGCTATAAGATTCTGATCTCCACATATTTTCTAAAAATGAACATTCATTATCTTCAAGTTTATCCAATGATATAATCATTTTTTACATAAAAATGATAATAATTTTACCTGCTTAATGTCTGGAGTCCTTAGTTGAACCATTCTGGAGACAGGTAATGCTGAAAGAAGGGCTAAAACAATAGTTTCGCGATCTTGTTGCTGCGCAGGCGTTGGAATATGAATGTCACTGTTATAGTTATCGGAGTAGTACCATTCTCCCCATTGGCCGATAAATCCAGCTTGCAAAACGTTAATAACATCTTCATATTCCTGAAAAAAGTTAAGTGAAATTGAGATTCATTCTGTAAATTGAAGCTAATAAACTGTTCATATACCCCGAATATGGAAGACAGCTGGTCAATGTGACGCAGTAATTGGGGTAATTCGGCATCTTGGGAGTTTTCTAAAGAGTAGCAAAAGCGCACTATAGCTTTCATTTCGGCTTTTCGGACAGTCTCGAAGTCGGCCTTTATCAGATTGAGGAAGTTGGATGAGATGTCATCGAAAACAAAGTCGTCCAATACGAAGTTACGGAAAACAAGGCTATTTGCTTCATTGTCACGTGCGGCGAGCAAATCTTCCAAGATAAGCGGCTCATGCGAACTGGAAAGAGTTTCCGCGAAATGGTAGAAACCACGTTCAGGATTCAAGATTTCTGCAGCTGAAAATAAAAAAAATATATCAGTCGTCAAAACTTGCATGATTTTTTAACTGTGTTGCACAGTAATAGCGTTACTATATTACACAGTTAAAGATTTGTTTTTAGCTGCGTTAAACGTAGTTCATTTTAATTATTTAGTTTATTTTTTCATTCATTTATGCTCACCTTCAGGGGGCGGGGCTTTACTTGCTTGCACCATGAATAGCATGCCCAACAATACAAACTGTAGCATTTTAGACGACTTTTTACTACGTAATTTTATATATGCACCCAAATGTTGTAACGCTAATGATAAGTTATGATTAGTTATGCTTGAATGGCTTTGTTAGTGTGAAACAATCCTTTAAATAAGACTCCATAACTGATAACAGTAATTATAGTAACTAGGAAGTACTGTCGTTATCTCGTCCTAATCTTATTCAGAAAGGTTATTTATTAGCTTAGCCAAAACTTATTAAGCATATTATTTAGAAGGAAAAATTACTTAGTACTCCATATTTTTCTTATTTTATGAAAAATTTATGGAAAATTTTATGAAAAATCTTATGAAAAAAATTACCGTTATTTCATAGCATGTTGCCTTTCAGATATAAACATTATATTCTTGCATAGAAAATGCAAAGCTATAATATCAAAGTGCACAACGAATTAACTTAAATGAATTAATCTGAATATTGTCGCGCGCGGTTTTGCCACGCCTCCACACATCACGTCTGTTCGCTCCTCACTTCTCAACGACCGCCGTTAGCCCAGTTAGACTAGCGAACCGCTACAAAATGTGCGTAAAGACTTTCTTGTCGTTATATATTGTATTGTTTCAAATGGAAATTACATATCCTTAGACACTAAGATATAATTACCCCCATTCACCGAATAAAGCTGAGAAAATGCACACATAAGGAATCAAATCCCCTTTTCTGGCGTTGGATTGACCGTAGTTTTAGGCTACAGTCGTGGTACCCAGCTTGTTGTAACGGTCGGAGGTAGCTACCCCGGAGTTGATGACAACGATTCGACCGTATTTGGTATTAGGGCGCTTGGCATCTTCGATATTTAGCAGAACTTCGTAGCTTCCGACTGGCAAGTCCGTAGGAACAGTGATGGTAGCCGAAACAACGTTTGTCGCCCCTGCAGCCCATCTGCGAGCGTCAATCAATGGTTGAGGAAAGCTTCTAGACGTGGTGGCACTTTTGAGGATAATCTATATGAATACAAATTTTGAGAATAACTGACGCCACTAAAAATTTCTAGCGTTAAGAAATTGCTTTTACTTGAGCAGAGTAAGTGTTGAACAAAGAGGCAGCTCCAGTATTCGTTACGCTAACAGTGAAAGTTGCCGTTCGACCTCTGGTTACAGTGGTCGGTACACTGACAGAGCCGATTTGGTATCGATAACCTAGCGTTGATTTGAGGTTTGTATAGCAACCCGCACTAATCCACCCATTTACGACTGCCGTGTTCCAGTCCTTGTTCAAGAATGTATAATGATACTTCTTAATTTCGGTCAAGGCATTAGAGCAATCCGTCCTCGGTACGTTAACCGCACATGTCTCTCCACCTACTACGGTGAACAGCGATTCGGTAGCGAAATATGCCTGGTCTGCTGCAACACTGGTCGACCGGAAAGTACCTTGATCGTTATCCGAGGCCAAGAAACAATCATTGTACAAACCAGTACGTGCACAAGTTGTACCAGTGAGAGCCGTTTGGGTTGTCAGTGTGGTTGTACCGCATTTTTCCTGAAAGAAACAATATACAGTAACTAAACAATAAAGAAACAATGTTTCATAATTATGATAATAATGGTATACAAATTAATTATTATTTAGTATTGGTAGTATTAAATGCATGGCTTTGCTTGTTACCCCCAAGCTATCGCGAGGTGGCGCGCAGTGTTTTGTATGGGTGTATACGAACGCGCATTGCTTCTGCGCAATAAAACAACAAGCAGAATAACTTTATAACCACCAACTCAATTTGCATGAAGTTTTTCTTAAAATATAAAATACAATCAATAAAATCATACGCTCGCAAAAAAAAGAGCGAGTTGCAGCTCTGCCAATATGGAAGTGTCAAACCTTCCTTATTGCTATTACCTACATTACTGTCAAGGAAATAAAAAAAAACTTCAAGGCGTACTTGTTTATAAGCAGGAGTTCGGACTTGGACCATAATTTCCTTCGGAACAGCAGCGATCAAAGCGTCCAAAATTGCAACACGATCTCCGGACGTTTTCATTTTATCAGTATAAAACCATTCGCCGTATTTGCCAATGATGCCGGCTTGGACCACGCTTATAATGCTAGCGTAATCCTAGAGATGTACCTCCGGTTATTATTGTAAATACAATGAGTTATTGTACTCATCTGTGTAGAATATTACGTACTTTTATAATGGGTGTAAGTTGTACGATGTGGCGTAGCGCTTGAGTTCGGTTTGCATCTTTGCTGCTATCCAAAGAATAGCAGAAGCGCACAATAGCTTTCAAGGAGGCGCTTTTGATTACTTCCAGATCATTTCTGATCGTGGTTAGATGACTTGCAGTGATGTCTTTAGAGGTGAAGGTGTCCAGTACGAAAGTACGAAGGACTAAGGAAATAGCTTCATTGTCTCGCCAAGTCTGGAGATCGGTAGGGTATAAAGGTTCGGGGGAACTCGCTCGGGTTTCGGTGTGTTTGTAAATGCCTCTATCAGGGTTGAAAACGTCCGCCAAGTTAGCTAAAAAAAAATAAAAAAAAATGTGTACAAAAATCGAAAAAGTAATTGGAGATTATATTTTTGTTAATTTCTGTCTTTGTTATTTACCTCTGTCAGCTAAACTTGGTTCGAGCGCGTGATTTCGTACAACGAGAAACGCAAATAAAACCGCACCATGCAAAGAGAAAAGCATCGTGGATATTTTGTATGCAGTACAATGGGGTTACACACTTTTGAAGTGCAATTTTCCTGGTATAGCTCCCTTATATATGCCTCAAACAAGGAAAAACGCTCGGGTTCACATTTCTGTGAGTAATTGCCGCACGTCACTCCCTCCATTGTTCGTGTCAGTCGTCACGTTGTATCGCTACCTTCTGTGTTTACAATTACTGTACTTAATTATTAGTTTCAAAACAAACGCGTGTCCGGTGTTAAAATTGATTGCGCCGTATGTTCTGACCACATTGTTATCAATGGTTTGAGAAAACATAGGTAAAATAGACGACTATGAATCATTACCACATTGTTCTACAGCAATAAGGAAGTAGTTACGAATTTTCCCAAGTCCAAGGTAAACAGCGTGTTTTGAAGTTCATTCAGGACCCAGGACGAGAATATTTCAAAGGCAAATTTGAAAGGCGGATCCAACTACTTTCACTGTTAGGTGCCTTTGAACCCTGCCAAGCTGTTTTCGAATATTGACTGAAAAATCGTCAAGTGAAACTCATCCCTGTATTGTCAGAAGCCCCCTGTAAACGTAGTATCTTTAGCACTATTTTGTTTGTTTGGCCTACGTATTGCTGTTCTGATGAAAATACATAGTACTATGTATAGATATAATTTTCTTTTCTTTTTCAAATAGCGGGCGTAGGCTTTAAAGCCTGTTGCCAACATAATTTCCACTTGTTACCTTGTTAACATTGGAGATATTTAGCAGAACTTTGTAGGTCCCAGGTGTCAAGTCACTAGGGACAGTGGTCGTAGAGTGCGTCAATTGACGGTTGAGGAATGGTTTTTTCGGCATCTTTGTAACGGTCGCTTTGGTTTCGGCATCTTTGTAAATACCCAGATCAAGAATTCAGCAAATCAGGTATTGACTAAAAATATAGATTATAATTATAAGACTTATATTTTCTTATTATTTACTTCTATTAACCGAATTCAGTTGGAATGCGTGGCATGGTATTCAGCAACCGAACCGAGTTGCGAACCGCATTTAATTACCCCCAGAAACCATTTCTATATTTGAATGTAAAAATCCATCTTAAATAGTCGAATGCTCACTCTAGTCTCAAAGAGTTTAAGTTACCTAACGTGTTCTAAAATTTTGCTCGTAGTCGTGTTTTACGAGTCGCTGTCATGTAGTTGTAAGCAAAAGGTCCCCTCTTTTAATGAGTCGTAAGGAATCTGTCATAATAAATATTATCTTTATCTTCGGGGCCTCCTTTTAAGAATTTGCTTGTTTATACGCGCACAAAGTTTTAAGGTTTGAAAACTAGAGAACTCGCAAGTTTACACGCATGCAAACTCTAGCCGACTGGTCGGGGTGTACGAATATAAATGAATTGCGAACCGCTTGGTATTGACTCTGTACCCCAGTACATGTATCTTGCGTAACAGAACAATCAATAGTGATGGTTTACCCGCTCTTCAGAGCGTACAGATTATAATTTTTATGCTAGATCAATATTTATAAAAAAATATATCCTGTAAGCAACAAGAACAAAGAACTAATAAAATTATATTAATAATACTGGTTTTGTTCTGAATAATATATGTAAATAACCCACGTGTGGTACTTGCTTTGTGACTAGGACTAAAGCCCTACATCGTGCAGTTTGCCGAGTCATTCAATTTTCCTTTCCAAGAGGGAAACAAACACTACTTAAGAATATCGACTTCAATTACGCTCACGGAAATAAGGTGTGCCAGTTGAGGACATTCATGAATGACAACAATAAAAAAACACTCGATGGGGACACAGAAACAAAACTGTATCCATCAATTTTCTCGCCGTATAAAAAGGCATATAGGGTACTAGTCGTGTTACTTGATTAATCCATTGTCCTCGGAGCAGTTTCGAAGTAAAGGTGGATGTACTATAGTGTCATCGTAATTGCAGTTAAATTCTCTTTAGAAATTCTTTCTGGGGATTTCAGGAATGCCGAAGAAGCGTAGTCGACAGCAATTGCTACTCGCCCAGTTTCTTAGCAATAGCTCTATGCACGGCTTAAAATATATCGCATCCAAAGATTCGCGGAATTGGGAAAAGTAAAAAAAAAAATTAGTGAGATTCGCGTTTGCTGTGGTTCTTATTTTTGTTTATTTTGGGGGGAGAAAGGTGGATGTGGTGTATTACTTTCGGTTTGGGTTTTGGAATTTCTGGCTTCCTCTGCTGGAAAGTGTGGAGAGAATGGTCTGTGAATCCAATAATAACAACTATTGATTCTACGAGTCATTCCATTGCTAATGTTCCTTTCCCTACCGTTACCATCTGCAATGTCAACCAAGCCTCGAACCGAAAACTTCAGGCGTATTTAGCAAAGCATGGGTAAATGATTTATTTTATACTTAAGATTCTTAAATTACTTTATATTGCAAAAATACTATCAAATGATCACGCAAACATGATTCTAAATATTACAAAAATACTGTCGAATGATTCTTCGATGGAAGATATAATGCAATAATGATTCTAAGATTGTAAAAAATAAAATAAAAAAAAATATTCTTAGATTGCTGAGTAGAGAGAAAGAATTCCAACGGTTAATTCGTACTGGAACCAATTTGGACGTAGTGATGGGCAAAAAGGCTAACATGAATGACATGAAATCGATCTTCAAATTGTTTAATTTAACTGGAGCGATCTTTGCCAAGCTTCTACAAGAAGTAATATTTTTTTTAGTAATTATAATTCTAAATCTGAGTTTTGGATTGTGTTCGCGTTCAGTTCTCGCCCTCTTGTGACGACATAATTGTGGACTGCTCCTGGCAAGGCATAGAAGTTTGCAATGACAAGTTTGAACTGTTGCCAACTCCCAGAGGATTTTGCTGCGTTTTCAATTCGTTTGCCTTGAGTAATGCGTACCCTGCGATGTATACTGCCGGAGCGGGTACCAGCAGAGGGTTACGAGTAATACTCGACGCACAGCTGGACGACTACGGGGTAATCGCCAGCAGTACCAATGGATTTAAAGTAAACCTTAATTCACGTTTACATATTTATTATTAAATATACTAACATAATATACATATAAATATGGTATATTATAATATTAATATTATTACATATATAAATTTCATACCATTTTAAATTAATAAAATATTTAATTAAATATCATTGGATTGCGTACGTTCTTTTAGGTATCGCTTAATAGACCGGATATTTTCCCTCAAGTATTGGACCGCGCATTCCTAGCTCATCCAGGCCACCAGACCTTGCTAGCTATAGGTGGTAGTGAGGTATCGAGTACCCCTTCAGTTCGTAATCTGCCCATCAGTTCGCGCCGGTGCAAATTCTTCGACGAAAAAGAACCTTCGGACAACATGGGGAATTACAGTCACAGCGTATGCAATACCATGTGCACCGCTAAAGAAATGCAAGAGGAATGCCAATGTCAGCCATATTACTTTACAAGTACCTCCTTTCAACTATTTTTCGCTTTCTTATGTTAATTCGTTTAAGTTCATTTTTAATGTCTAATGAAGTTAAATAGTTAATGCATTCAATTAAGTAATTAAATGTAGTTAAGTTGATTAATTTATGTAAGTTCTATGATTTAGAGTGGACGTTGGCAGAGAGTTGCGATATTGCGAAGTACGAATGCTTGGCTAATGTGTCATTTAGCTTGAAGAACTCTTCTCGCTGCGAATGTTTGCCTTCCTGTGACGAAATCTTCTACGGAGTAGAAGTTATCAATACTCCGTACCCTGGGAAGGGATTCAAGCTCCGCGAAATCAAAAACCAACGCAAACATACCCCGTTTTACACCAATTTAACCGACATAAAGTAAATCAATTATATTCATTACAACAATCCTTAATTAATTTCAATTTTTTCTTTCTTAGGGAAAATATTGCTGTGCTTCGCGTCTATTTCCGAGATGAACGTATCACAAGATACAAGAAAGATACGCGCTATCGATGGGAAGACTTCATCTGTAAGTTTTTGCTTTTGTTCTTTTTCAATTCTACTAATTTAAATAATTATAATGACTTTTAACTGCCTTTAATAAAAATGAACTTTTTTACTACTCACAGCTGCTATTATAATTATAGTTAAATTTGGTGTTTATTTTTCATGGTTCACAGCTGCTACAGGTGGGCTTCTTGGATTGGGCTTTGGTTTTAGCTTGTTGAGCGCTGTGGAAATCTTCTATTTCTGCGTGGTGAAGCGATTTACGTGCAAAGCGGAGATTAGTCACTCAATACCCAAACAGCAAGAGCGTATATTCATTGTTAGCAACAAGCTTTGTCCTTGCTCGACAATAAAGCGCGGGAAATCGAGCAAGAATGTAAAAATCTGGGAAATTGAGGGTTGAAAACCCTTTTATGGAATGTTTTTGCTGTTTAAGACCGCAAAAAGATGTTTTTGCAGCTCGAAGCTGTATTACCTTGCTTAGATAGAGTGCGCTTGATGTATTTATGTGCTATACTGAAATTGAATTGCAATATTTGGAAATTTCTTCTTTTGAAAAAAATTCTTTTTTTCCTATGTGGAAGTTTACTATCGAAGAAAATATTACGATTTCGAAACATCGTTCGGACTAAACTCCAATCCATTTCACTAAAAATAGCAAAAATATGTTTAATTAAGAGGCACAATACTGAGCGTTTATACAAAATATACAGAGATTTTAAACAAGTCTTTAAAAAACTCCAGTGCTATTATTACATTATTTCAGATATAATTATGCCAATCACTTACTTTCGGAACGATTTCAAGGAGATTTGTTTGTTATAGACAGTACATAATTAAAAAGAATGAGTTGAATGTTACTTTTTGGACGTGAGATCTTTAATAAAATCGCACAACTTTTGCAATCTTTGTCTTTCTTGCTCTGCATCCTTCAATTTCTGATCTTGCAAATCCACGCTCAATTTTAATTTCTCGATAGTTTCCTCCTTCTTCTCCATTTCCTATGATGGACGGTAAAAATTGCAAAAATGATAAATGCAAAATGCAAAAATGCAAAAGTGACAGTCAAGTGAAATGTTCGAGAAATAATGAGTTAAAATGTTTGAAAAAATCATTAATGTAAAAAAATACAAGAAAATATGAATACTAATTACCTTCGCCAGGTTTTTATACAAAGCCACTTGTTCGAGTTTTGCTGTCTCCTCGTTGGAAAGTTCTTCTTTCAACTGAGCTATTTCAGCTTCCAAATCCACCCCATGATTCTCCGAAACTACACAAAATCCAATTAGCATAAGTTCTTGGTTCAAAACTTTAGATCTATTTCGTCATGTTACTTAGTAAGTTTTCTTGCAACTCGCTAATTTCAGATTTGAGTTTCTCTTGGCTAAGCTTCATTTTCTCACAGCGCTGGAGCATAACTTCCTCTCGCGCTCTGAACTCCGCATTCATCTTATCGCCATTTGCCAATTGCTCCTTAACACATTCATATTAAAAAATAAATAAAAACCATTAAGACATATTTAAAATATTAAGAAATAATAAAAAAAAATAAAAAATCGTAACTAAACCAAAAAATATCAAAACAAAATAAGAAAAATTGAATAAGAAACACAATTCAATTTACATTTAAAATTTTGTTAATTAGATAATCTTAAAAAATAATTTTAAAAATCGAAAAATCAATAATTAAGATACATAAGACGTTAAATTTTCGGATTTTTACTTGCAAGTCTTTGATTATCTGGCGATGCTCCGAAACGGTTTGCTGGGCGACTTGAACGTTGTCCTTTAATTTCGTTTTATATTCCTGCAGCTTGGTTTCTAGCTTCTCGCACTTCTCCGTGTAGATCACTAAGCTGCTCAACGCTTCCACCGTCTGAAAATATATCACGTCGCAAATTAAAATGTTAACATTAAAACAGAATTTCAAAACTTTTTAATGCCCTTACCTGAATACTTGTCATTGCCAGCTGATGCTCTAGTTCTCGACGCTGGGTTTCCATGTACACTTGGGACACGGACCACACGTTCTTGGCTAATCGTGCCAGAGAAGCTGCAGATGAGTTTTTGCTCTCGGTTATCGCCAGTTTCTCCGCGTCGCAAAAAGTACGCGCATAAAAGTCGGTTGGCCATAAGCAGGGTGGAGATTTAATCTGATCTTTCGCTGTTTTGCTTCCGAGCATCTTACTAATGGCATCTAGACTGTCCAACACAAAAAATAACGGTAAACAAAACGAAAATTGCACTGAATTTCCTCAATTTAATTATTTATTAATTTATTATTAATTATTTAAAGTGGATAATGGCATTTAAAGCGTACTTTGCATCTCCAAAACCGGTTAAGCGGATCAATTGCAAGGCCTTTTTCTTCCACTGAGCTTCTCCAGTCATCAGGACACTGGCCAGGGCTTGATTGACCTGAGCTTTTCCAATGATCTCCGTATAGCCCGGTGTGTAATCCACGTTCAAGGTGGAAAGCGTTGCGTAGAGCAATAATAAGTCTATTGTCATCAGGGTAAAATCCGGAACGCTTTTCGGAGAAGCTGGAAGCGGTTTATCAGAAACGAGAAGGATTTGCAGGCACCAGTTGTGCCAAAGCTCAGGATCAACACCTAAGGCAGATCCGGGATCCTTTTCTGAAAGCACTAAAAGGAAATGACAATTTTTTTTTAATTATTATATTTTAACAATATATTCAATAGTTAATTGTAATATGTAATACTAAATGAAACTTACCGTTTAAGATTCGTAAGATAAGCATCAATTTAGACAACACGCAGTCTTCAAACGAAGTGGCCGTATAATTTTCCGTTAAAATCGCAAGTTGGTTCAGCAGACGATTCTGAGTCTGGGTGAAGCCTTCAAGCGTCGTTTGTCCATTTCTGAAGAAGGCGTCAAGCAATTTAAGAGCCCATGTGTTATCCAAGTGCTCCCAAAGTTCACTCAGAACCTTGCTAATAGTAACTTGGTCCAAAAGCTCAGTCTCGGCTGCAAGACAAACTATGTCCGAGCCTGCTTCCATCAGTTCAGGTGGATATGTTAACAAGTTCGACAGTAATTCTTCTAAACAATAAAAAAATCTTAAAATAAATCCGGGAAAGCTAATATCTTTGCAAAAAAAATACCCATAAACGCTTTAAATCCCGTGTTTTGCAGGAATACCAGTTTCCACGTTTCCAACCTAAGCAAATCCTCAAATAATGCCAAAAAACGTCGCAGACGAGCAGAATTTTGCTTCTTGAGCGATGTATTAAGGTCGTTGACCAAAAATGGCAGTAAAGAATCGGGTGAGAAGAACTCGGAGAACATGGCATTGCCAAAGATCTCCACGACGAACAGCCCGGATGCCTGCCCCACCTCGGAAAGATAGCAAAACTCTAGAAAAAAAGAGTAAAAACGTTAGAAAATCTTCTAAAAACCTTTGAAAATGCTTACTCATGAAGGCTTTAAAAGATGGAGAGCACGAAATCAGTTCTAATGCTTGCTTGGACTTTTCCAATGACAAATTGGCCAGGATATTTAAGGCTAGGTGTTGAAAAACAGGATCAAAAAACGGATTTTCTTCCGAACGACTTTCGGCTGGGACCAATTCTGATAAAAGGAAATTGATCAGCTTGGGCATCCAAGGCTCGAAGATGCCGGTTATGGATAAGACGGCACTGAGGTTGACAATCACTTCCAGGACCAATTTTGTCTGCTCTTTGTTCAGCTTTTTGGACTTTAGTAAGTCCAGCAACGGAGGGAAAAACATGGAGCTGTAACTTGCTACCCCTGTAGATTGATCAAAGAGTAAGCGAAGGAGTTCTAAGCTTCCAACCATGACTGAGGCTTGGTTTGGTGGTAAACTGAGAAGTTCACGTAAATTGTTCATGAAAGTAACGCTTGTGTACGGGTCTTTGGCAAGAACTTCTTCGAGATTGGAATGGCATAAAATCTGTAATAAAAGCAAAACAATTGTTAATATTTTTCGTTTTTTAATAAGAAGCGTTACTTTAAATTGACGCAAAAGGGTGATGAGATTAGCGTCGTTTGGCTCGTGTAAATAATTAGTACTGTCCTTGATCCAAACGTCAGTTAACGACAGCCTGGATTCGTTTATCACTGCAGATGCCATTATTATATTATCACAAAAATCCCTAGTTCAAAAATGAACAAAATCAGGGTCCAACCAGTTCAAAACAAGACAAAAAATTTCCACGCGTGGACGGGCGGGAATTTTGAATGTTGCTAGTCCAACGAAGAGATGAACCGCGAGTGGCATTTCGGTTCCATTAGGTTCAAATTCGCTATAATCTTTTTTGTCAAGAAATCTTAATGTTTAAACAGCAATTCGGTAGAAATTGTTGCAGATGTTGCTAGGTATTTCAACATACTTATTTCTTAACTACATTTTGACAGTAGCAATAAGCGAAAATGTGGTTCTAATATATATTTTATTGAACAAGCCCACTCGAAATTAGGACAAGCAACAATGAACTTTTGAACACCTGATTCGTATAGAATTTGTCTGCATTCCACGTACGGGCTCCCATTTAGAATGATTAATGTCCCCACGCTAACCGTCACTCTCTTCATGGAGGCGTGGCTAAAACCTCGCTAGCCGTAACTCTTTTCCAAGGTTCTTATATACAAGGTTAAGTCAAAAGGCGGAGCGTACCCGTGGCAGACTTTCAGCTCCGCCTGCAAGTGACGTAGCTCGATTATTCTTAACGCGCCGTTTTTGAAGCACACGGAATCTTTCTACGCTTTTACTTCCGGGAGCGT
>JAGJRO010000765.1:0-14807 GCA_022832285.1 Lepidurus apus apus | reverse complement strand
AAAAAACAAAACTTACTCGGTGGTGTTCCAAATGGTAGCGTTTGAAGGAAATTGAAAAGGGAAGCGCAATAGGTAAATTTGTAAATATTCCAAACATTTTATTAGCTAGAGGCCTTCCATGACCGAATGCCATATTGTGTGCAATTTCATGGATTCCTTCAAGAGGTATTACAAAGTTAATTTAAAACAGCGTAGTGTACAGTACGTGGCATTAAGTTCAATGCAGATAGTAATTAAAAGGACTCGGTCATTACCTAACATTAATGAGTGATTAATTACGCCTCCAAAAGAATAGGCTAGAAAGATAACTAAGGGCCACGACAAATGTGGTATGACATTAGCGATCATTAGGAACTGCATCAGAACCATGCCGGATACAATCCATTTCAGCCTACGGTCGTGTCCAAACAAATTCTTGATTTGTGGGTACTTTTCTAAACAGGAGTAAAACAATGGTAGATTTTTTTCAACTTGTAAAATCATACTGGATTTTTTTTAATACTGTACAGTACGCTTTCTTAGTAAGTATGTAACACTTAGCCGTTTAACGATTAGTAAAACAACTGCTTTGAATTAAGGCTCCCGTATAGCTTAGCTTTCTATGCCACGACAGCACGGGAAAGGCAAAGGCCGTCTTACGTAAAATGTATTCGAAATTTCTCAAAATTTTCTTGACAATAACGTAGTTAAATATGAATACGAAGGGGGTTACGTAGCATTGTCACTTTTTATTTTTGCCTATGCAAATTGAGTAGGTGGAAATATAATTATCGTGTACGCGGTCTTTTGTGCAGAAGCAAAATGCGCGTTCAAACATCCATCCCGTACAAAACATGTAAAACATCTTTCGGTAGCTAGGTTATAGCAAAAATACGCTAGAGGAGCCCTTTTGGCTATAGTGTTTTTTCTTACGCAATTTTTGTTCTTCAAGTAAAAGTTTACTATATATTCTGCTTCCTTTTCTCGTTGACCGATTCTTTTTATATTATCCTACTATGTAGATACGATTACGGATTTTTTGAAGTTTTATTATTAAAGAACAATGGAATAAATGAGAGGTTATTTACTAGCCAATCTTAGTAGATCCTGAATAGAGGCGTCCCTTATATGTTTTGTCAAGTGTTTTGCATCTAGAAATGATTCAGTGGCAAAGTGTTTTATTGTTAGCGGAAACAAAATAAAGTCTTTGAAACACGCACTAAGTTGTAAATCCAACTGGAAGAAAATCGAAAGAAAAACGTCGCTATTATACATTATACGTATATATTGTAGTTATTATTTCATAAGCTTTTTTGGATATTTTTAATACTTTCATTGCCCTCAGTACCATAAACCATTCTCTACTATGGCAAAATGGTATGATATCTGTAACAGTTTCAAAGAGGCTTTGCTGCCTTATATGTTGCAATAAATAATAATAATAATAAAAAATTAGTAAGTAAAGATAACTTAAGTAAATTAATACTAAAATAATACCTCTAATAATATATAAAGGAATTCGAATTTAAATTGAATTTACTAGATTAGTATACAGAGTAAGCATTCGTAACATATAAACATGTACAATCGTTAGATTTATACAATTGTCCAGGGGGAAACAGGCTTATGTTGAGTGAATGCTAAATGAAATATCAGAGTTGAATTTCGCTACAGTGGGGTATAAAAAGGTGAAAAAGCAAAGCTCGGAAAGGCCATATACTCGCGAAAACCTGTGTTATTATTAATGTAATAATACATTACTTACGTTAAAACGTAATTAGTTACAATTAGATTAACTATTACATTAATTTGACCAACTTCTAGTTCGTTAAAAAATTATTTCAAACGATATCTTACGGACAAATCTAGGCCAATGTTGTAAAACTGATTAAATGGATAATCAGTCTGCATTTCACAATTCCCTGCGTAAGTAAAGCGGAGCTCGTTTTTAGCAATGATAAAAAGTAACGTGTGTAGCAAAATAAACATAATGTCCGATTACCCATGTAGTTCGCTAACCTTTCACAGCAGGAAAAATTGCATTTTTTTCTTTTAATTAATTTTAACCCTTTTTCCTATTAACCGAACATACCACACATACCGAAGCAGATATTTTGACAATTTAACTACCTGTATGATTTGAAATCAACCCACAAAGATAGGAACAATGGGGAACGTTTTCAATAAATCCTTACAAAATAGAAAAAAATATTAAATATATAATATATACAACTTTATTAGTTTTTTAAAAGTTGTCTTAAGTTATTAAAATTTACCTAAAATGGTTCAAGGCTTAAGAAAATTTTAGTAATAAATTTCGCGAAAACTACAGCTTACTTACTTAGAATCTCCTTTCTTCTGGAAGCGTGAGGCTCTTCTGTGTAAGTCCATTCAAAGTCTTTGCGTGACACACGAGCTCCCATTTCTCGAGACTTAATTAAGAAACTAAACTCTCAAACTAACAACTCCTCAAGTTATATACAATCTAAAGAAGTTAGTCGAACGAGGAAAACCAGCACAATTCGCCGGGTTATGAAATTTAAATTCACGAATTCCGCACCCTTGACTGACTCTTATCTCAATACCCTACTTTTTGACAATCAACAATCGTTACGAATACTCGTGAGTCAACGAAAACGGGCTACGAACTAAACAGCCCAAACCTACAGCTCTCTTATATACAGCGCCTGGAGCATGTAACCCACGCCGAAAGCGGGTCAGAATTGTACTAAAACAAAGTGTTCGCATTATACACTATAGATAGGCCCTGCGGCAACGCGATACAATGACTACTCGACAAAAGGACTAGGGGTGCATTTTATTGTGGATGAGGCTATTCTTCTGTTGAGCTCTATAGCATTATTTTTTCACAATAAAATGAGCAAACGCAGATCGCTGCTCAACGACGCTTGTTGAGTCAAGAGTTGACGCGACGAAAACACTCATCCAGCTGCACTGTTTTTAAACACTACCCTATTTCATTATGGATTCAGAGAAGAATATAAGTAAATAACATTAGTAATTAAGCCTGGGAAATCTGGGAAAGTTGCTTTTTCGGCAAAGCTGTGTATGGGAAAGTGGCACTTTCCAAATGCTTACAAATTACCAGGGGCGCACTGGCCCATGCGACAAATGTCGTAGGCGCTGGTACCTGAAAGATTCCTTTTTACGCTGGGGCCTTTTTTTGTGTATTTTTAACGAACAGTTACTAAAGATTCCACAGTTCAGCGGTGCTGGCGGGAAAAAAATCCGCATCGACCGCTGTTGGGTCAGTCCGCGTCTGATGGTTCATATTATCCATTCCAGAAGTAAAGTTTTGAAAAAAAAAATACTTTACATTTCACTTTTACTACTAAAATAAATAAGGTAAGAATTCTTAATTTACATCAATGTATAAACTTCTTCCATTCTGTAATTTCACTTTAGCTTGATATTGTAATGTATGAGACGACATATTGTTTGGGTATTAACACTTGAGCGTTTAATCATGGGTTATGTACTAATTTATTTAACAATGGAAAGCCTGCTGCAGGAAGTCTAATTGACGAGCATGCAGCTTGCTGCTTATTATGATGCTTGTTTTGTTAAGGTTGTGCAATAAATATAAAAATGCATGAATGCTTTCAAATAAAACAGCTGTTTTGTTTCAAGGATCAGCTATACTTACGCCACAGTATTGTTCGTAAACATTATCAAACGTGGACTGTATTTGTATTGAAGCAAGATTTATATCACGAGTGAACCTGGTTTATCCTCTTGCTTCATATTCTCAATTGTAGCCCTCCAGCCCAAACATTTATTACCTTGACCGTATACAATAGTCCTAATACACTTATATCATTTACCCTCAAGTATTTACCCTCATGCAAAATGTATTTTGGTTATTCTTGTGGCAATGATGATTTTGCTCCAATAACTAAAATCAGGGCAACAAACATCCTTGTGGTAATAATACTTTGATGTCCGAGACGAAAATCACGATGTGCAGCACAGCGTGTCACAATAATGGGACGTGAAATTCAACGTGATGTGATGTCAAATTCAACAACAATGCGAAATTATGCATTTTTGACATTAATTCGTCCATTGACATTGTGCAAAAACATTATTTAGCGAATAATGTATACATTTATTTTAGATAATGTTTTAAATGGACAATAAGGCACGGGAAAATCTTACATGTAAAATGAAGACATGGATAAGACACGGAAAAATCTTTAATGGAAAACTAGGGAATGGGAAAAAAGCCACGAAGAAAACTGTCATGGAGAAAACACTCATGGAAAAGTTAAGGTCAACCCATGTGCGTAACATAGATTTACCATGAAGCAATACCCATGGAAAAAAACACAATGTCTATGACATCACAGGTCTATGACTGCTGGCACCTAAGCGTACATATAAAAAAATACATATACATACTGTCGCGGGTCAAGGCTATATAGAGAGACGGAAACTATAAGGTCATGTTAATTAGATAGAAGTAACAATGCAGTGTTTGTTTGATGGAAAACGTTTTACGAGCGTTGCCTGATTGTACGGTATAAAAAAGCCTATGCAAGCAGTGGAAGAGGAGAGTCGAGCTCGGGCCGTAGAGACGAATACAAGTCTGAAAAAGAGCGTTCCGTGACAATACATGAAAAAAATCATGACAAAATGGCACTCGGGGTCAATTCCTCCATGCAAAATACAATGTAAGATACATGGTTATCAGAAACAGTCATTCAGTGTCAAATACATAGAAATCCCTATTTTTTTGCCGGGGTGTTCCTGTATTTTGTTTTATTTCCAGAAGAACTGAGCTAAAGGAGGCAGCATAGGAAGAGCAGCAGATTTGGGTTTAAAGAACACCTTCCCAGGGAGTGTTGAGTGGAAGCATTGGATCTGCTTCTTTTCGTGCAAACCTTTATCATAGGTAGAATTTTGGAACCGGGTTGCAACTCTATACTTGACGATAATTAACAAGGACAGCAAATCTTCTTCATGGGAACATTCTTGAAGTACTTGCGCCAGAGTTTGAATAAACCAGGAGCCACCTGGCTGAGTTTCTTCAGAAGCATTCTTCGGAATGCTTGTACTTGTTTGGTCCGTTACAGCCGGAGATCGAAAAAGCCAGCTTAACCCTACAACCACCACATCAACAAACGTATTTTTTTTTAGATTATGAAGGATAGCATTACTTGGCAAACAGTAAGAGATAATTCAATTTTGTTTTTTAAAAAAAATCCTTAATAATAAACTCGATTTTTGGTGCTTCGTTTTTTTATATCTTGTTAATTTAACATGTTCCTCTATGTAAAAAAATTATGGAAGACAAATATAAAAAAGTATCAAGCACCAAAAATTGAAAAATAAATCCCCTACATTACTGTCACAATAAAATATGATTATATTGCAAAGGGACTGAGAATTGTGTACCTAAAATTTGCCATGCTATAGCGCCATAAGGAGTTCCACTACACCGTGGCCTTAACCTTGGCATATCTTTATTGTCGTATACCTTGGCGGAAGGTGGTTCTTCCCTTGTCATTAAGGCCTCCCTTGATCCCAAGACGCGTCTTTTTAGGAAAGGGTTATGATCCTGAAACATCTTCCCAGAAGATGTTTGTCAACATCTTCCCAGAATCTATGTTCAGAGTTCTGAAAATCTTAAATAAATAATATATAAAAATAAAGAGCTAATGCCTTTACCTATTAGCGCATTCAAAAGCGGACCTTTGATTCATACGGGCAGCACCATTATATTTCTTTTGAATGCTCAAACAAGTCTGTACGTGCTTTGGTTAATTTACAAGATCGCTCACAAAAATACTGACTTTTCTTCGCGTCGCGACTTGCTGGCTCCGTTGAACGCCATGCAGCCTACGTAACCTGCATAGTCGGAGTCATGGTCGGAGTCAGGGTTGATATACCGCGCTACTCCCTTTACCGCGGTAAAATATTTTACCGCAGTCTTCTATCGCGCTAATTTTAAAATTACCGCATGTACCGCATTACCGCAAGCCTTTGAAAGTACCGCGCGGTAACGGTAAAATCGAATTTTTAAGACCACTGTGGAGCCCCGGCATCGCAACGCTTTGCTGGACGTGACGTCACTTTACGCTCCGTGAACCAATCGTTTGAGTTACGTGACCTAATGGGAAGCGTGCTTTGGCTGTTTGATAGCAAAGGAGTAGGGCATAGTGAAAGGGTCGGATACCGTATTTCTTCAGATCAAGTCGGCTGTTGAGACAAAAATACGGAAGATTACGAAATTACCGGATAGCGGTAAAAAAATAAAATTACCGCTGTCAACCCTGATCTTGTTATAAAATACGCAATGAAAATAAACAGAACAGACTTAAAATTTCTTTTGTAGTGGCCCAGAACAGAACAGAACAAGAAATAAACACTCACATATTCTATACCATTAATTTTGTCATGTATTAAAAACAAATTGCATACGTTTTAATGTTCAATTGTAATGCACGGCTATCCACACTGAAAGAAAAGGATACGCAAGGGCGACCAGCATGATCCTTCTTCTTAAAGGGGGAGTAAGGTTTCAAAATGAAAAAATATATGTTATAGAAGAGACCAAACTACATGTTCTGGCTGAAGAACCCCTATGTCAATTATGCATATTAAGCGAGTAATTTAATTATTTAGCGGTTTAGGCTCCGCCCCTTTCCGCCAAATTTCAAATTTTCCTATCCTTATAACACGGGGGGACAGTTGGCCGGAGGCCTAGCGCCTTTACATATGAGCGCATTCAAAATCGATCCCGGTTCTCATAGGGACATCATCGTCATCTTTCTTTTGAATGCTTAAACAAGTCTGTAGGTGCTTTGGTTAATTAACAAGCTCTATCACAAAAAACGACGTTTTCTTTGCGCCGCGACTTGCGGGCTCCGCTGAACGCCATGTAAGAAGCGTTACCCGCTTAGTCGGAACCGCCGCGTTCGGTCCCATTGCCAGGGGATGGGCTCTCGACTTCGAAGCCGACCCCAAACTTGCCCAAAGGCTCCCAGGCGCGGATCTCGGGCCGGCAGGACGGCGATCGCGTGACTAGAGGTCTGCACACAATAATGAGTGTAAAGGGAAAAACTCACTATAAAGGTTTGACCCATACTAAGGAACTTCCTCCCTATGATCGCCTGAAAATGGGAGGGAAATACCAATGGAAGTGATAATCTAATTTTCATGCGTTAGACGTGTAAGCACTTAGAAATTACGAACTAAACAATACTATTTTTATAGAAAGTGGTCATTACCATGCTTTATACTCAAGGTTGCCATGAAGGTATTATCAAGCGATCGTCTTTTGATCCACATGTTTTTTGTAATATCGCTTTACTCAACTTACAGCATTCGACGATATTTTTGGGCTTTCGTTTGAGATTTTGATATGTTCGGTTCATCGTCACCCTTTTGCTACTCATATGATTTCTGGGGTCGGTATAGAAGCGTAGGTGTTACTCTAGATTATATAAGTCATGACCGGGTTCAAAATGCCATGGTGCTATACTCATCGAAAAATCGGGTATAAGTGGTTTAATCCTTACCCATGGGATTAATGAAAGCTTGCTCATTTCGAAATGTTTTGTAGGCAAACTTTTCTGATATCCGTTTTTACTCTGAGCTGGAGGGCACAGAAAATGCCCCCATCTCAGAGTAACATTTTACTTTCTTAGTTTCTGTTCGGTTATAGAGGAGCAGGTTCAAAACCAGCAGGTTTTAATTAATCCCACGGGCAAGGATGGGACTGCTGATGATTTCCTATAACCGTTTTTTTCTAAGTGTATAGTACAAGGAACTCCCTTTTCAGTGAACTTGACCCAAAAGGGGAAACTCACTATTGTATGTAATCCCTTGCTCATTTTCTTGATTTCCTATTGTTTTTACCATAAGCTTGTACGAATGATCAGGTAATAAAAATAAATAAATTATAACAAGAAAATAGAGGAATGAGTAAGGTTTCAAAACGAAAAAAATTCATGTTACAGAGCAAATGACATGTTCTGGGTGAAGGAGAAATAGGCTCCGCCCCTTTTCACCAAAGCCGTAGCCGGGCCGAAACCAGCGTCTGAGAACCCTTTTGGCAAGTTTCGGTTCGGATTATCAGCTGCGAGACTATCCCCATGCAATGGACCGCACAAGGCGGTTCGGACCATGCGGGTTACGCTTGCTGTGTAGCGGAGTCCGCAACTCACGGCGCGAAGTAAAAGTCCGTTTTGTTTTTGTGATTGGTCTTGTAAGATAATATGAGTATAATATAATCTGGATGACAGGGGTTTGTCATCCAGAATAAATAACTTGGAATAAATAAGTTTTATGACATATTTTTTTCATTTTTAATCTGCACGTAAAGAATTTAAGGAAAATTATTTTCCCTTCAATTTAATTCGGCCTATAAATAGTTCGTAAGAGTTGTAGCAGTGCGAAAAAATCCAGTTCTATTGTATTTATTCTTGCCAGTTGCCACAAGACAAAATCATTCAGAATAAAAGAAAAGGGTAAAACGCCACAAGGTATTTGTGCCCTAGGCTCGAGCAAATCCAATTAGTGACTTGTCATATACTTCCCCTTACTTTTACGCTCTTCTCCTTTTCATGCTCATTCTTGAGTTCAGCACAAGGTATGCAGTTTCCTGCCTGACCGTTATTTTCTGAGTGGCAGCACAATTTCTCATCCGAATTTCATAAACTTTAGGAACACTTTTAAAAGAAACAGTAAGAGATAATTGAATTTTGTTTTTAAAAAAAAAATTCTGAATAATAAACTCGATTCTTGGTGCTTCGGTTTTTTATATCTTGTTAATTTAACATGTTCCTCTATGTAAAAAAATTATGGAAGACAAATATGAAAAAGTATCAAGCACCAAAAATTGAAAAATAAATCCCCTACATTACTGTCACAATACAACATGATTATATTGTAAAGGGACTGAGAATTGTGTACCTAAAATTTGCCATAAGGTGTTCCACTACGCCGTGGCCTTAAGCATCCCAAGGGATAAAAATGTAATGTAATACCAGTTAAAAGTAAATTTCACCCTGGAAAACATGTAATCTTACAAGTAAATTTAGGTCCCTAATCTCTTTTAAATAGCATAAGCTCCGCTTCACCAACTGGAAATTCTCCAAGGACCCCACATTTTCTATACCTTAAGGCCCCGGTTCACCAACTTTGGAGATTTTTTCCGCTAATAGATGGCACTAGTGTTTTTCCGTGTATTAGTATTGTAGAGTTATGCCAATTTTTTGAAACTCTTGCAGGCGATTGCGCGAAAACCGTATGTCCGATTTCATTTTTTTTCGCGCAATCGCCTGCAAGAGTTTCAAAAAATTGGCATAACTCTACAATACCAATACACGGAAAAACACTAGTGCCATCTATTAGCGTAAAAAATCTCCAAAGTTGGTGAACCGGGGCCTTAAACCGGGGCGCAGAAATGTTGGCTCTTTGTAACGTCACTTCAACCTGCCAGCGACCTCAATTTTGGAATCAAATTTCGACGTCTGGAAAAAGTGGACATGACGTCGAATTGTTAGGTCATTCGACGTCGAAAAGTTAACGTCTACTTTCAGCGTCACCTCAACCTGCCAGCGACAACATTTTAAGCGTCAAAATCGACGTCCAGGGAAAGTGGATGTGAAGTCAAATTTTTAGGCGATTTGACGTCGCACAAGTGGCGACGAAAGTAAACGTCGTCGACGTCACTTCATCCATTTTTCGACCAAAGTGTGCTACTTGGGTCCTTGACCTAACCCAACCAAACCTAGTTCTAAAGTCGGGGTTCGTAGTCCCTCGAAAGGTTTGTAGTCCCTTGAAAGATTTGTAGTTCGTAGTCCCAAGAAAGATTCAGGAACCGTCCCAGCGCAAAAGGGATCTTTCAGGCACCGGCGTCTGTGACATTTGTCGCATTGTCGCATGGGCCAGCCCACCCCTGCTCTTGTCTCATAGTTACTGCGTAGTGAGTAACTTTTGAATACTTCACGAAGCAGAAGAAATGAGTGGTGCAAGCAAAGCAACTGAAGCGGATAATGCTGCAGTCGAAAACATTAGAAGAGACACGTACGATGCAATTTCTTTTACATAGAGTAAGTTCCACAAAACCTATTTAGCGGGATACTTATACTTATCGCTTGTTTTAATTTTTCAAGACGAAGACCAACCACGTCGCCTTGCATACAAAGTGTGGCCCCCATGACAGTGGCTGCAAACGATTCACGTTTTTATAATATGAATCATAAGAAACGTGGAAAGGCTGTTATATTTAATCATATTAAGTTTGACACTATATCTTGGGATTGAATCGAAGATCTGGCAGTGAACAGGACTGTAGACGACTGTGTGAAGAATTGTCAAAATTAGATTTTGAACTGGAGGTTTACAATGACCTTAAAGCGGAAGACATCAATAATGCTCTGCATGAGTGTAAGTTCCAAGTCTAATAATATGCCAAGCTCAAAGTATAAAATTATTGGAACTTGTAGTGGCCCACGACTCTAGCAATGAGGAAAGTGACTGTGTCCTCATTGCGGTTTTTAGCCATGGAAACGCTGTCTGATATTTGCCTCTGATAACCCTTACACACCGGACATGCTATGGTCGCCCTTTACCGCAGATAAATGTAGACATCTAGCCGGGAAACCCAAGTTTTTCATACTTCAAGTAAGGATTCTTTCCAGTATATTGTATAATATTTCTTATCAAAGCAAATGGTTTATCTTTAAAGGCTTGCCAAGGCGACGAAGTGGACGAAACTGTAGAATTAATAACCAATCGTAACACTGGCAGTAGTGCAGAGTTAGCGTTCAAGCTTCCTAATCACGACGACTTTTTGATAGTTCATTCATGGCGCAACGCTATCGAAGGTTCTTGGTTCATTCAAGCTTTGTGTAAAGCTTTGAGGGAATACGCACACCGGGAGGACTTTCTAACTGTTCTAACCATCGCCTTCAGGATTGTTGCCACTGAATTTCAGTCCAATACCTCGTTGATTCCTGCGATGCACGAGGAAGGACAGATCTCCTGCCTCACAAGTTTGCTTACTCGCAAAGTTAGGTTTCATCCCAAGCCCAAACATCCCTAAAAACCGCGACAAGTGCCAAACCTGTTCTCCGGTTCAGGTTAACCACACGCAGCGCGGTCATGAAGCGTTTAAAAAGAAAATAAACAACCCCCCACCGCTTTTACTGTATCTGTTAAAAAAAATCTGTTCCATAAACATAAATCTAACCAGGAAAAGGAGACACTCATTGGAGATAATCAAGAAAGGAAAGTCAAAACTATATACAATGAGAACCGTTTAACGTAAAACCGCTTAGCACGAAAAACCTATTAACACAAAATATTTTGTTCCGGTCTGGACAAAACGCTATGCAGTTCCATACATTTGTTTCCTTTTAACACGAAACAAAAACCATACTTCACACAAAAAAATGTCGCGTCTTGGAGGAACGATAAGATATTTTTGTTGCGAAAAAATATTGCTGGACGCAAAATACTTTTGTCTACTTATACCGTTTCCCGCTCTGCCAATGGGAAGGGTTGTAGAGCCTTAGCAAACCTCCCGACTTAAGTTCAAATTTTTGTCTTTCTTGCCCCAGCAGTCTCCATGGGCAGTGGAAACATTTCATTTTTATTTACGGTCTGTTAAAATGCTTTAAAATGTATTATTTGTTCTAAAATGTTTATTTTAAAATGTATTATTGTTTTAAAATGATTGTCAATGTACGAATATAAACTTGAATACTAACTCTGTTATCACGACAGTTTTTTTTATTAACTAGGTTTTTTGCATATATCTGTTAGCACAAA
Organism: Lepidurus apus apus; assembly: GCA_022832285.1. Classification (NCBI taxonomy): domain Eukaryota; kingdom Metazoa; phylum Arthropoda; class Branchiopoda; order Notostraca; family Triopsidae; genus Lepidurus; species Lepidurus apus. The sequence goes on along the minus strand of JAGJRO010000765.1, from coordinate 3,023 downwards.
TTCCGTTTAACGCGAAAAAATATTCCGGTCCCTTCGATTTCATGTTAAGCGGTTTTCACTGTACAAAGCAAGGCATCTGTTGGAATCATATTTCGTTGCCTAAAAATAATAAATAAATCCCGGAATTCGATATCAGGAAGCAAGGGTGTCACTATAGGTTTATTCTGAACCCTTGTGGAAAATGGCGCAATTTGGCATGAATCACTCCAATTTCCTTTGAAACCGCGGTAAGATAAGACAAACTCTTTATTTATACAATTCGTAACCTTACCATAACATTTCTAAGGAATAAAGTCGTGACAACTAATATTTGGAGGATAATTTAAGAAGTCAAGTTAAGTCAGTACTGCTAGGCTCAATGTTTTATTAATATGGCTATACATTTAGTAGTCTACATAGTCGCAATTTGCTTAGAGTGGATTCAAAAGGATATGCAGGTTTAAAGGTAGATTATTTCAACTCCAATCAGAACAGGAAGCGAGGTACGGTTGAGGCGTGGTGCTTTCACGATGATAAAACTTAACGGAGGAATGGCGTCTTCTCAACGAGCCAGGACACAACCCATTGGGAACTGCGTCGCAAGATGTCAACGCCCCTAGCATCTAATTGAGCTTGTGGCATTCAAAATCGATCCCAGATCTCATAGGGACCATACCTTGACCTTTCTTGTGAATGCTCAAACAAGTCTGTAGGTGCTTTGGTTACTTTAAGCCCTCAATCACAAAAAAAAACGACGTTTTCTTTGCGCCGTCACGCGATTGCCGGCCTGCCGGGCCGAGGTCCGCGCCTGGGAGCCTTTGGGCAAGTTTCGAGTCGGCTTCGCAGTCGAGAGCCCTTCCCCTGGCAATGTGATCGAATGCGGCGGTTCCCACTATGCGGGTAACGCTTCCTACATGGCGTTCAGCGGAGCCCGCAAGTCACGGCGCGAAGAAAAAGTCATCTTTTTGTGATTGAGGTTGCAAATTAACCAAAGCACCTACAGACTTTTTTGAGCATTCAAAAGAAAGGTCACGGTACGGTCCCTATGAGATCTGTGATCGATTTTGAATGCGCTCATAGACAAAGTCGCTAGGCCGCCGGCCAACTGTCCCCCAATATTTTAAGGATTGGAAAATTTGAAAAGTGGGGGAAAGGGGCGGAGCTTAAACCGCTAAATAATTAATTACTCGGTTAATATGCATAATTGACATAGGGGTTCTTCAGCCAGAACATTTCTTTTGGTCTCCTCTATAACATATTTTTTTTATACTTTTTTGCACCTGACTCCCCCTTTAAGGGAACAGGTCATTCAAAAAAATTCCATTTAGTAGCTAAGCTAATCCCTCTTCACTGGCATAAAGGACAAACAAGGAATTGCTAGGCGACAATGAATCAAGAAATTTATTTTTATCAAGAAGCTCTCAAAGAAGTTGTTAAAAATAATTTTTATCCAGAATAAATCATAATATTGTGTCGTTGTAATTAAGAAGGTGTATTGAGTTGACAATAACAACGTCGAGGGGTTCAACAAATGGTTAAGTATAAGGTGTTTATTGATCAAAAGATCTTAGCCAACTGCCCTGGCATTCGAAGCAAACTACCATGAAAAGCAATCGCAAAGCAAACAGGAAAGATAGGAATAGCACACCATCCGGTCTACGTGCAAAGACACGGTGTGAGGAAACAGCTAAGCATATTTTTTGCAACGTCACAATATTCATGATACAAATATTGGTTTCGACATGATTGGTCGAAAAACGACGGATAAGCACTATCATTGATCAACTCGCAAAGTACGTCGTGCGAACACTAGTTTGAGTACTGTAGTACATATATTGACATTGTGTAAGGCCATATCAAAGGCACACATTGACTCTGAAGCCATTCCACTTAGAAAGTAATTTTTTATTTTGTTAATAGCTTTAAGCTGGGAAAGACATATTTGACAGAAAACATTTGACTTTACGCATGAACCTGTAGCACTCTCGATGCTCAGGTAAAGACTGTCTGTATTAAAGTACATGGCTACATATATATATACAAGGTCAAGAAAGTAAAAGGTTAATTAGTCAGGTCATGGTCGCTTAGTCAACATGGTCAACGTAGGTCAACCTCCGCATTAGTCANTCTCGATGCTCAGGTAAAGACTGTCTGTATTAAAGTACATGGCTACATATATATATACAAGGTCAAGAAAGTAAAAGGTTAATTAGTCAGGTCATGGTCGCTTAGTCAACATGGTCAACGTAGGTCAACCTCCGCATTAGTCAAGGAGTCACTGTTCCGTACTAGATACGGAAGGGGATTTCACTGTTGTAAAATTCATTGTTACCCGATTACATGTTCTCGCTAAGGCAGTTACTCGCGTTCCGTTCTCGACAACGGTTAGTCGATTTTCGTAACACCTCAAAATTTCTTTGTTTTGTACACACGATTAGCGAAATATAGTTGTGTTTTTTATTAAAAATCATCAGAGTGATATCGTAACGTTTCCCAGCCAGTTCACGATATTTGGGCTGTCCAGTCACAGTGTCAAGTCTCAAAGGGAATCAAGGACATAAGGAGGTTACAACATCACATAATCACATTAATTATACTACAAACCCATAATCACCTTCACCAGTTATTAAACTGAGCTCATTGGAATTGACAGGAGAGCAGCATTTCTTCAGGTCCACATTTGGTTGCTTTCATGATATTTCGACCACAAAGCTAAATATAAATACGAATATCAAAGTTGTAATCCAAAATATTCAATACTGTATGATACCTGACCGTGAAGCCGACCCAACTGCTGAACCGCCACTTGAACCCATTGCGCTAGAAACAAAAGATCCGATAAAAGAACCAACATGACTGCTCCCTAGTACTGCGTCAGCTTTCTTTACGGTTGAGGATAAAGTTGGTAAGCTTTCCAATTCTTTGCTTATGCCCAAGATGTCGCAAAGAACCTTAACCCAGTTTTGACAGTTATTTGTCCCCACACAGTAAGGCGTATTATTCAAACGGTTTTCTACTGCAGCCCTGTGTAGTGCAGCCTGGGA
>JAGJRO010000753.1:0-14759 GCA_022832285.1 Lepidurus apus apus | reverse complement strand
TATATATATAACAAGTTTTAACTTTAGCTTTGTAGACTGGGGAAAAATTGAAAGGCACTTACTGTCTGCAGGAAGTCGCGGACGCGGGCTGGTATCGATTGAGCTTCCATGCTATGAACGGAATCTGTAAAGGCGATGGCGAAAACTTTGTTGCGTACTGACGGAATTCGCTTAGCCTATTGGAAATGAACAACAAAATGGGTACTACATGAATTTTTGAGAAGAATAGTGTGTTAGTCCAATTTATGAATCTTTCTGCCACATAAGTAGATCAAAAGAAGCTCTGAATCGTAGAATCAGCTCCGATTTAGATTTCCTTGATTAAACTGCGAATAAAAAATAAAAATGCCAAGAATACTAAACATTTGAGTATTTCGCGAGCAAACGTAGAAAAGATTAAAACCGCACCGATTCTTAAGAAATTTTCGAAATATTAGAATTGTGGGGAATAGCAATTGCACGTACTGTATTAAACATTATTGCAGTATAAGACTACAAATTCAAAGCTAGAACTGAAAATCGGTTCGGCTTGAGTCGAACCGAGCCGAGTCGTTACTCGGTTTGACAACGACCGACTTCGACTAGGTTTGGAAGGTTGGCGAGTCGAGTCAAGTCGAACCGTTTTCAGCCCTATTTTCAGCACAATTTCCCATGAGAAAGTTTTTCTAATGGCAAAGGGTAGACGTTTTTGTGTGCATGTTTGGCCAGCGAAAATGTGTTTTCAAGAAAAAAATATTGAAAATTGTTGTTTTGGGGGAAAAAAATATTGAAATAATGTAGAGAGGTTTTGTCCCTTCTGTCCGGATCGCTCATTTATTATGTTTTAAGGGGAAAGAAATTACTGAAGCGAAAAGGGATTCTTTCTGTCATTTCCGTGTTGTTTATTTTCCAAACGTACTGTTCCTGGGTTTAACTTTTTCCGAAGTGACGAAATATGCTTATTTGTCAACTTGCACTTAACTTAATGAGCACTAAGGTGTTTACACGGAATTTTAATCGGAATTAGCTAATGTTCCTTAAAGAGAGTTGTGACAACCTCATGAATTGGAAAGCTCAATCAACTGTTAATGCTCATATACCTGAACAGAGTTGTTTCTAGACATTTTCTAGACGACTCACTTAAGTGTGATTAACTCAGGTAGAACGAGTTAACTGATACGAACTACTCTCGTCTAGCCTCGGTAGACTCTTCCCACTAACTGAGGACAATATATAGTTACTTTTTTAAGTCATACAAGATTATAGACTTTAAGCCGATTTTAAGGTTAATTTCTGTTAAAGGATCATTTAGATAACAAATTCAAGTTTAGAATACTACCGAAGTTTATTATAAATACACAGAGTATACTTAGCGAAAATTGAGACTTATATTTACCAATTCAAGGATGCAAACTCCTCCATAGCTGTGAGCTACGACTGCAACATGTTGGGCGGCTGAATTTTCGACAAAGTGTTCCCAAACATAAGTTAAGTGTTTCAACGGGTTCTCAGAGCCCTGCAATCCTCAGAGGAAACCAAATAGTGACAGAATTTCTTATCGATAGGATTTACTTCAATCTTCGTTCGTTTCCCCTTAACAATCCCTTCGTTATCGTTGGTATTTGTGACAATCACTGCGTAACCTTCCTTTATAGCGCGTTCGATATAGTAAAATTGGGTCCCAGATTCCAATCCATCGTTGATGATTAATCTAACAGGAAATGTATTAATTTAAGAGTTCAAAATTGAAGCTTTAATAATTAAGGACCCCACATAGAAAATATACTTGACAACCAATTGGTCTAACTTAGTCTAAAACTAACCTTCTCGCCCATTGTCCTGCTCTTACCACCCCATTTCCATGAATGATTATGAGCAGCTTATCATTTTTTAAGTAGTCCTCAGACACGAAGATGAATGTGGACGGACTGGATTGGGCAGGTACAGGGATTTTTTTCAGCTTCAGTTTCAATTGGAGCAGCTCATAAATGTAATCTGTAATGGCCTATACAAGAATCAGTGTTACTATTGGTACCTCGCTCCGTACCTCCACGAAGGTTCATGGTGCTGCTGTTCCCCTCCAAAGTACAACTTCATGTTTTTTAGTGTTACGATTGGTTGGTTACGTTAGGTTAGGCTAGGTTGGGTTAGGTTAAATTAGGCTAGTTAAGTTAGGGTCAGGGATTTTCGGAGAAGATTTTTTCGTTTACACGATGGGAACAGCAGCGCCATGAACCGACGCGGAGGTACCAATTCCCCTCCAAAGTGAAACTCAGTAACTCTCTGAGGTGTCTGAGGAGCATTTATCGTTGCACTTTGGAGGGAACAGTAGCGCCATGAGTCAAATCTGATATTTTCTCGAAACTAGCGTCTATTTACCTCTCCTAAGGCCTCGTAATGTCTCTGATTATATTCCGGGTCATCAGATTTTACACTAAACACGTACGGAGAGTCTGTGAGCCGCTCAGTTTCAGAATCAACCTTCCTTAAATGACCAGCTACATTTTAAAATATTAAGTAGGTTATGAAATAAATATGTTTTTTAGCTAAAGTTACCATCGTTAAATCCGTAGCCAAACGCTTCGAGAGATTTAGGGAAATCGTCTTTCAAATTACTCGGGTCGTTTACTGAAGCTGCCATTATTAAAAGCATCAAAGCAAAACAAAAAAAACGTTCCCCAGGCGACTTGTAATAGAATCTGAGAACCGAGCACATTGTCGGGAGGCGTGGCCTGCTGATGACATGCCAGAAATTTCTAAGAAAACAATTCCATTATTGTAATAAAACTGGAGACAGTATAAGTAATGCGCGCTTTTAAATACCATCCAAAAAAAGGAAAAAAAATATGTTTCCAATCTTTATAGGCTTCGAAAATAATTCAGAAAAACCGTTGGAAAGATTTGCAGTAGGCAAGGCCAAATCCAAGGAAAAATCTCAATCTGAAAAAGTAGCGTAATTACTTTTAATAACACTTAGATATTTCATGGAGAAGGTTACACTGTCTTAGAGTTCCTTAAATTAATTACTATTCCGATGCTTTCACGACTCCCTGAGATATTAGGTTTCGATATTTTAAGTGGGCGGGGTAAGTGGGCGGGGCACGCACCTCAATGTGATTTCGCTGCTCGCGCTCTCAAAGTGTACCCCCAGCTTGGATTGCTTTCTCTGTGAAGGAAGTTCTCGAGTTTTTTGTTACAGAAATCTAGCTGGTATACGACCTTGTCCACTCATTTTCCATGTATTAAGGTTTTTGTCCCAAGGCAACGCGCAGTCGTCTGTTTTCGGTTGTGAGCTTTGTTTTTCTAACCTTGTCTAGGTAAGAGTTTAAACTAGTTTCTGTTTGCAAAAAATCTCTTTATTAAAGATGCGAAATCTAGGTCCCCAACAAGAAACAAGATGAACCAATGGCAAGCAGCAGGGGAGTTCATGATTATCTCAGGAAACTCACATCCTGAGTTAGCTGGACTTATAGCCAAGTAAAACATACTTATCAAAAACTGGTTTACCAGATTAATTAAACTGTCTTAACTAGTCGTTTGGGTCAGAAGTTGGGTGCAGCCCATATTTTCCACAAGACTAACCGGGAAACAATGGTGGATATTAGCGATTCTGTGAGAAGCAAAGATGTTTATATTATCCAAACGGGTTCCAAGTATGATCAGTAAGCCTTCCTGTGCTGAACTAAAGTAGTTATTTTTAAAGGGACGTAAATAACAACATCATGGAGCTATTAATCATGGCGTATGCCTGCAAAACATCTTCGGCCAGAAATATTGTCGGAGTCATTCCGTATTTGCCCTATAGCAAACAATGTACAACGCACATTATGTCTTGTTATATAACAAACTGATTTAATGGAGCAAAAATGAATTCATAGGCAAAATGCGCAAACGAGGCTGTATTGTGTCTAAATTGCTCGCCAAAATGATGTGTCGTGCGGGTTTATCGCATGTGATTACCATGGATCTGCACCAGAAAGAAATCCAGGCATTCTTTGACTGCCCGGTAGATAACCTTCGCGCGTCCCCGTTTTTACTCCAGTACATTCAAGACAGCGTAAGTTATTCTAAACTTCACATTGTATTGTTCCGGTATTTTTCTTAACTAATTTAAGATAAAAGATTCCTGATTATCGTAACGCGATTATTGTGGCCCGGAACCCGGGTTCGGCCAAGAAAGCTACTTCTTACGCCGAGCGTTTACGTTTGGGTATTGCTGTCATCCACGGAGAGCAAAAGGAAGCCGATTCGGATATGGTCGATGGCAGATATTCACCTCCTTTGGGGGCGTCCAGGCGAACTATGGACGTTGGAGTAGAAATGCCAACGTTAACAGCCAAGGAAAAGCCGCCTATGAACGTTGTAGGCGATGTAGGAGGCAGAATCGCTATTATGGTGGTAAGTAGAAGTTAGTTAAAAGCTTATTGGTTTATATAATATTTATAATAAAGGTTTGTTTTGATGTAAGTTGATTTTTTGAGACGAACTACGTCTAGTGATGAATGTTCTATGTCTGTCGTCTTCTCCTGTCTATCAAATAAAGTTTTTTTCCGTCAAAATATTTGCATAGTATGCAGTTTGGCTCACAGGAATGTAAACAATATAAGATCTCGTTTTCCTAATTAAGGCATTTATCTTCTAGAATCTTGGCTATTTTCATTCCAAATATCGTTTTTATGTTTCCTGTTTTGAAACTGAATGTTATTATCGTCACGCATGCGTGACGTTAACGACGGGAGGAGTTGAGTACCCTTCCTACGTTTATAGGCTAATTAGGAACACTGGTAAGTGCTCTTTTGAAGCTAAATCCTTGACATTGTAATAGTTTGTACACGAAATTCTTAGTTTTACTATCTTTAGGAGCTTTTAAATGATGCAGATGTCGAGAAAATGTAAAAACTGGTTATGGGACCTTTTCCTAGAATTCTAAGCTGGCTTTCTTTTTTGGGCTATTTGTAGGATGACATGATAGATGATGTGGAGTCTTTTGTGGCTGCTGCTGAAGTCTTAAAAGAAAGAGGTGCATACAAGATTTACGTGCTGGCTACACATGGCATTTTGTCGTCAGATGCTCCTCGATTGATCGAAGATTCGCCAATTGACGAGGTACTGTACCTTTTATAAAGTTCCGACTTTAATACTTCGATTGAATTATGATGACCGTAAATTTAGTGCTAACCTTTGAAACCCCGTGAAATTTACTATAAAACTGATTTAAAAATTATAAAAAAAGTAAGGAATTTTGTTAGGCATTTTTAACATGGAAACTATTTTTCATAGGTGGTTGTGACTAACACCGTGCCGCACGAGATTCAGAAAATGCAGTGCCATAAAATCAAAACGGTGGATATCAGCGTCTTGCTAGCGGAAGCAATTCGCCGAATCCACAACAAGGAATCTATGTCGTATCTGTTCAAAAACGTGACACTCGAAGATTAGAAAAAGCAAGTATCTTTCCTTTTTGCCGTAATTGCCCCAAGTCAGCCACAAAACACCCGAGAAGCTGGCTACCGTTAGTTACAAGTTTAGTCTTTAAGTGTTGTTCGATTAACAAAGAAAAAATATTACTTGCACCTAACTTTCGGGAATTGGAAAAAAGATGTGGTTTACAATAAAAATACACATTTGGTTAAAAAACAGCAACATTCGTTTCAATCGACTTCATCTTTCCCGTAATGTAATTAGTTCACGATCTCAATTTTTGTCTTTGTTTCTTTCCTCTACCTTCTTCCTAAAGAAGGTTAGTACAACATACGTTTGTCCTTTCGCCGACTTGCTTTTGGCGTTCCAGAAAGTTATTTATCTCGGAATTGTTTTTAGTGAAGGGGTTCCAAGAGAAGTGCTCTGGAGAAAGCGGAGGGGGGGGGGGGGTAACACTTGTTCCTTCGCTTAACGGAAGGCGTGGTTCTTTACTATACGCAAGATTCTATTCATATCTACTAAGAAGCAGGAGCTTTCTCCTCAAGAACTCTATGCCCTGAAGCTATTTTTGGTATACGACACAAGTGTGCAAGGTGCATGGTGGTCTTCCCCCAAAACCTTGGGAAGGAAATGTGAGATTGTCTTTACTTTAGTTCTCAAGTCACAGCCAAGGATAACGGACCGGATTTTTGATTTGCTCCAGTTTTTACCGCGGATTTCGTGCAAGTGGCATTCCTGCAGTTTGTGCGGCAATTCATACCACGAAGGATTTCATACGGTAAATTGCTTTTCAATATTACGTAACTTGCGGTATCGATGTAACACATACTCTTTAGTAGTAATACTAATTTAGAAGTTCAATGTAATTTTTAACGTAAAAGGTATTTTTTTGGAATTTGCATGTCATAGGCATTTACTTTATGAATTTACGAGGTTTTGGATGTTTGTAGAAAGTTGAGTACTTTAGAATAATTAAATAAGCGATACTTTAACATTCGATTGTGTACAACGAACTAAAACAGGGCCGTAGCTGCACTTTAAGTGGTAAAATATACCACTGTAAAACTGTGACGATTAAGTTTAATGTTGCAATCTTATGTAAATTGAAGATTCGTGGTATGTCCGTTTGAGTAATTGTTTCCGCTGGAAGTAAAAGAGCGCGAAACCTGTTATAAAAACGTCTGGAAGTTCCAGAGCTGATTGTGGCCTGGAGGTATTTGATTTGGAGAGATTTTAGAGCTTCCCCAGCCAGTCTACGAATCCTTTCACCTTCTTATTCAGGAACCTGGAGAAAGTGGACATCTTCTCATTTGCATCTTTCAATTCTCGGTTTCTCTCTCATGTCCAAACCAGTCATTCTGCTTTCTTATACCTGCTTTTACTCTCACACTCTAACTGTGAATACACGTATTTAAAAAAACATACAAAAACACAGCAGGCTACTGCGACCATTCTAAAAAGGTAACAAACCCATAGGGCACTCGTTAGAACCCAAAAAAGTTTAACTTTCTAAAGTTCTTATTGTAATTCAAATTGTGGAGTCATAGGAAGTAATTACGCTTTATTTTATTAATCAAGTAGATACTGTTGCAAGTAGATACAGTTGGTTAGAAAGATGTTTTAATTTTGTTTTTTTAGAAGTAAACGAAAAAAGTTTCTTTGGGCTACTTTCAGGACGATAAAACACTTACAGTTTTATAGCTTGCAAGTTCTGGTTTGCTTAATTAATTTTAGTGGTCGTACTAATATGCGTCAACACACGGAATTCTGGAAAAGGTAATGATGTGGTCAAAAGGTGGCACCAAATTCGGTGCTGTACCTTAACGGTTGATAAGTAGAGCAGGGAAAAGAAGGCAGTACGTGTAAGAGCATGTAACACGTGAGAAATGTGAAGACGTTGACATGTAAAAACGTCACTCCTTTGATTTGACCTACAATTTCGCAGAGTAACCAGCCATAGCGTCCTTGTCGAAGAAATGCAACGAAAAATAGCTATAAAAACACTTGTTTAAACTGAAAATTGGACCAGAAGAAATTGTAGGAATTAGGGTGTGTGTAGTGTACTGTGTCTAGATTTATTATCTCAAGCATTTTTTTCTTTCCTATGTTTGCAGGAAGTCGGAGGATTCTCTCACGGTATGAGGCAAAACTGACCCATTCCTCCAGCAATGGGAAAACCATTACACATGTGAAAAAAGGAAGCTTTATACGTTACATATATAGAACAGCCAATCGGACAGTTTTCCGGAAGGAATCCCGCTAGTTTGCCCTACAAGTTGGAAGTCGGTGGCAATTAGGCGACCGTTTCGTTTAAAAGTGCTTATGGTCCGTGCCATCTTGTACCTCAGGGTACAGCAATCACTGCCTAAGTGTTTCCGGCTGCCCTCTAGCTGCGGATTCTACAGATGAATACTTAGTGACTACACCCGTGGCGATTTCTGGCTTGATTTGCGAATTTAAGTGGTTAAATTACGCCTAGATATCATTATGTCGTCCAGAGTGACTTCGTCTTTGAAGGATGGGCTGTTAACGAACATTAGTACCCTTTCGATACCTCATGGGGGTCGTGGATTGCCGAGTATGAAAAGTGGTGCGGGTAAAAGTGTGGTTTCCGCTAGCGAGCTCTTTACCGGTTGGCTATGGAAAAGTGCGCAATCTAGTGCTGATGACACTGAAGTTAGCCAGGGTACCTCCGATCGCGGAGTGTATTTTCCTGCCAAACTTTCTATGGTTTTAGGCATGGCAAAAGTATTGCTCGGTTTACTGATTATCGCGTTCGGGATCCTGGCGATTCTAGAAAAAGCGACCATGTATGATGTCGGAGCAGGTATACTTTCCTTCCATTTTCCCCGATTCAGAGGGTACAGTTGGTGATATTAAAAGTTTCTTTTCGCTAGGATTGTGGTGCGGAACTACTATAATCGTGAATGGAATATTGGGTATCATGGCTGGAAAGAGGGCAAAGAAGACAGCAGTCTACGTCATCAGTTTTCTCATTACTTCCATTTTGGCATTGGCTGTTACTGGACTTTTACTCATCTTTTCGGCCAGCGGATTAGCACGGGACTCGAACGCACCGCTAGGGTACTTTTTCGACGAAGAGGTGATTTGGATTATTAGACTCTTTTCTTCGCCACCGGGCGATCTCGTTTTTACGATTATAGTAGACCGTAATTTCTGTTGTTCTTTTCTTTTGGTAACTAAAGGAAGGTCAGCCCGTGGAATTCCTCGGCACGGTACCACTCCGTCAGCGACCCGTTATCATTCATGCCGTTATGGTAGCGTTGGGAACCTTCGACATGATCTTATCCCTCGCTTCCATCATTATTTGCATTAAGGAAGCTTGTATGTGCTACAACCATCCGTTACACAACGGCTTGATGGGATCCGTACCGAATTTTAATTTACTCGCGGGTTCCAGTCCGGAAGGTCATGCGAGGGCGGAACGTTTGGTGAACTGGTTGAGGCAAAACAAACCCATGCCTCCAGGCATGCTACTCCCCTCTCCTCCACCGCCACCTCCATCGCTACCACAGTACTACATGCCACAGGTACAAAGCATTGCGCGGGAAATATCATGTTTTATATATTTTTAACTTGTTTCATTGGCAGGCCTCAATGGGTTCATTACCAGGTATAGTACCGTTGTACGCTCATGTTCCTCTACCACCCGATATGATGGGTACGTATAATATCTTCTACAATATGGAGCCACAAATGGTTCCAGTACCTAGCCAGAGACCAAGAAGTAAACAGAAAAGTAAAACGAGGAAAAGGCGTGCTGTTGCGGAAACTCCAGAAAAGTTAACGACCAGCCAGGAAACTCAGACTCAAACTCAAACTTCAGCGAGCATTGTTGATGCACCGAAACCTGTTCCAAAACCTGTACAAAAACCTGCACAAAAACTTGTACCAAAGGTGCAGAAAAGTGTATCTAAGGCTCCCAGCATTATTAGCGAAATGAGTCAGAACTACACTGGTTTGGATCGGGATATTGCAGAAGAATTTATTCAGCACTCCATGGAACCTTATCGCTCAAATTCGGTCATTTCAAGTGTTAGACATAATCCATTTGACGTGCCTATCGATTACAACAGCGACGAAGCCTAATCAGCCTCATGAATGCTATGCGCTACCTTACTTTCGATTGAAAATCAAAATAGAAACTGTATTTTTATCTAAGACACTGTTGATCAGTAAATACATTTATACATCCATGCACACTTTTATGGTCTTTTCATGCATTTGATTTACGAAAAGAAAAAAATAGGAACCTCAACTTTAAAACGGATTTGCCCTTTTGTTAACAACTCGCATGTCAACCCGTTCGATCGAGTTTCGGTTCAGCTTCACTAAGGGCAATCCGCTCTAGCTCTAGCTATACGACCTTCCTAGATAGGACTGGGAAAGTTAGTTAATGCCTTTATTATCTTTATTGTCTTAAATTATTAAGTTGAAAAATATCCAAATAAACCACAGCTAAAATAAAGTAGTAACATCATTCACAGTATGATATTTGGCAAGGGTAGCACTCTGCGCCCCGCCTCCACCCATGCTGTTCTGACTATAACAAACGCTTTATTATTGTTCCCACAGATAAACGTAAACAAAACTGTGAAGTCTGAAGTAGAGACAAAATTCACACTATTTTCCAGCATTTCAGGGAAGTTTACGACACACTATAGCTTCTTAAAAAATGGAGCATTTCAAGTGCCTGATTTGTTTCATAAATTTTGCCGATATTCCGCAATTGCACGATCACCACATGACCCACAGCCTCTCAGATCTTTCCCATGCACTTTTATCAGTCCAAGGCTTGCCATTATTATTACCCCAAGACGGTACAAATTCTCGTAAGGCCAACTCTAACAATGAAAGCACTTCTCAAAGTACTTTGCAGATCGAAATCTCTTCTTCTGGTAGTACTCAGTTCTCCTGTTCTCTGTGTTCGAAAATTATGAGTTCGAAACGCAGTTTGACCAAACATGTGGCAAGACATAACTTCCAGAAACCTTTCCGTTGCGAAAAATGCGACCGGGGCTTCAACTCCAAAAGAGATTTCGACTTCCACAACCTACGCTTACACTCTGATGGTCCGAAACCCTACATATGCGACGTTTGTGGCAAAGGCTTCGTCGAAAAGCATTATTTGAAAGTGCACGCGACGTTTCACGCCCCCGATAGAAATTATATGTGTGAAACCTGTCCAGCTGCTTTTAAAAACATGAAGAGTCTACGCAAACACCAAAAGTCTCATAACACTGATCGGCCTTTTTTATGTGACTCTTGTCCGAAGACATTTAAAGAAAAGTACGATTTGACTTCTCATGTGCGTTCGGTGCATTTACAAGAGAAAAAAGACGACCAAATTTCACAAACCTTAGTAGCGGCAATGGAGATTGCTGGTTTGGAAGTAGATATGGATTGTGACCATTCACGCGATGAACTTACGAATGTCCCAGTGGTCGTTCCCACTTCGGAGCTGAAAAGCTATTGTGAAATCGAAGTTGGGAATTCAACCTCAAATGCTGAAGCGAGTGCTGGCTCTCTTTGTTCCATGCCATTTCTAGAAACATAGTTGTCTTTTGTATCCCTTGTATTGTTGATACAATTACAGCTGCTTTCAGGTCGAGACCGAGAATATGATAGAGTACCAACAATTATGTATAGTTGAAAGTGCCTTGCTAAATTGTTTGCGGGAAAATGGAAGGTAATAAATATACAAAGTTTGACAACGAAAACTTGAATTAAATATACAAAATGTCGTAAGCGACAAGACCTCTATAGTGCATATACAAATAAACTTTTAAATAATATACAAATCAACCAATGTTGTCGTAGTGTCCAAAGTAGTTCGGTTCAAAGTATACCAACGCGAGATAGGAAATTGCTTTGGTTTGATTGGCCAAGCCAGTCTTGTTAATTGCTTAATGAGATATATCGGTTTACAATTGACTTGGAGCAAAAAATGCTATTCCCACTTACGCGAAGGAGAATTAATTTTGTAGGTTATAAGTGAATTTAGAGGTAATCTGAAAGGTCATATTTAAATATGGGGTCTAAATTATAGACAAAGTAATCCACGTCTGAACAGGTATAGGGGTAGTTCCCCATTTGATTCCGTTGTTGTTAATCAAATAAACCGATTGATTACAAGTCGTTCCTTGAGTATTGCCAGGCATGATCCAAAACGGTCCACAAGTGGTATCATAAAGGAAAGGGGCGTTCTTCAACGGGAGCGGGAAACTTTCAAATCCAATGGGGTAGCTTGCGTTGTCAAGCAAGGCTCCCAAACTTAATTCCCCTTGAGGACTCAGCTCAAAATCTGTGTACGTGAAATTGAACCATGTCTTGCTCCTATAAACCCAATCATCATGGGTCGTGACTTGGACGAAGAGTTGTTTTGTCTCACTGGCAGCAACCATATCCGAGAGTAAGGGAAACTCGAAAGGAAAACCTACGCGTGCTAGAAAATCTGACTGGTTCAGGAATCTCAGCTCGTCGGGCCAGTTAACTGCGTTCACGTAACGCGTTTTACTATTAGGACCCATGTACATGTTATGGAAGAATTCGGTTTGGTTTCCAGCACAGCGGACCATGACTTTCCGGCCGTAGAAACCATAAGGCCAAATGGGGTTTACATTCTTTCCAATCCATTTTGCCAGATCTAGAAACAACGATCAATTTTAATCGTTTTCTTAATTAAAAGAAGCGATTTATAAACTCTAAATCTTATTTTTATAAAAACTTAATAAAGCAATCGTGATTGCGCTGGTCAAATTAAGTTGAAATTAACGTAGAGTTATTTAGTAACGCTAATAATGGCGAGCAAAACTGAGAGAAGGTTAAAGTCAAAATCAACTAGTATTAACGTTAATATTAACGTTAGAAAGAAAAGCTGTGGAGTTGTTGATCGAGTCTTCATTTGACCAATGAATAGCTTTAATGTAATGGAAACCATCAACGTCTCTACTCCTAGTGTGATACAAGGACTGTTCGGGTTTTCAAAACAAAGGGCCAACATGTTCGTTATTTCAATCCTTTTACCCTAATTTTATCCTTTCATAGCTTTTAAGCTTAACAGCAAAGAGTGAGTTTTTAGTCAGTATCTCCTGAGTTATAGCATGTCAGTTGGAACAGGGGAGAGTGGACCCGTAGCTCTGACGTTCTTTCAGGCAAAAAGTCAATACGGGAGGGCACGCTTTTATATGGCAATACATGCAGTGGTGCATACCTATTGTACCTAGTTTTGTGTTGATTTTATTTACAAATTAAGCTACGATTCACAGAGGGAAAAGACTGACTTTTTATACAGCTACTGCAGAAAAGGTTGAGGGTGTCTGCCATCGATAGTTTTAGTTTGATATCGTGTAGGATTTATTGGATGCTATTTGTAACTCATTAAAACGTTTAAAAGAATGTGTGTGATATTTTCGTGAACTATGCTTAGTAGACATATTCGCTTACCTACGGGCAGGAAGTTCAAGCCTTTCTTGGCGTAATCAGCACACAGTCGAGGCGCGTTTTCGTCGCAATTCAAACCATCAAGACCAACTACGCCCCTAGCGGCGGCGCAATTGCCTTTGTATTTGACTGCCAAGAACTCAACACAAGCTTTTGGCTGCGAAATCGAGGGAATTTTTTCCATGATAAACTTGCTCATTTGCCCGGTTTGATTTGTCAAAGTTACGGTTTGCCAACTGCACAGGTTATTTTTTAATAGCCTGCAAGTAATTTCTGCGGGATGATCTGTCAAATGTTTAAACGTTTCGAACGCTTGACATTGAGGATCCAGGCCGCACTTACGACGACAGTCTTGGTCAGCTTCTTGGTGAGACCCTGTTGGTAGAGGAATAGTTAAAATAATCTCGTAACTGTTAGTCTACTTGGATATACTTTAAAACCGGTAAAACGTTTCAAAGTGTTATGATTTATGAACTATGATTCATCTGAGTATAAGAACGGATTAAGCTTACTCACCTTTGCTGAAGTATATTATTTCAAGGATTGTAACATTGGCGAACCCCACATTTCCGGCATAAGACTTATGTGTTGCGAAATAAAATTGTTGGGTCAAAACGCAGTCCAAAAACGGAAGAAAATATACCAGCACGTGTACATTATACATGTTTGAGTGTTAGGAAGTTGAGGTGAAACTATAGACTCGTTTGGTTTTATGCTCAGCAGTCAGCGGATTAACTTGCTACAATAGGAAAGTATATGTCCGCGCATATGTGTTGGCATTATAGCTTAGAACCGGGGTCCCTTTGGTTAATTTCACAATGGGCCAGTCCTCGTTAGTCCTTTTTTGCTGTATATGCTATTTTTCTTATAACAATGAAAGCCTAAAGAAAGAAAAGCAATTCGTCTTTTTGAATGAAAGCTAAAAAAATACGACAATTTCCTTTGTAGTGGGTTAATGCAGAGACGGCAAAGAACCTACATGGTAGATACTTTAGATGGAAAAGCATCTGCCAAGCACAGATGGAACGGTTTCATAAAAATAATCTTTCGATCTCGACGCTGTGTACTTGACCTTTGCATTGTAAGCGTCGATACTATGAAATTGTCTTCTGATGGTCTCTCTCTAGTGTCGAGCCACGAAGAAGAAAATATGTTTGGATTTTTTTTAGGTAATTTTGCTTAGACATAAAGCTATTGCGGATTTGTTATTTGCCATAAAGAAAATAAGGGCAATACAGATTACGACATGATGAGGCCCTAGCACGCCAGCTGATTCATTCCCAAGCGATAAACTTCCGCTGATAATTTTCTGACCTGATTAATGAGAGTTCTTTTGCGTCAGAAAACGTATTTTCAATTGAGAGCAATTATATAAAATTAATATGACAGGTTTTACTTTTATACACACAGCGCTACTATCACCTCTACGTACTAGAAAGAGACCCCTGGAAATGCGTTTTGTCCAATATAAGAAATGAATAGTACCAATTAAGCCTGACGTAGTACAGTATATATTAGACATGGACTCTCAAAGAAACGTCAAAGTCCCCCAAAACGAAAAACAAACTATACCGAGCAAACATACTCTCTAAAGCCAAAGCGTACAGTAACGAACTTATTTATCGTTCTTATGGAGTTTCGAAATTGACCAATCACAGCGCTTATCCCCTGTTTGGATGGGTTTTTACATTGCTTGCCTACTTCTACGCTCAGGTAGGGTTCTCAACAAGTCCCTCCTAGTCCCCAGTTAATTAAAGGAGCAGGTCAGTCAATTAAAGGCTCCTTAGTAGCGAAGCTAATCCCTTTTCCCTAACAAACAAAAGGTCAAATCAAAGAAAATGCTTGGTGAGCATGAATCCAAAAACCAAGCATTTTCTTTAAGGAGCATTTAATTG
>JAGJRO010000756.1:0-14792 GCA_022832285.1 Lepidurus apus apus | reverse complement strand
CCCCCCGCCAAGTGGCCAAGAGGAGTAACTCCTCATGACCCCCCCCCACCAGCACCACTGATTAACTCAATGCTACCCAGCAGATGCTTATCCGAAGTATCCATATTTTCTTTTTGTTGTTGACAATTCTTATGCTCCTGTTTTTGATTTTGACCAGGTTCCTGACGACATTCGCCTCTTCGTGTATTTTTTTGCAAAACTATACTTTTCCCTTTTCGACTTTGACCAAGTTCCTGCCGACAGTCGTCTCTTCGTGTCGTTACAATCTCCATAGACGGATCCCAGCTCAAAGCATCGTTATAGGCTTCAATAGCTTTCCCGTAATTCTCCAACAGCTTGTATGCATCACCTAAACGCCAATGAGCTTCAATCCACACGGGATGCAAATGGACCGCTTTTTTCGCGTCCTTCTTGGCACGCTTTGCGAATTTCTTCCGTTTGGCATAGCGCTCCTCTTTCGCCATCTGGACGAAGGCAGCAGAACGATAGCAGAACAGAAAACCCCGGTCGGCTTCCGTAAGCGAGACAACCTTGCGAGCGTTATCAAATTTCTCAATAGCTTGCGCATAAGCTGCGCTCCTGAACGCTGCGTTGCCTTCTTCTATTAGTTTGTTTGCTTCGGCGTTCGAAACTCGCGGGAAAAAAACGGAAAAGGGATCGGAAGTGTGGGAGATGATTGTCTCCTTAATCTGAGCAATCCGGATTTCAGGGACATTTAGGTTCGACAGAGCTTTATGCAGTTTTTCCCAATTCTCGTCGAAATCTGTTTTAAGGATCTTCTTGGAAGGGTGATGGGCTAAATAGTTTCTTATGTCAACTGCGGCTTCGATCCCCGTTCTTTCGTTTTCCAAAAGCGGTTTGCTCTTAAACGAACGTAAGACACGGGAAACGGCGGTCAGATACCAATTCTCAATGTCTCCTTTGTCGATTTCCTTTCGTACAGGATCGCTGGCCTTCGTGTAACCATTTCCAATTTCATCAATAAGGGAATTTACCAATTGGGAGCCTTTCCAATCGTAGCGAATCTTTTCTTCCCATTTCTTCAAGAACAATTTCCGAAGCTCTCGTGTTACGTAATTCACCAAAAAATGCAACTTAAGCCAGTTTAAGACCTCACCCAACTTCTTTTCCATTTTTTTATCGTTTTGTTTGCTAAATCGAACTTGATAGTTGTACTTGTAGAGGATCAATGAACTTATTAGCAGCCCAGCAGGCAGTAAACAAACAAACATAAGAGGCAGGGTGCGGTCTTCCCAGTATTGCTAACAGGGTGGCCAGAGTCTGCAAACCAAAGCAACCTGAAAAACAAACCAAAATAAACCACCGGTCT
Source organism: Lepidurus apus apus (assembly GCA_022832285.1). Taxonomy (NCBI): domain Eukaryota; kingdom Metazoa; phylum Arthropoda; class Branchiopoda; order Notostraca; family Triopsidae; genus Lepidurus; species Lepidurus apus. The sequence continues at coordinate 13,462 of JAGJRO010000756.1, read as the reverse complement.
TCCAAAACAAACCAAAAACAATCAATTTTTTAAAAAGTTCGAAAATTCCAAGTTCTAAAGCAATTACTTCACTCAATTAATTGTGGAAAACTTCTGCGATACCACTGCGACCTATTTNTAAAGTTATACATACTCATCGTTAAGCAACACAGAATACAAATTCCGACTCAATAATACAACGTTTGATTAAGTTATTTTATTGCCACAACGAGATCATTATTTTTGGGAATTGATGAAACCCATACGAATTTGCTTTTGACCTGTGTGCATCGCAATTAAAATTGCACGTTAAAGAGATTAAAAGTCCTCGTACGTCGGGGTATAATGGAAAGTATCTATCTGAGCTTTTTTAACTTCGTCCTTTTTAGATTCAGGTACTGGTTTGAAGGATAACTGCCTCTGACAATGGCAGCAACCCCGGGAGGCCAAAACACAGGAACACTAAATTGGGGCTTGGGAAACGCAACAAGTGCACAAATGTGTACATATGTTCACTTATGTGCACTTTTTGCTACTTTATGTTACTTCTTGTCACTTCATGTCATTCGAAAGCAGCAGAAACTAACACTAAGCCACTGTATGTGACAATCAGTAAAAAGATGTAGCAGAAAACCACTTACAGCTACATCTTGTCACATATTGTTGCTTCCTGTCATATTTTCTGTATGGGTGTGGTATGTGGATGTGGATGGATGTGGGATGTGGCAGGTTGGGACATATTGTCGCATCCTGCCACATCCCACATCCATACTCCCACATCCAACCTAGAACTTACATTTTGTATATAAGGGTGGTCCCGCCATTGAAAATCGATCCCTAATCTCATAGGGTCGGCATCATTGTCTTTCTTTTGAATGCTTAAACAAGTCTGCAGGTGCTTTGGTTATTTTACAAGCTCAATCACAAGAAACGACGTTTTCTTCGCGCCATCGCGCGATCGCCGTCCTGCCGGGCCGAGACCCGCGCCTGAGTACCTTTGGGCAAGTTTCGGGTCGGCTTCGCAGTCGAGAGCCCATCCCTTGGCAATGGGACCGAACGCGGCGGTACCGACTATGCGGGTAACGCTTCCTACATGGCGTTTAGCGGAGCCCGCTAGTCTCGGCGCGAAGAAAAAGTATTTTTTTTTGTGATTGAGCTTGTAAATTAACCAAAGCACCTACAGACTTGTTTGAGCATTCAAAAGAAAGGTCACATGTACCTTCCCTATGAGAACTGGGATCAATTTAATAACGACCGGCTTATGGAGTTGTGCAGATATTTTGCTGCGTTATAGGGTTACTTTAGTGCCTTTTTCTCGTTAATTATTAAAGTCAGTTAAAGTTTGTGTGATAAGTTAATAGGGCAGTGTCAAAACGACCTGAAATGCTGTGATTGGCTAAGGCTCCCGTATACCTTAGCTTATTGACGGGAAATAGTTACAGATAGCACGGACGTTTGTTCGTGTACAACATAAAATTTATATTTGTTTTGCTTTTTGAAAACGGCTGTTGTTAGCAGCTGTTAGCAACGTATTTCTCATGTCATTGTTCCAAACTTTATTCGCATATTTATAATTTATTAATCATTGGAAAAAAGTGTGCATTGGTTGTGCACTACCTGTTAGCAAACTCAAGAGCAAGAGTCTTGTAAAATAGTTTTTATCATGAAATGCACTTCCCCATGCTATTTGCCTATACCGAGCTAAGGTATACTGTGAACGTAATTGAGTTATTTTTTTTTTCGAAATCGAAATTGAAAAAAAATGAATTTTTTCGAAGAGCTATATCACAGGGTATTGCAAAACTGTAAACTAATACCGGAAAAATAAATTTATTATAGTAACGCTCTGTCGTGTCAAGTTATTTAATAATATTTTTTTCTAGTAAATCGGACTATATAGCTCTTCGAAAAAAATACATTTGTAACAAAATAACTCAATTATGTTCACAGTTTAGCCAATCCCAGCATTTCAGGTCGTTTTGACACACCCTGAACTCCATAAGCCGGTCGTTTTGGGCGCGGTCGTTTCTGGCAAAAGTCTTTTGCATTGCATTATTGCATCATTACATTATCTCGCGGTGCATTATTCTGCCTGTCAAGTTTTGTTCATACTTAATTCATACTTAATTGTGTTCTTTTGAAAAGAACACAATTAAGTAAAACAAAACTTGACAGGCAGAATGCACCGCGAGATAACCCATAAAGAAGAAACCAATAATAAGTGAATTTTATATTTTAAAACTAAGAGTACTTACTAGCACAAAACGGATGTTAAAAATTACAGAAGAATCATATGCGCCAAACAATAACTATGTTTCAGAGCCCTGGCTAGCCGGACCCTTTCTTGCTTACTATAAAGACACCTCCTACAGAACCCGCTTTTATACGAGTTGCTGCTTTTATTTTAGCTGTGACAACAGCTTACGGCGTTTTCGTTGGGAAACATAGTGCTGCACTTTTCGGCACTGAGTTTTCCAAACACTGCGATATGGTGTGTTTGAAAAGTTTGAATTTGTGTGTTTGAAAACTTGTGTGTTTGAAAAGCACCATATGGTGCGAAACTAAACCAGTGCGAATGAACCAAGTAAATCACGTTGGTTTGAGTTTTGTCGGGTAGTCGCGCACTGGGTCGGTTTTGCCAATCATCGGTCCATTCCGACTCCATTGCGGTGAATTTTAACGTCGATTTTGTAAGCTGGCTCGTCGTCGAGGTCGCTCAGTAGACTGAGAGAGAATCTGGAGTTTTAAATACTGAAAGCACAATTAAAGAGACATCGAGGAGAAGAAAGAGCGAGAAGCTTGTTTGCGGTTAATCCAATTACGGAAAGAGAGTATGCGGATTCATTTCCTTTTTCCTTCAATAGGTAGAATTTCCATGGACTGTATTAGCTTTCAGCTTCTTATGCTTGCTAAGCTTTGTTTTCTTAGATTGACTCATTGGTTATTTTCATAGCTAACATCTTTTGATTTTGAATTGCTTCAGCTTGATCTTCCTGCGCTCATTATTTATTTATTTTGATAGTATGGGATTAATTTTGTACTAATTATTTAATTTACGATCGATATGGCACTATATCTATAAGAATTTCTTAAAAATGTATTTTTTCCCAGTAATAAATTGCGGATTTATTCGGAAAACGTTTTGACTTCACCGCCAAACGCTATGTGTTTTACACATTCATAAGAATTTTCAGTGAACTTAGACAGAATTAAAACCCAAACATATCACGCTTTCAAATCCATCACGTGCTATCATTTCTGAATGGCAAAAGCAGACTGACTCTTCAAATAATAGTAGATAATAATTGGCATGTAGTCACAACTGTGTGTTATGTGCTCTGGTACACGTGTGCTAGGGAAGCTGGTAGCGAGGCACACGTGTACCAGATATGTTCGATTTACCCTTTCTCTCCTTTTTGTTATCCCCCCTAAGGGAGAAAGTGAGTGGGCTGTTTGTTGGAAGCCGGAGAGTGGTTTTTCAGTACGGCTTCGAGAAGGAACGAAACAACAGAGTCAGTTAGAAGAGTTTTCAGTGATAGAACCAGCGAGTTAGCGTGGTTCTGCCCTCATTCATTTCCCCGTTCATCCCTCCTCATTATCACTATCTGTTACCACTTGGTAGTTGTCACGTGAAGTGAAGAAATCGTCGTTTATACGTCAGACGTTTTCCAATCGTGCCTGCTCGCATAACATGTGTTAGAATTATGTTGCAAAATCTCCCGATCATGGGTTTGACAGTCTTCGGAGCAATAGGCAGCTTTCTTGCAATCGGGACAAATAATAGGGGCGTTCTTTTCACCGCAAGACTGGCATGGGCGTTCATTGGAATCCGCTTCGCGGAAGATGAGCGATTTAGGATCGTCAACGAGAATCGCAGGTCTTTCAGGTACAAATCGCAGGTATAACGCGCGTGTAGTCAAATATGGCTGCTGAATGGAAACTTTGGCGCCGAACTTGATCCTCTGGTCGCCTTCTGCATTGCAAAAGAAACCAAGTATGACATCTCCTCTAGTGTCCTCTAAAACAAAAGCAACACCAAATGCTGGGTGTGCTGCCGGGTCGTCAATAATAGTAACGTCAATGACGTGACCTACATAAATTTTATCCACCGTAGGATTCATTTCCGATATCGTGATAGATGTTAAGTCCTCGGAATCACAAGATGGAGCACATTGCACGTAACGGGGGGGAATACCAGCTGAAACCGTAGCTGATGGATCTATACTGAGAACGAAAAGTAATACTCGATGCTCAATTATAGCCTGCCCTCGAACTGGATCCGTCAGTCTATCTAACTTACGCACTTTTGTGTTATGCAAGGATTTCAAAGAAAAACTCCTTTTCTCTTCCACTTCTTTCTTCGTCAATTCAAAGTACGCACTAATCAAGTTTTTAGTTATGGAAAGTTCTTCGTAAGGAAGGAAACAAGGCAGCAATTGCTTCTCACTCTCCAATCCTTTTTCATAGTAGGCTCTTGCTGCTTCGTCAATTGGACGAATGTTTTTCTTCAAACTTTCCTCCAGCGTGATTTGAGCCATGAGGTAGTACGCTTGTGGGACATATCGATGATCTGCAGGCACATGTTTAATAAATACCTCAAAGCAATCTATGACGTTCTTTATGTCTGCATGTTCTGCATGTTTTTCTTCAAAGGCTAACTTTGTCATAAAAGCTTTTTCGTACATAAGTCCCAAGTTCTCTGGAAATAAACCCAAACCCTTTTGCGCTAGTTTCATGCCTTCATCGTAATGCTCGCGATCGCAAAGCATGGTGATTAAAACGTCGTAGAAAATCGGAACTTTCGGGTATTTACGTATGCACTTTTCGACGAACTTGAAGTTTCCTTCACAAGACTCGTTTTGTAATGATGCGTAGCTTATTCTCGCGTAACAATCCATTTCGCAAATTTGATCTTTCACTTCGGATAGCTTTTTCTTCACAATTTCCGTCCGTAAAGTTAAATGTTCTTCCTTCTTACACACGAAAACGTATGACGCTGATGTTTCAGTGCAAAGGGCATCTTCTCTAATTATAGTATCACCAATTGTAGCGTCTGGGGATTCTTCATAGCGATATAACTCACGTAATGCTGACTCATAATGTTTAATTGCTTTGAGGACCTGTTGAGCATAGACTTGACCTTGCAACGCGTATTCTTCTACTAAGTTATAGGTGTTAGTGTCGTACTTATAAAAGCCATCGTGAACTGTTGGAGACACGGCAATATTTCGCCAACGAATATTGAAGAACAAGAATCTGTCCATTCTATCTTTCCCAGACAAGTTGCTCGAAGGAAGATTCTTTTCCTTCTCCCATTTTTCCACATCGGCTATGTCCCAAATGGTTTTTTCTTCTTGTGCTTTGCATGCGGCCTCGAATTCTTGTTTGATTGACGTTGCTCCGATTTCCTCTGCTTCAACAGCAAATTCGAACCATTTCCGAGCTAGTCCAATGTCTAGAGTCCACAGGTAATTTACAGCTAAAGCAAGCACTGCACGTGCATTTTTTCATTGAGCTGCCAGTTTCCAGTATTGTGCTGCTTTTACTATGTTTCTTTGAAGAATTCCCTCCCCGAGGTTATACATGAGACCGAGATTGTAGGCAGACGGACTGAACCCCAGGTTAGCAGCGCGTTCGAACCACTAGAAAGCCTGTATAGAAAAAGTTTTAATTTAGTAGCTAATTCTTTCACATCATCTTTCACATCACGAAGCATATGCTAAATGCTAAATGGGAGCTACCCTTCGTTTCTTTCCATAACTTAGTTAAAGAATGCATTATACGCACAAAAAATTGTTATTGGAACGTTATATATTCATTGATATAGGAAGGAATTTGTTATTACCATAAAAACGCTCTTCTCGACACCCACACCTTCATAGTACATCTTTGCAGCACAATGGATTGCAGGAAGGACGCCGGGTAAGATAGGCGGCATCTCAGCGGCTTGCTTGAACAGTTGGAACGCCTTACAATAATCCTTTTTAACCCCTAGACCCTTTTGGGTTAAGCGTGCCAGTACGTAGATCGCTAGAGCATTTCCTTCGTTCGCAGCTTTAGAAAAGTGGTCCGCTGCCATTTTAAAGTCTACGACGACATCTATTCCAAAGCGATACCAAGTGTCTTCTACCACATCGGCTAAAGCATTTCCACTCTTCTTCAAATTGCCTAAATATTCCTCTTGTAACTCTTCAGTAATCTTTTCCTTACGATTTTGGGTGACTTGTTCTACCATCAAGTCAATGCTCAGCGAATGCTTATCCGAAGTTTCCATATTTTCTTTTTGTGGTTGACAATTCTTATTCTCCTGTTTTTGATGTTGACCAGGTTCCTGACGACATTCGTCTCTTCGTGTATTTTTTTGCAAATCCATAAGTTTCCGTTTCCGTTTTTGTGCAAGTTCCTGCCGACAGTCGTCACTTCGCGTCCGTATAATCTCCATAGACGGATCCCAGCTCAAAGCTTCGTCATAGGCTGCAATAGCCTTCTTGTAATTATCCAACAGCTTGTATGCATCACCTAAACGCCAATGAGCTTCAATCCACACGGGATGCAAATGGGGCGCTTTTTCCGCGTCGTCCACAGCATGCTCTGCGAAATCCTTCCGTTCGTCATAGCGCTCCTCTTTCGCCATCTGGACGAAGGCAGCAGAAAAAAAACGGAAAGAGGAATCGGAAGAAAAAAACGGAAGAGGAATCGGAAGTGCGGAACTTGATTGTCTCCTTAATTTGAGCAATCCGGGTTTCAGGGACATTTAGGAACGACGACCGAAGGTCAAACAGTTTTCCCCACTTCTCGTCGAATTCTTTTTGAGGGATCATCTTGGAAGGGTGATGGGCTAAATAGTTTCTTATTTGGACTGCTTCTTTCATCCGCTTTTTTTCGTCGTCCGAAACCCATTCGCTGTTTAACTCACGTAAGACATGGTAAATGGTAGTCATATCCCAATTCTCAATGTCTCCTTGTTCGATATTTTTTTGGACAGAATCGTTGGCCTTTTTGAATTCCTTATTTCCCATGGTTTCCTTAAGGAAACTTACCGAGTCGGGAGAGCCGTCCCATTCGTGGCCAAGCATTTTTTCCCATTTCTCCAAGAACAATTTCCGAAGCCCTTGAATTGCGTAATCCACCAAAAAATGCAACTTAAGCCAGTTGCCAATCTCGCCCAACCGTTCTTCCATTTTTTTATCGCTTTGTTTGGTAAATCGAACTTGATAGTTGTACTTGTAGAGGATCAATGAACTTATTAGCAGCACAGCACTCACTAAACAAACAAACAAGAGGCAGGGTGCGGTCTTCCCAGTATTGCTAACAGGGTGGCCAGAATTTTCCCCGAGTCTGCAAACCAAAGCAACCTGAAAAACAAACCAAAATAAACCACCGGCCTTTCAAAACAAACGAAAAACAAAACAATTTTTTAAAAAGTCCGAAAATTCCAAGTTCTTAAGCAATTACTTCACTCAATTAATTGTGGAAAACTTCTGCGATACCACCGCGACCTATTTTCCTATTAAATTAATGTTGGAAAAATCTTCAGTATTAAAGTTATATACTCATCGTTAAGCAACATGGAATACACATCCCGTCTCAATAATACAACGTTTGATTAAGTTATTTTGTTATCACAACGAGATCATTATTTTTCCCTGTCAGGCCGCACTCAGACGAACGACGTCGATTCTTCGACATATTATCGTCTTCGACTTTCCTTCTGTACAGATAACTTTCCTTGGTGACATCGTATTACCCACTCTGACTTCCATCGACCTTTTGTTTGCACTGTTGATTTCTTGGTGGTTCACGGGTATATGATTCTTAGTTACATTAACTAAAAATTCCAAAAATTTAAAATTTCCATTTTTTTGTACCTCTCTTCAACTCTACCCCTTTCTGTAATCTCTTCAATCTCGATTGTTTTGAGTTCTTTTAACCAGTCTGCCCACTTGGCTTTTCTGAACACCCATCGTGGCGCTCTTTCCCTACTCCCCCAATACACCTTTCCCTCCACTTCTATTAGAATTGGTAAATGGTCGCTTTGTAGCATGGCTCCCACCTTAACCTTAACTTTCTCATATAGGCTATCTGAGGCAAAGCATAGATCAATTGTTGAGATCGAACCCCTTCCCGTTACACATGTGCCCACACCTTTTGGCAAAACCAACACTAAATGTTCCCATTCTTCCAGAAAACTGAATAAAATTGTTCCTCTCGTATCACTAAAACTGCTGCCGTTCCACATACCGTGGTGTGAGTTAAAATCTCCGAAGATTAAAATGTTTTTGTTCGTCCCTATTTGCGAAAGGTAGAAATGGTATTCTTCCGTTGTAATTTTCCGGGCGTTCTCTCCCGATTGGACGTGTAGATACAACTCCAATTAAAAACAATTACCATTTAACCTAACACAAAACTGTACTTTTAACCGAATTAAGTGAGACGATGGAGAGTGAATCCAAGATGGCGAAATGGCGAAATGACACCCTTCGCATCTCCCAGAGACTAAGGTCATGAACTCTGAAAACGTTTACCGGTGCGACTGTCGATAGATTATCTCAGCGAATTTAGAATTTTACAAATAACCAGCGTTATTTCATGAAAAACAACAATAAAAGAAATATGAAACCTAAAATAGCCTCCCAGGCTTTTCCTTGCGTATAAAAAATATGAAAACTAAGCGGAATTTCCTTGATGCAGAAAATAAAATAATAAAAATTAAGCGGTGTCCTTTCGGGGACGACAGTTAAGGGTGCAGTTGCAACCTAAAGGGAAGGGGTTTTAAATCCGACTCGGACTTACATGGGGCCACTTTACTAGACCTTCGATTTATGATTTTATGGCTGTTCAAGAATTGGTGTGGAAACCTTCAAAAATAAACGGAGGGCCCTAGGCTCGTGAGAAAATTCATGAAAAAGTATAGAGACAAAACGGTCTTCTTAGGTGTGAATGTATTGCTTTTAAAAATGGTTCAGCCACGGACAGTTACTGGACAGATGCCCTTTAGCAAAACAAAATATGCACGGACGATGTTCTCTAGGGGTTGTCTTCCAATTGGTCGGGTTATTTTCCGATTGGGGTGAAGTTGTTGGCAGGCGGGCCCGTACGTCTGTCAAGAGTTTTTCCAATTCTCTCACACGGGCATCCAAATGGTCTACCTTCATCTGGCAAGCCGTAAGGTCCTTCAATTTTGGATTGGTATATCGTGCCACTTCGAGGGCGGAGAGTTTAGGGTGCTGCACCAGCGGGTGGTGCCAGAAAAGTGCGGCGTCTCTCCCATGACACACAAACACAAGTCGGATCCTGATGATTAGTGAGGTCCATTTTGACAGCACTTGGTCTTAACTGAACTCGGTCTTGAAAAGTTTGGAAGTGATCTGTATCTGTTTTAGAATTTTCCGATAACCAAGCCCGTTTATACTCTTTCGCGCCTGGTTAAAATTTCTTAGAGACCTGGTAAGACCTGTCTCTGGTCTTGTTGTTACCCGACCTGAGATTTGTCTCGGGTGAAATCCGACTAAGAAGGCTGGGTTTTAGGAAGAAAGTTGTAAGAAGGAAAAAAATAAGAGAAAAAAATAAGGGGTATTCAGGGCGTGAGGCGTCCTGGGTCGTAGAGTCATCCCAACATCATTTCTTAACAAATTGAATAATTTCTTTTTTACCATAGCTAATCGACCTGTCATACATATTGTCACGGTCATATTCGCTTTGCTTGCATTTTTCACACCTTTTACTAACCCTTGCCACCAACTTAGCATAGCGCATAGATGATCCTTGATCCCATGTACACGATTACATACACGGTGTTGCTTTCCGCACATTCTTGCAACCAACTTAGCATAGAGCTTCGGTGATCCCTGACCCCATGTGCTGGGACGCACATGGTGTCGGATAGAGCACCGGAGCTACGTGGGATTACATGCCCAGCTTTGCGAATTGTGGGGAATAAGCTTTTTGGCAAGGCAGTGGGGCTAGAAGAGTCAAGAAGTAGAGTCAGGTAGTTGTCTTTAGTACGGTAGTGTTATGTTGTAGTCCCTTTGTTCGCTGTACTAGTGGTCCCCCTTAACTTCACCCTTGTTTTTATCCAAATACAATCCTATAAATCCACCTTTCCTCGAACATTACTCTAATCCCTTGCCAGATTGATGCCCTGGTAACATTTAGACGTGACAATATACTAACAACCAATATACTTGGTTACATATACTAAAACGAATTAACATATATTTTTTAACAACCTGCTCAACCAATTAAAACCACTTTCCAACTAATCCGAGGAGGGCGACGAGGGATGACGCGCTCTTCGCATCTCCCGGCTGGAATATTTTCTTTTTTTTAAAGAAAGAAAAAAATTTTATTGGATATTGTACAGGACGAATTAGCACACACCTCTTTTTACAACTATTCTACTACAATTTTAGAATTCCGTGAAGCCAAAGTTTCAAAATTCGGTGAGGCCAAAAGCTGAAATGTCATTGGTGTATGTGCCAGGAGCCTTAGATTCTAATACACCTTCCTCGTTGATCTCTTGTTTTCTTGTCTTTGTTTTCTCATGAGCAATGTAATGATCGATCAAACCTTGGACTATGTCCCTTCGCCACCCCAGACCGGATACATCGATGAACGTTCTGGAATTTGCAAGGGTGGATTTTCCCATTATCCTATCGGCTACCATAGCTGCCACTTTGGCTAGCCTGGGAAATCTTGTGGCGGCTACAGCGTTCCGTTCGGCCAATGTATCAAATCCCCCAAACGGATCTAGTCGGCATGTTCCCGGGATCAATAGAGACACACGTACATTCGCGAAGGCAGTCCATTCCGACGGATATAGTCCGGCTATCTTTTTCCAGGGGAATCCAGGTACGCCTCTTACTGCTTCGAAGACGGTAACAACGCTCGCCATGCCGTAGAAATTGCACTGGTTCACGAAATTGTGTAGCCCGAGCATTTCTGGCGGGACTCGGGTTCTCAGTGCGCTGATGACATTGGACATGTATAGACGCGAGCGTCCATGGCCCGTCTTAGAATAGATAGCATCAAAAATCATGGGATCTTTCGGCCATGTGATGTCCGCTAAACTCAGCTGACACTGCGACGCAAGTTTTGCAAATTTGTTCCGTTTAGTTGAGCCTCCGTAGATCAACGAACACCACATGTAGAATGTTACAGGACGAATCCACGCCATCTTAATTGTCCTCTGGTTTGCAGTCGAGTGCTGGGCGTAAACAAGCAGGTGGTTCAGAGCCTCATCCCAGGCAATGATGGCAGCTCCAACAGCAGCAGCATCTGCGTAGTGGCCGCAATCCAAAGGTGCATCAATGCCTGGTACAGTTCTACGGGCATCATCTCCGAGTGAGTTTGCCAAAATAATAGCTGAGATATCGGCCGTGATATTAGCGGCGATCCGTTTACCATTCAGAGCTAATCCTCTGTTTTTAATATTGTTGAACATTTCGGAGACATACTGTCGTGCTGAGGCTTCGTCCAAGTACATTGCATCATGACCCTCCACTGCACCTGTATGTTCATAAAACCAGGCTACTGCTAGTTCTGAATCCATAGGCGATGCTCCATAGGTATTAACACAATTAAGCCATGTATAGAAGGAATTGGCCAATGTCTTACAGTTGTTATCCATAATCGTGAATTCCTCCCGACCAATATTCATAAGAGCATATGGCACCTGGACTGACTGTGGCACTCCGACACTGGACATATGCCACCTGGACTGACTGAACGACTCTCCCACTATCACTCGGCGTAGATGATCTGGCTGAATGATTTGAACATTACCCCAGCCACCCGGTAGGTAATCGCCACCACCAGCAGCAGCGCCTGGTACTTGAGGCATCATTGCCAAGGAGGTTGGACGCGTGTCACCAAAACGGAGGGGGCCACACAAGCTATTAAAATAAATAATAATACTCTTGATAGAAATATTCCTGCCAATAATATTTTTTTTTATTCATTTTCGCCAAACGCTTTGCCCTTTTTGCCAGGTAGAGGGATTAGCTTCGCTACTGTCACGTGTCGCCTGTGAAAATGCCCACGGCCCTTGAACTAGGGAAAGGGGAGGTTCGATTCCCGTGTTATGTTTTCCTGTTTTTGTCCAGAGCTTTCGATGGGAGAGTTTTTGTTCAACCTTGACGAGATACACACGTGAGTTGAGACAAGATCTGTTGAAGTTGTATTTTATTTTTACGGTTAACGCTACACTACTAAATGCCATTTAATTGAATGACCTGCTTTTAATTGACTGGGACGTTTAGAAGGGTTTTAGTGCTGAGAGCCCTGCATAAGCGTAGTTGTGGTCTGGGCACGACAGGATTGGTCCGAATGACGACAAGCACTGTCATTGGTCAATTTGAAAAGGCTATCCCTGCGATACTTAGTTTGAGTACTGTACATACGTCATAGTGGGAATACAATACTAGAATACATAAAGGTCCCAAAAGCTGCTAAGAGCTAGTATTGTTTTTGGGACCTTCATGGAACGGGGTCCGAGCTTCCGGCTTATTCGAACTAACCAAGAACACAACTACCAACAAGGAGCAACACGATATGGGACAACCCTGCATAATCCACCAAATTTTACGTTTTTGTTTTGGGGCCTTTATGGAACAGGGTCTGAGCTCCCAGCTTATTCAAACTAACCAAGAACACAACCATCAAGAAAGAGCACAGTGCGCAGACTGTGCCAAGTTTTCATTAAGCTAAAAGGGCGCATAGTCAATTTCAAGAACAAGGGCGAGAGAAAAAGGGAACATGTTCAATGATGTGGAAAAATAATCTCTTTCCCATCAACTTGACCGGAGTGAACGGGGGTTCGTTACGGTGTTAACAACTACCAATACAATACCGATTATCATTTACCAATACTTATAAGTTAGATAGCTCCGCTATCTTTCCTATACCTCAACAGCTATCTTCTCAATAGTTCTAGCGAACTATCGGAAAGGGTGGCGAAAACAACTTCGCGTTCAAGGGATGTGAGTGAGAGCGAGAGAGCAAAATTGGTGTTGATAACTGATAATGTACGCCTTAGGATGTACACCTTGGGACCAATTCTAATACTAAGAATTATTAAGTACTAAACTAACAAAACTTGACAGGCAGAGCGCACCGCGAGATAATCCATAAAGAAGAAACCAATAACAAGTGAATTTTATATTTTAAAACTAAGAGTACTTACTAGCACAACGGATGTTAAAAATTACAGAAGAATCATACGCGCCAAACAATAACTATGTTTTAGAGCACTGGCTAGCCGAACCCTTTCTTGTTTACTATATATAAAACCATGACTAAACTAAAACTATAAAACTACAAGACGACAGGTCTAAGGGGCGGATTTCCCATAAGGCCAACCTAGGCCATGGCCTAGGGCGCAGCGGTCAGGGGGGGGGGCGCAAAAGTGAAGAAATGACAAATAAATATTTAGAGGTTTCGGTTTTCTTTTAAAAGGTTTTACAAAAGCTGGAATCTAGATTTA
>JAGJRO010000776.1:0-15378 GCA_022832285.1 Lepidurus apus apus | reverse complement strand
TCAAAGACGTCCAAGTTCGGCGTGGAAGGGCTTTTTGAAAAATGGCACGTAAGTGTAGTAAGAAATTTTAATTCTCTTAAAACTTATCTAGTGCACGCTATGGCCACATTAGAAACATAAACCGAAAGGGGGTAGCTACCGCATTCTCATCGAAGGAGACGCCGGCTACGGGAAGTCAACCTTGATGCTTAAGATCGCTTCTGATTGGTCTAAAACCTAAAGTGACTCAAACGATTACACTAGTCGTTTTAGTCTACTGTTTGTAGTAAAATTAGGCTGCGTTGTTAAAGATGTAAGTCTCCTTAAACACACATGCAGATCAAGGCTCTACCTATTCCTACATTTAAATCAGGGAAACCTCGTGAGTTACATGGAATCAGTCTACGAAGAGAAGATGGACACGCCATTAAAGAATGTATTAAAAAGTAAAAGAGCAGAAGTTTTGGTTCTGTTGGACGGGTACGATGAGGCCAATGCTAAAACCAAGGAAGAGGTAGACCGGATAATGAAGAAGGAAACGATGAGCAACTGCCACGTGGTGCTCACATCGAGATGCGGACATGTGCCCATGGAAAGGCTGGGCACAGGATATAGCTGTGCTTTCAGACGTTTCCAAGCCTCAGATTAGTTAAGTTATGTTAGGTTAAGTTAGATTAAGCTAGGTTCGGTTAAGTTAGGTTAATTTAACTTAACCTAACCTAACTTAGCCTAATTAACCTAACTTAACTCAACTGGTGGAAACGTCTGAAAGCAAGCTATGTCCTGTGCCCAGCCTTTCCATCCTACCACAGAAGATAGCTGTGCTAGACTTTGGAGAACGTGTTGCAGCCATGTTATGGGGGCACCTTGCGATCCGCAGCAAACCATACCGAGCCTTATTTTGCTCCAGGTGGGGTATTTTAGGTTAAGTTACGTTAGGATAGGTTAGGTTAGGTTAAGTTAGGTTAAATTAGGTTAGGACGTTTACACGCCTCTTAAAACATGTCTGAATCCGCTTTTATGCGTTTTACTGCTTTTAGACACCTCCTACGACATGCCTGAACCCGCTTTTGCGCGAGTTGCTCCTTTTAGATGTAAACAGAAAGGGTGATGCTAGCCCGACGTACTTTTATGAACATGCCGGCAAGACGAATCGCGAATAGCAATGCAGGTCACTATCGAAGAACACCAGCAGAATGTGTCATCAAACTTTCGGAACAGTATTTCTCGAAACCGTGCTTGTCGCACTTGAAAGCCAAAATTTACTTTCAATTATTGCCAAAAGAGTTGATTACTGTCAAAATTTTGCTTCATTAAATGCACTGGTTTTCTCAAAATTTTGCGACCAAAGTGTCTCTATCATTAACATTTTAGACACAGTATAAAAGGTTTTCACAGTAGGATATATATTTTCCAGTGTACAAGAACGCCATGTGCGTCAATACGGATATTAAGCAACTTTTTGTGCATTAGAAGGTCCAACAAGAAAGGTAACGCAGGATACTGCTAGAACTGGGGCCAGGCCGGACTTGCGGCGTTCTTGCCGCTTGCCTCGTACTCGTAGTTGCTCAATAATGAAAAATGATGCACCGAGCGAGACGAGTGGGACCTGTCCGGGTCTCTTGGCTCAGCTCCGGGAGTACTAATGACGGCCAGCCACTACAGAGGNAAATGATGCACCGAGCGAGACGAGTGGGACCTGTCCGGGTCTCTTGGCTCAGCTCCGGGAGTACTAATGACGGCCAGCCACTACAGAGGAATGGCTTATTTTTTTATTTTCTCTCTCTCGTGGTGTGCGCTTTGGGCAATGAAACCAAAGCCGCGTTCGTTTTGCACCGTCGACTTAAACTTAAACTTACCAGACTTCCTTAACTTTTGCTTATGAGCGTTCGTTTTAGCCTAAACTTTGAAAGTTTACCAAAGTCGACTTGGAAAGTCTTGAGTCAAAACGAACGCTTATAAGCAAAAATGTACAATTGCTCCACCCGTGGGGCGGTGCTTGTAGAAAATAAACAAAAGCAGGATATGAATTGTTCGATATCGACAAAAGAGATAAATAAACAAGAGGCGGGGTTAAGTTTAAGTCTAGACTCAAGAGTACTCGCTATAGACTTGCCTGACTTTGAACCAAAACTAAAAGTCGACTTCCAAAGTTTAAGTCGACTAGCTAAAGAAAACGCTTATAAGCCCAAAGTTTAGCAAAGTCTACCTATCTCGAACGNCTTGGCTCAGCTCCGGGAGTACTAATGACGGCCAGCCACTACAGAGGAATGGCTTATTTTTTTTATTTTCTCTCTCTCGTGGTGTGCGCTTTGGGCAATGAAACCAATATTGTAGCGGTTCGCGAGTCTAGCGGGATAAGGAAGCCGGGACAGCGGCGGGAGTAGGACAGAGTCGTAGAGCGAGAGAGGGCTGACTTGAAGTGAGTACGTGACCAAAGTACGAAGTGGAAGGGAGCGCTTGCATTTTGTATTAGGAAGCGAGTGTTGTGGAGTATAGAGACGGACAATTACAGATGGATATAGTTGAAACAGTAATAAAAGTGTACGTTATTTAAGCCCAGGAAAACAGAATCGAACCCCACGTGACAACATTGAGTAAGTGGTGTTGGAATTGTCTACCACATCTTAAGCGGACGAATTGCAAAAGTACGTTTCGTCTTGGATTATTTGCCTTTAATTTAAGAGAAAGGGTAACTTTTCTAGGTGAGCTGTACATGAGGCTCTATTTGTATCAGTTTTGTCACGGGTTGGATGTATTGCGCACTGCAGCCATTTAGGACCGAGTTTGCATTTCAGCGCTATCACAAATGACCTTAAGTTAAGGTCATTTGTGATTGACGCCCCCTTTGATTACTGTCCTTATCTCGTAAAGTCATTTTTATCGTGCATTTTAATATTTTGATTGGAGGCCTGTCGGCAAAACGGAGGGGGACACACAAACTACTAAAATATATGATAATATTTTTTATCAAAATATTCTGTTTAAATACATTTTTTACCAAAAAATTTCTTGCTTCATTTTCGCCCTGCGCTTTCTTGTTTTGTCCTTTTTTCCAGGTAGAGGGATTAGCTTCGCTACTAAATGCCACTTAATTGAATGACCTGTTCCTCTAATTGACTGGGGAGTTTAGAAGGGTTATTGTGTTGAAAACCCTGCGTAAGCGTAGTAGTGGTCTGGAAACGACAGGATTGGTCAAAACGACGGAAAAGCACTGTCATTGGTCAATACGCAAAGTCCATAAGAAGATCAATAGTTTGATTACTGTACACTAGCCTACTTTGGCCTGGAGCATGATCGTGCGGCCTGTTTCATTCAGAATTGTCTTGCTTAAAGGTCAATATACAACAATACCATATTGAAGATATTGGATGGATTCTTATTGTACACATTATTGTAAGAATGGGAAAATTGGTTTCAAGTTTTTCTGACAAGCCGTTCCCGAGTTATAATGACTTGCGAAGTTCGGGCATTTTCCCGCCGCGAAAACCGTGACGTCAAGTGAGGGAACAGCACTAGAGGCGTGGCTTACGGGCGCTCTGTATACACTGGCTTTGTTTAGGCTTCCTCTGTGCTTTGTGACTTTTAGTGTTAAAGGGCAATAGCCTCCAGATAAGCGTATTGATATTTGATGGATTTTTATTGTACACATTATTCTAAGAACGGGAAAATTTGTTTCAAATTTTTCCGACTAACCGTTCCCGAGTTATTGACTTGCGAAGTTTTGGCATTTTTCCCGCCGCGAAAACCGTGACGTAGCCGCGGTGAACGCCCTAGAGGTGTGGCTTACGGGCGCTTTGCTATGCACTGGCTTTGTTTGACTTCCTCTGTGCTTTGTGAATTTTAGTGGAAAAAATGGCAAGTAAGCTGCTATCAAAGACAAATAAACATTGCGGTAGCTATTGTGTTGCTTACGGTTGTAATAACAGTGGAAGATCTGGTGTAGGGATATATAAATTCCCAAAAGACGCTGAAAGAAGACGGCAATGGGTTTTGCAAGTGCAAAGGACTAGAGCTGATTTTGTGGAAAGCAAAATAACTAAGTGGGTGTCTCTCTGTGGTGATCATTTCACCGAAGATCAATTTGACAGTAGTGTCGATCGACAAACAAGACGACAGGTTTAACTGTCGAATAAGCTGTGACAACGGAAGGTTAGTAGTGGTGAATGTGGGTAGGTGGCTGTCCTGGGCTTGGTCTGTTTTACAGTGGCGTCAATTTTGAAATTTTTAGAGGTTTTATTTACTGTTGATTTTTTAAAGAAACGGCTGCATTGCAAAGCTTGTAATTTGGTTACGGGAAGATTTTTTAAAAGGATTTGGAAAATCAGAAGTGCATTCATAATTACTGGAATGTTAATGCCATGTAAGGCTGCACCCACTCGTTAGGAAGAACCAAATAACTCCATGCAATAGATACAAAAGCCATCGGTGTGCACTGAGCACCACGACTAGAAGCAGAAAAAACATCCGCAAATTGCGAATACGGCGCTCTACAGATCAACCTCATGCTTAAACACTAGAAAAAACGAACAGATGTATTAAGTCACTGTGTAAAAGAAAGCAACCGTAGTGAAATGTAAATAAATGTTTTCAACCACGAATAACCTATCAATCGTGAAAAATCTAACTGTGTCTCAATACAGAACGGAATCCAGGAATTATCCAAATCTCCAAGAAATAAATCGCCCGAGTTCCAAAACTTCTAGTACATAATATAGAAGTAATCAGCTCACGAAGGTAAAAGGAAGTGCTGAAACATTAAATTGTTATCCACTGAATATTACCTGATACTCCTAAAAATTCCAAAAGATAACCAGCCGGAATAATTATTCAGGAATTATCCAGTTATCATCCGGGGAACAATCGTCTGTTCAGAACAGATTATACGACATAATAATGACAATGCAAACAATTAGTTCAGTTCGCAAAGGATCAAACAGTTAAAAAAAGAAATAAGTCTAATTAACATTGCAGTCACAAAAATTAGAGCAGGTGACTGGCGGATCGGAGAAAACAAAAAACAAGGATTTTTCCAAATATCCAAGAAATCAATCGTCCAAACAGGAAAACGTTCTATCTAATGGGTATTAGATAGAATAAATCAGTTCACAAAACTAACGTAAGTGTTGACATAAGAAATATCAGCATACAAAGATACTAACAAAAACAGTATGAAATTTTAGCAATTGATCTTATTTTTACCTATGAGTCCTCAAAATTCTGGAAAATGGGTAAAATAATACTAATAATAACAACCGTTTACCAACGTTGATCTGCTGCCGTGTCCCATTTGACGTCACAGGGCCAAGAACTATCACGTGCTGATACGTTCTAACCCGTTTTGTGATCCAATTTGCCCACTTCTGAGAATCTCATGAAGAGAGCACGAAGGAACTGGCCGATGGCAATATGTCCTTATCTCCCACCCACCAAACCCACCCCAAAATAGCACAGCCCTTATGGCAAAAACCCGAGCCAAGCTCAGCAACCCACCCTCCCACTGACAAGGCTAAAGTCTGGACGATATATTAAGCTGTTGTCACAGCTAAAAAAGTCGCCGGACGTTAGACACGATACCACTGTTGCCAAGATTACAAAGTCGGGAAAGACACGCTAATAAAAAGAAACCCCAAACAAACCAAGGCTGATCTTTTGGGAACACAAGGGAACCTGTGTCTCGTGTGTTAAAAGTGAAATGCTTCGTATAATCGTATACCGTATAAAGCCACACAAGGATGACTTAGCAGCGCAATAGCAAGTGCTGCTCCGTACGTCGGGAAAAAGTTCAACTCAACGTCAACCTCGCTCGTCTCGACGGCCCGCCTCTTTTATAGAACGTTAACCTTGAACTAACCTACATGACCTATGGGCTTTTGCCCAGCCTGTTGTTTTTCTAGCTCAGTATTCTTTTATCCGTGAAATCTATCAGTTGTTCTTACGGCGTCTCTTTTAACCCTCGACAAGTATTTTTACGAATACAAAACTATATTTTTAAAAGGAACGTTTAACTTTTTTATTTTCTGGTCAACTGATAAGATTTTAACCCCCCTGTTTCCCCTAAACCGTACTGGATACGGAAAGGAAACTTTCTGTGAAGAATAACTGAAATACAGTCATGGGGAAATTGGTCAAATCCCGTGATTTCATTGTTAACAAGAATGAATTCAAGTCCTATACCTGAAGTCCGCCACGGGACTATTTCACTGTTGCCCAATAATGAATGTCCCCGTATGGTAAACTAGTCTAGTAAACCGTCCTCGCTAACCGCTAGCCTGTTGCTAAGCTCGCCAAATTTCAATGTTGCCATATCGCATTTTCTGAGAAATTTTGATACAACTTGGGGTGCGTTTTATTGTGGACAGAATTGTTGAACAGCGCCCCTGTTAAGCAAGATAGTTGTTTTGGCGTAGATGGCATCCACCTCGATAGGCATTTTATTGTCAACTAGTTCTGTTGAGCTCAGTGTGTTGAACAGCAAACTAGCTTTCTGTTCAACCCTGCTCAGGACCTGGGTTGAATAGGAAAGTTTCCGTTGAACAGCGATTTGCAATAGTTCATTTTATTGTGGAAAAATAACGCTTTCCAGATCAACAGGAGAATAGCCCTATCCACAATAAAACGTACCCCAGGTCGCCGTTCAACTGGCTGAGTTGAGCTCTACTGTGCACCTTGAGCACAGTAGAACGGAAGGCGGTTTTCGAACTGCGCGCCAAGCCATCTAGTTGAGCTGTTCACGCTAAAACGTCCGTTCAGCTGAACCCCGTCCACGCGAAAATGCCAGTTGAGCTAACTGGTCAACGCAGTTAGTCAGTTCCGTTCACAATAAAACGCACCCTGACAACACTGAAAAAAGCACGGAACTTTCCACAAAGTTCAAATGTTAAAACGACAACAGAGAGCGCATGTGGTTCGTAAGGCGAAACGTTCGTTATGCGAGGCACCACTGTATAACCGCTGTCTACCACAACACCACAGCTTCACCTTTTCCCATATGAAGATCTCCTCAAGATTGGCTCTCCTCGCCTTAAAATGCATAAAAAGTGCTGTCTTTCCTTGCAAAAAAGACAAAAAAATCCATGATAAAAAAAATTAACCGAGTCTGCAAGATAAGAAGTTCAAAAACGACCTAAACTTTTCAGCATCCAAACATCAGTGTTCAAAAAGAAGAAAAAATTATGTACCGGGGGTTAAGCGAGAATAGAAAAACTAGCAAACAATGGAATAGGAAGCTAAGACGCCGACACATGAACACGTGTGTAATTTACATCGAAAAAAAAAAAAAAGACTAATTGAAAATATGATGGACCATGACAACGGATTTTTTTTACGTTTTTTTCTAGCAGCACCTAATCAATAATAGCATTACCAAGCTCATCATTGTCTTCGCAAACGCTTGTCTCCCCATCTCGTATTTGGCGCTGAAGGTTTTATAGCGTTTTACTGATCTGAATATGATCTGTGGCCTACAAACAGGAGTTTCAACAGTTTTAAGCTCCAAGAAGTTCAACTTTCCCCCTATACACTATGGGCCGATTCCCACTTAGCGCATAAGAGCATAACAGTTGCACAAGCGAGGCACAAGGAAGGGAAAGGTGACAATAGACTTTCAGGGGTTTCAGCTAACTTCCATAGCTTCATCGATAGAAAGGAGTTGGGCTAAAGAAGGGGACTATGGTCTTCGTAATTAGTTTGGCTCCGCCTGTGGCTCGCAAATGCAACAGGTAGGCCCACGGAGTCATAGTGTGATCATAAGCATAAGGCCTTATGCCCTAAGTGGGAATCGGCCCTTACGCGAAAATAAAGACATGATTTTAGCTGAATCATCAATGACGTGATTTTTCTTAAAAAATTTGATAAAAATGTGTGTAACGCAAATTTATTTACTTATTAATTTGGTCTACTTTCAGGGAGTTGTGTGTGAATCCTGATACGGGTGATTTGTTTGACGAAGGAGCCTTGTTTAAGGATCTACGTTTAGCCAAGACATTACGTCGGATTGCGGAAGAAGGAGGGGATATCTTGTATACAGGCAGCTTGGCGCAGGAGTTCGCCAATGATATGAAAGCACATGGGTCAATTATCACGTTAGAAGACTTGGAAAGTTACCGCGCTGTATAGAGGACGCCGGCTAAAGCCATCTTACGTGGCAATATGACTCTTTATGCGCATCCGCCACCTGGATCAGGCGTGTTGCTCGCGTACATTATGAATGTATATTGGACGAATACCAATTCACGCCCGAGAGTTTCAACGAATCGCCTGAATCACTCGCGTTAACCCATCATCGTATTGTTGAAGCCTTCAAACATGCTTATGCACAGCGAACCAAGTTGTCAGATCCTGCTTTTGAAGATATGCATCAAGTAAGTTTCAATTATTTTCCCTTTTACTTTACAATGCGTGATTTACACGTTTGAAGTAAAGCTTCGTTGTTCCTTTAGCTAGTCGAAAAATTGATTTCCAAGGAGTTTGCGGCTGAAACGCGTGCCAAAATCAACGATTCCCGAACTTTTAACGATCCCACATACTATGGTGCGGTTTACTTCAACCCGGATGATAAAGGCACTTCCCATGTTTCCATCGTTGCCCCTGATGGCAGTGCAGTTTCAGTCACTTCCACGGTCAATTCCTAGTAATTATGTGATTGAATGAAATGACAATCTATTAACTAAGCGTTTACAATGTTTAAACCTATAGTTTTGGCGCCCTTTTCCGATCCATGTCAACAGGGATCGTGTTGAACAACGAAATGGACGACTTTTCAGCACCCAACATTACAAATCTCTCCGGAATTAGAGCTTCACCTGTCAACTTTGTCGCACCTGGGAAACGTCCCCTATCCTCCATGTGTCCTGTAATAGTCGTCAACGATGACGGGAGGGTGCGATTCGTAGCTGATGGAGCTGCAGGCGGATCCAAGATCACATCAGCTACTGCTTACGTAACGAATTTAACGAAAAAATCATAATTAAAATAAAACTAAACCTCAAGTGGTTCTTTTTTACGGGATTTTAATAGGTCATGATGCAAAATCTATGGTTTATTGGTAAAGACATAAAGACTGCCATTGATAACCCTCGTTTTCATCACCAGTTACTGCCAATGGAAGTGGGATACGAGCAGGATTTCCCCCACGTAAACATGTTTTTCTCTTGTTTTCATAAGGGAGCTAACAAGTTTCTTGTTTTTGTATCAAAGGCAATTGTGGAGAGTTCGGAGCAACGAGGACATGCCACTTCTCAATATGCAGGATGGGAATCAGTCGTCATTGGTGTTGCTCGCGAAAAAGACGGGTTTCTGTACGCCAATTCGGATTTCCGCAAAACCGGAGATGTGGATGGTTTTTAGAACGTGGCCTTTCCAAAACTTCTACATTATTGTGTAGTCCCTATTTTTTGTGGAAACTTTTAGTCGGGGATGTTTTTCTTTGAAGTACACATTTTTTTTAATCGAATTGATTGATAAATTAACTCAATTTGAAATCTAGCCTCCAATCTAATTTCTCTCAAGGTATTTCTCTTCAACTAATATATAAAGTGGCCTTGAATATATGGAAGCTAGGAAAGAGGCAAAGGTGCATTCAGTTTCTGTTTAACGAGACCTATATATATGCTGCTGGTTTTCTATCCTGCTCATGACCTAAATTGAAGCTTTCGCAATGGACGTGTTTACGAAAAGGTAAGTTTCAGTTCAACTGAAAAGGGGTATTTGGTCTTATAAAAATTAAAAAGTAACCTAGGTTTTTAGTTTAATTGAACATACTTCTTTAAGTAAACAAACGCATTTAAAGCTCAAAGAAAAGGACCAAGAAGAAGGTTCCAAAGACGAAGACACATAGACATGAAGCTTAACCCTAGCTCGTCCCTTTTCGTAACTTGAAACTACAACCAGCAACCATAGTATACATAAATTTCGCAGGTCCCGTTCCAAGTGCCGCCGACATTTGATAGCCGGACCAGGCCTGAGGTTTGGTAATAGTGATTTGCACTGTCGGAATTGGCCTTGGCTTGGCATTGGTTTAAATAGAAACCCTTCCAATTCCGGAGATCAAGTCCAAAGCCCGTCGACGATTCTACAGAATTCTCAAGCACACGCAGGCAAATCCGAAACGAAGCGCGACCTTCGAATTTCTACTTCAAAATTAGGAAAGTACAAGCATGCAGCTCTCAACGTTGATGGAGCACCTTGTGAGAAGATTGGCAAGTAAAATAATTTCTTCTTAGTGCGTTAAGTTACACCTTGTTAATATGGTTTCGCTTGCTAGGGAGATCCTCGAGAAAAACGGATCAGCCATGGATGCTGCGATTGCCAGTATTGCGGCGAAAAGAATGCCCCTAAGACTTGCACACGTTGCAAGAAAGCTGCCTATTGCTCCAAAGAGTGTCAAACGAATGATTGGGAGATTTTGAAACACAAGTTCATTTACATTAAGAATCAACATCGGCTTAGCATATTATGACTATGTGACGAGGATTAGTTACGGTTGTTAGTAGAGTCATGGTAAGAGTTTTCCGTCAAATGTGTCTTGTCCACCTGAAAATTATTAACAAAAAGAAAATTCTTCCCAAGTGGAATGGGTTCCCTTAAAATCTAAATCTTGGCCTTTGATAATGCCTTAGTGTTAATATATGTAAATGTGTCACACATGCACATATATACACACCTTATGTGTTTATGTATGTGGGATGGCAACTTGTTTGGCTTATTTTCAAAGTAGTCTGTATGACCGGATTTTCTATCACACTTATGTGATATAAACTGAAATAAAATAAATGAAATAAAACTGAAAACCTTTAACTGGGCTTCGTAGATATTGAAGGGGGCCGTTTCCCAGCACTGTTTAGATTTTTTTAAGTGGTTCGCGGTATGGAAATAGCTTTAAGCAATTCTAATAAATAAAAAAAAAGCCTCAGAGCTGCCTAATGAGTGTTTTTCTATACGTGTTACTGGAAAGTTAGGAAAAGGGCGGAACGAAAGATTTGTTTAACGAAGAGACGAAAGATATTGGTTCACGGGACTATTTGTCACTTGAATGCGTGCCCGAATGTATGTATCGAATCCCAGTCCAGTGCCACTTTTTACTGTGGAACAGCGTAGTACGCAGTACAACATTACAAACACAAGGTAAAAAATGAATATTCTGGGAAAAGTCAGATAAAGGGGCAGTCCAGATAAGTACGAGGACAGTCTAGAATATTTTTCTGCTGTCCCAAAAAGTCCCTATCTAACTGTTATCGAACTGTTATCTAACTGTTATCGAAATATCGGGGAATGCTATCACCATACTGAAACATTGAAACATTTCAGTTGGTCACGTCGGCCATTGAAGGGCGTTTTCCTGCAATTATACCAGTTTGGTATAATTGTTTAAGCAGTTTACTACAAGTAGTGCGTTAGGAACGGTGATATCCCCAACTTAAAATCGGTAAGCTTAATCCATTCTTGGTAATGCATTCCTTATTAACAGCACAGTCCCCAGACAACGGTAGGACAATTTATTTACCACATTTAGGTAACAACTCTCTTATATAAGATTTCGGTAATAAAAAATTACCTATCTAGCGCTTGCGGTTTCCAGTATTTTTATTCAACCTAAAATCGGTCGAAAATTTTTACAGTGCATAGAAGTAAGAAACGCATTCTCCCATCACAATATTAGCAAAGTGATCCCTCAAGAAGAATTTTGCGAGATGTGGGATAAACTGATTGGCCTTCTGCCGTTCCTTAATGTCCCTAAAGCCCGGATTGATTGTGGAGAAAATCAAGTTCCGTACTTCCAATCACTCTTCTCTTTTTGCACCGCGCGTTTCGAACGTCGAAGTAAACAAACTTATAGAAGACGATAAAGCTTTAAACGGTGCAAATTATGCGCAAGCAATCAAGAAATATGATAACGCTCTGAAGGTTACTTGTCTCGCTAATCAGTCAGATAGTCAGATAAAGGGGCGTGCTAAATATGAGGACAGTCTAGAATATTATACTGCCTTCTAGAACTGTAATCTCATTGTTACCGAAATATCGGCGAACAATTATCAGCCGCACTGTTATCTCCGAGCAAAAATTAAACTGAAACACTTCAGTTGGGCACATCGGCCATTGAAGGGCGTTTTCCTTGCACAGTTTGGAATAATTGTTTAAGTAGTTCACTACATCAAAATACCGGTGGAAATTACAGCAAATAAGAGAGTAGCAGAGCAATTCAACGGTATTTTTTCCATATTTTCAGTGTTCTTTTTGAATTGCGTTAAATTAAACTGAAGATTCTAGAACCGTATGTCATTGTCGAGTCGGCCTTATGTCTACATGCCCAGTAACAATCCCCCAAAAGTTTCTGGCTTGCGTGTAAAACTGTTTTTCCTGTGTAAGGAAAATGATCATGAGAGCTGGCTTGTTCAACTCTTGCATGCAGCCGTAAACAATTCTGGGAAAGATAGTCGTGGCTCAAAGTTACAAAGATCATTACAAAGTTTCAGCAAAGATTAAAACAATTCACAAACAAAACCAAAAATAAAAACTCTGCACACTTGTGCGTCTGTCCGGTCGTATCTAGACTACCACGTAGAGACGTAGAATCGGGTCATTGTTCCTGTGTATCACGTTGGGAGTCAGTTAGTCAGAAACAAACTTTGTCAGACGTTCGAAGTCAGAAACATTAGAATCGGAAGCGGCAAACGTATTGAAGTCGTACAAAGTCAACTAGGCAAACCTCGGGCATACTGAAATTTGGAAAATATGAATGTCAAATTATGGGGAATTTGCTACTGATTTAAGGAATTGGTTACTGTGTTTTGTGAAAGGTTGACAAAATTTAGAATGCCTTGCCAATAACTGGGGGAAGCTTGCCGACTTCGGGAAACACCTACCGGTTTTAAGTGAAGAATGCCCATCATTTAGAAGGAACAAAGCATCTTTTGATAGAGGTACAGCTTTTCTAGTGGCAACTACCGATTAGATAGAAAAAATGCCCCTACTTTAGGGACCCATTTTTCCATTGTGTACTTGCAATTATGCTTCACAGTTTTATTTTTAACAGGTATCGAAATCTACAACATATACTGTTGTTACGTAAGAGAAATTCTAATTTTATAATATAGCTATTTATAATATGTGAAGCTTTGAAACTTTATATTTTGTAACCGTGGTTTGTAACATTGTAACCAAGTTATAGCCCTTGTAACTCTGCAAATTGTCAGGGTTACACAATTGTTTGTACATTCGTACACCTGGAAACTGAGTTTCGAACCCCTTACCGCTAGCCTGTTGCTAAGCTCGCCAAATTTCATTGCTGCCATATCGCATTTTCTAAGAAATTTTTATACAACTTGATAAAAGTTGGTATACTTGGTCGAGTTTGATACAAGTTGATAGCAGTTTTTATACAACTAGATAGCATTTGATAGATTTCTACTGGTCGTCTTTTAGGCTAACAGTCAAGTCCGTTGTTCTTTTTTCTATCAAAAGTTTTGGGTCCCACCGAAAGCCACATCGCTCTATCTGAGAAATGTTGATGCAACTTGATGGAAATTGGTACACTTGGTCGAGTTTGATACAAGCTGATCGCAAGTTGACAGAATTTTTGACAGAACTTGATAGCAGTTGATAGCAGAACATGTTACCCAAGACAGCTCTTATTGGGTAGCATGAATCCATTGGAAAAGGTGTCAGGCTTGTCTGACATGTGGGGGTTACGAAAGAGGGGGACCATTTCTACAAAAAAATCGCCTGCGATTTATAAGATAGAGCACATAGATGTCCGAGAGACGCAGCCCTAGATATTACTCTTTAATTAAAGTCTCATTACAGTTTTCCTACAGCACAAATCCAGAGGGGGCTGCGCTCGATTCCGGGATCCCTAGTAGCCTATATTAGAAAAATTAAGTCAACCGGTGAAGTGACATCATGGGTGGTACGGTGGGGAAAAGTACTGGCGATACGAATTGGCAATATCCGATATTTAATACCGTTATCTCTTTGTAGCTGACCAACAAATCATTAATAATACCTACAATGGTCAAATTATCAACCATGGTGCAGGGGCTAACATTGGTGGAATTGCAAACCAGCGAAATGAAGTAAAAGATGGAAATATTTTAAGATTGACGTAATTAACTTAACATTTTGATCGTCTTGCACTTCCCAAGGAGAACAAAGGCGCCCAAGCTTCGAGTTCTTCGGTGGACATGAAAACCTACTATTCGACTACCTTGTGCAAAGCATCCCCACTGCCATGGTACCCCGACTACACTTGGGACATCGACGAAGTCTACACGGAACTAGCCTTAGAAAACTCAGAGACGTCCAAGTTCGGCGTGGAAGGGCTTTTTGAACAATGGCACGTAAGTGTACTAAGAAATTTTAATTCTTCTAAAACTTATCTAGTGCACGCTATGGCCACATTAGAAACATAATCCGAAGGGTAGCTACCGCATTCTCATCGAAGGAGACGCTGGCTACGGGAAGTCAACCTTGATGCTTAAGATCGCTTCTGATTGGTCCAAGAGTGTCCGAAACAATTACACTAGTCGTTTTAGTCTACTGTTTGTAGTAAAACTAGGCCGCGTTGGTCAAGATGTAAGTCTCCTTACACACACATGTATATCAAGGCTCTACCTGTTCCTACATTTAAACCAGGGAAACCTCTTGAGTTACATGGACTCAATCTACAAAGAGAAGATGGGCAGAAAAATAGAGGATGTATTAGAAAGTAAAGGAAAAGAATTTCTGGTTCTGCTGGACGGGTACGATGAAGCCAATCCTAACACCAAGAAAGAGGTAAACCGGATAATGAAGAAGGAAACGATGAGCAAGTGCCACGTGGTGCTCACGTCGAGATGCGGACATGTGCCCGATCATGTCAAAGGTCACGCCCTGCCGGTAAGAGTGACAGGCTTTGGATCAAGACAAGTGGCAGTGGCAGTTGGCCAGTTCTTCATCAAGGCAGGCCACTTTACCAAAGACGAGGTTACAAGTTATCTCGTCAAAACAGTACGGCTTAGTATCGATGATTTTAAAAATGTTAAAGAAAAGGATCGACTACTGCCTGCCGATAAACGACTCAATCTGAAGCAATTCAATGAATTCATGGGGAAGTTACGAGCCGAGAGTCCTTACAAGGAGCTAGCTCAGTGTCCGTTGCTTTGCGTGATGCTGTGTTGTTTAGTCAGCGATTGCCCGAATGGTAAACTACCGTCAACTGTTTCGGGTCTTTACTTTGCCATGATCAACCGTAACCTCTACCGCGCAGCCAGAAAGAAAGCCGAAGGTACTGAAGAAGTCGAAGAACAATGGGACTTGAGTGATCTCAACAGTCGGATCGTTGAAGGTAGCGAAAACTACCTCCAAGAGTTTGGTCGTCTTTGCGTCGAAGGTCTGAAAACTGGACGCATGAGCTTCACCTTG
>JAGJRO010000766.1:0-25248 GCA_022832285.1 Lepidurus apus apus | reverse complement strand
CTAATTATTGTGTGCAGACCTCTAGTGAGATAAATTAGTCATAGGTGTATATTTGGCAGCAGCATTCTCAGGATATAGGGGTATGTCACCAGTGCTATCTTTTGACAGAAAAGGGTCAACTTACTTGCACCTCACCGTGGCCTTAAGCTCATAGATTGTCAAGGGGACTTTGACGTCATCCAGCAAGTTCCAACACGTTCTCCGGATTTAGTTACACACGTATGTAATGTATCCCGGAGTCAGAAAGGACACTCCTATGTCACTGTCTAACAATTAATTTTTCTTTTCTTCAGCTAGTGGAGTGAAAGAAAGTGCAAGTTTTAACGATTCTCACAGCGAAAGTTGATGAGAATCGTTAACCTAGCCTAATCTAACCTAACCTGACCTATAACCTAACCTAACGCTAACTTAAGCTAAGCTAACTTAATAACCTAACCTAAGCTAAACCTAATGCATTTCCAATCCAACTACCAATTAGCTCGAGTGACACCTGTTTGTCATTCATTTTCCGGCGAACGTTTTGCAACAATAATACATACGAGTGTAATTTTTATCTCCGAGTTCCGAAACTGGAAAATCTGTTGGTAAGTTCCTTACAACGCGCAACGCCATCAAACGTCAATATAACATATCACGTTCCCACACCCAACTAATGTCCGAAGTACGAGAACAGAGCCCTTTTCCTTACTTCCTTTTGGAGAATTTTTATCAAGAACGAAAGGGGAGAAAAGGAAGAGAATGCCCCAGAAAAAAATAAGAAATATTGGGGAACCCCTTCGACCTTGAGGTCCTGATAAGATATTGAGTGTGGGAAGGGGACGGGGGAATCCTTTCTTCTCGTTCTCTTTCACTGACCTTGAAAAGAGCGCCATAGTAAACGAGGACCTTTCAATGCCTTCATTGAAAAAAAAACAAGCCGTAGTAGGTCGTTTTCCCAGTGTGCACCCTTGGTATCCGATATCGAAGATTAACCAAAATTAACTGTGATCATTTTCCGCACATAGATGTAGTCATCAAACGGTCATCGGCCAAACTATTGTTAGGTTCGACTTTAATTTGGTAGCGTTTAGATGGATTTATTGAGTGAATGTACAAATGAACCAACCTTTGACCTAAGGTCAAGGCAAGAATGCGAATAGACAGAAAGCGGCAAGACATAGTCACTAACAAAGAATTTGCAAGGACAAGGTCAGCTAAACCTTACGAAACCTATGTTACGAAACCTATTTGTTATTTCTATTAAATTAACGCCATTGACCTTGGCAATTTCTTTTGCATGCAAGTACAGGACGTTGGCATTTTATGGGCCAGTTATTAACTAACACGCACAAAATAACTTCAGGAAATGAATGTTAGTAGTGTCTTTTTAAGTCCAGTGTACGCATAACTTTATGAGAACGTAAGCAAACCGCGGAATTGTTATTCGAGTAACAATTTCGCCTTTAAATAGAAAGCTCTATTTTATCACCAGTTAATTTGTAGTCACGATACTCTTGATTCTGAAGGTAGATAACGTTCTATATGGATTAATTAGTTTCATTTTGAAAGATAATCTCTTCATGTTTTCTTAATTTTAGATTCTTTTAGTTGCAAAGAAATAATTCTTAAGTCAGAATACTGTTTTAAGCCAGAGCTCAAAAAGAAGGCAGATCATTTTTGCGTTTCAAGTGTTTATTAATAAATAAATTCCCTATCTATTTTCGGCAATTTAATAACGGGCAGGGGCAGGGACGACAGCGGGTGCACGGTAGACGGTGGGGGAGGCATAAGCTGAGGCGGAGTAGGTTGGGGGACGGACGGTGGCCCATACGGCGGCGACTTCTGGGGTGTATCCGGGAGCGAGGGGCAAGTGGTCACCCATGGGTCGGAATCCGTTTTCATCAGCAACCCAGGTCAAAGCGATGCGTTGACCTTCGGGGGTAATGAAAGAGGAAGATCCGCTGTTGGTGTTGCCCATTTCGTTTCCGATCAACTTCTGAACTTGAGATTCTTCGCGGGTTGTTCCGTCAGACAATTCGTAGCTTTAAAAGACGTAGATTTAAGTTGAAATAATCATAAAATGATTTGTAAAGAAACAAACTTATACCTCCATCGGCTGCTTCCGTCTGGGTTGCGGACATCACTTTGACTCACGATGGTGATATCGTTCTGCTTTGCATAGCCGGTAGAGTAACCTTGATGTTGGTATGGCAAACTAGCGGCAGAGGCAGCGGCCAAGAAAGCGGCGATCAAGAAGATTTTCATTGTTGGTTTGTAGGTTTCAGAGAGTGAGACTGAACTGATTTGGCTTAACCACGCACAGTGCTTTTATACCTGGATCATCAGGCACGCACAACACTTTACCAGCGTCTGTGGGGTTCGCCTTGGGAAGGGTGATCTTTACTCCTCGTGGGTTTCACGTTTACTTTTATTTGTTCCCTCAGAAATGAAGAAGAGCTTTCGTTAATCTCATTGTCGAGAAAACCGCAATGTGAAGGAGTTTTCGCCCAACTAATTGGGTGAAGGTCGCCTGGAACTGTTTACGGCCTTGCGAACAAAGCAACCCAAGTTCAACGTCGGCATTAGCGAGGTGGAAGTGTACAGTCTGTAAGTAATATCTCTAATCTTCGTTTTTTTTTGTTCCTAGTACAGGAAAACTATTGCAAGCAATTCACCACGTCATACGTTCACAAACCACGCAAAATGAACTAGAGAATATACACATAATACCGAGTCGTGATTTTAAAGCACACCAACTCCGAACTTGAACTCAGAACCTGTGATTCCTTTATGCAAAGTTTCAAGGATAGCCCTGACCCTATTTACATCTTAACCCTCTCTTATTCATGCATAAATGTCAAGTTTTTAGTAAATCACCCTTTTCACAACAGCGCAAATGTTGAAGCTATACTGTGGATTCACTTGTCCCATGGATGGAATAATAACTTCCCCTCTGAAAAGATTCGTATAATAATCGCCATGACATGCGTTAGGGACAGGAAATCTTCGTGGCCAGATTTTCAGGCTTGAAATGCCCTACAAAGAAAAATCGGCTTGTTGTTATTGTTGTGCCGCATGTGATACTCTGTGTAACCAACGTCGGCGTATCGCTTGTAACATGGATTTGCACGACTTCTCCAAAACTAAGCGACGAATCAAAAAGGTTTGTAATGAAGCCGTTTAAGTTTAAGCAAACAAGGTTAGATGACTTCGTTACTGTACCAAAACGAACTCGACTGTGTATTCTCGTATAGGCCTTGTAAATGTGAAAAAAATTCTCGAAAGGTTAATGTTTAACATGTCTTCTACATCTGGATTCTGTCAATTTAGAGCCATTCCACGAGGTATACCTGTAGAAAAGGTAGCGTATAGACTTACATAGCTGTCAGGTCTGGGTGTTGAGCTTCTGGGCTAGTTTTACAACGTAATAACCCAGTCCCTCGGACTCTCCATTCAGATAACAGAGCCGTAACGACAAAAAAGAGTCAATTCCCACCCAAGAACTCACATAATGGTCGTCATAAAGAAACGGTAAAATAAGCCCATGATTATTTAAAAAGTCCTTCCGGATCTAGTACTCGGAAAAACATTCCCTTCAGTTTCACTCTTCGTAAAGGAACAATACAGTTCTTCGCGTTGTTTTGCATTCCCCCTTCTATGTATGACCCTGGGACGCTTTTCAACCATAGAACGCTTTTGCTGTGTGCTGTTCTAGTTATCCTTACGCAACCTGCGAGTTTCAATACACATATCGCTTGTGCCGTAAACAAAACGAAAAGATAAAATTCGCATTGCTTACGGACTTTGGCTGTGTCCTTCGTCACAACAGTCCATAAAACAGAAAAGCCCCATTCACTGCACACAGCTTCTTTGCAAGCACAAGTCAAAATATCATTTATTGTTAAAATGTGAACCATATTTTTAGTAATTACGGCGCTGTGCCTATCAAAAATGAGTCAGGAATGTCAAGACAGAGTCGTACACCCTCTTGGTAATTGTATCTGCGGGTATATTTACTATCCAGTGTGTGGCTACAAGGATGTTACGTAACAGATGTCTTATGGAATGTGCAGGTAAGTTACACTAAAGGACTTTGGCTTTAAATTTCGAGAAAACGCTTAATAAATCAATCGTTATATAAAAACATATGCTACAGGAATCATACAACTCCACGAAGGTTCACACGTTGGAGCCGAAGGCATTTAAGTGATCAACAGCATTTGGGGACACGATACCACACAATTTTGTTGAGCTTCTATTGTTAAGCCAATGTATAGTATAATTAACTAGCGTTATTGATCTTTACCGTAAATATGCAATATAATTTGTAAACTTAAAGTTTTATTTGGACCTGATAGTTTTCGACGATACTCTCCACTCAAAGATCTACTCGAAACATGAAGGTTATAGTAACCAGAGAATCCTAATGGTATTTTAGTCCAACTTTATTTCTTATCAATTGACGCCATTTAAGATTTTTCATGTATATGTGAAAGAGAAGTTTACATTCACATGTGATTTCCAAGGAATAGTAGCCGTAAGCACAGTACATCGGTAGCCGTAAGATTCGTATAGATACTTTTTTTTTCGTAAAGAAGATGGAAGAAATCTTCATTAGTTAGAATATTTAAAGTGTCTAAATTTAAATTGTGAATTTCTTAATTATTCACTGGAGTTGTTCACATTCATCGCTACAACTGTACTGCCCTGATCAGGTCCGTACTGCATTAGGATCAAATAGTACGTGATATTTGTGCCAAAAACCTGCAACAGAAACGAAGATTCAAACCAAACTTCAGTAACAGTGTTCTTACGGATGGAATCATTTTTCTGCTTATGATGAATAAACCAAAGGCGCTGATTCCCACATTATTGGATGTTATGCGACTATGGAAAGATTGAAGCTGGATGTCCAAGGAACCGTGCTCGTCTTTAAAGTTCCCATCACAAAATGGTATTCCCCCGACTACTTCCTTACACCTATTTACCTATCGAAATAGATAATAAACGCTAAAGTATAGTCATAAACAGAAAATACGCTTACGGCTGTGGGGATTAAATCTGCAGCCCATAACACAAACAAAAGTTCCGCTGAGTGCAGAACAAGCATCAGTGTCACGTTCGACAAGAAGATGGATTCGCCAGTATTCTCGAAAGGGACTTTAAGCGCGAATTTTGAAACGTAATACAAATTGCCGAGGATGTGCAGGAGATGGCACACAAGATAAAGCAGTAAGGCCATGCCAATATAGGCGTTAACATCGCTGACTGCCTTTTCGAGCAGGACTGAAGTAGCTTGTAGCTTCTTAAGCCGATTGCGAAATTCCTGCGAATGGCCAACGTCATGGGTCAGTGATTTCTTCGAAATGTCAGCTCGATAAGAAAAAGAAAGGACAGGGTACAAGTCTTGGCGGATTTTGTCTGAAAAGTTCTGGTAGTAGTTGGCCAGCGTGTGGCAAAACATGAACAGTTGTATCGGCAACATTCATGTAGATATGCAATAGAAGGCCGCCAGGAATTCGTATACGATGTTCCCAATCAGCGGAATTCCGGTACCCAGTGTAAAAAGGGGACTCCCGAAGGCTTGAGATTCCTCACAGACAAAGTAAACCCGGATGATGGTAAGTATGATCTATATCACATAGTCAAGTTAAGTTTTATTTTATTTTTGATCCTTCGGAATACCCTTCGTACCGCTAGGAACTCCAGAATTATGTAAAGAAACGTCAAGCGCCATAATTTGGAGCTTGTGAAGTTTGAACGCAAAGATTCTTGGATCTCTGTAATAGTATTGAGAGCCGATTCTAAGGCCGGTTTGCTGGCAAGACCAATTCGAGGAATAAGAATTTTGGAGCAAATCATGCTGCCAACAAACAGCACGTCAACTAATGGATCGGCTGTGTGTTTTAGTATATGGTAAGTCACGTAGTCGAAGGTTAGAGTGATTTGTAGGGCCATCGCCAGTATCCAGAGAACGGTAGTAATATGAAATCTGGCAAATCGAATGCGAAGGGATCCGGAACTTAATGACGTGATGACAACAGGTAAACAACCCGTCCATTTCAAGAAGAAGGCAATTTTCAAAATAGCTAGTACAGAACTAGGGTAGTACTCCTTCAAAGTGAACTCACTTGAAATGGGTTCCAATTTAGTCTTGCTGGCCTTGCTTGGAAATACCCACATGTTTTTGGTTTGACTCTCGCTCGAGTACTAACGGATTTGCAGACGGACAAGCTGTACAGTACTTCGTAGTACTTTGTAAGTTGTCACGTACACTGATAAACTTTTTTCCTAATTTACAATCATGTTCATAATGGCAAATATCCACTATTTGCCATCCTAATAAGTGGATGAGATGGCACCCTTTGTAAAGCCAGCACTCAAATTTGAGAAGCAAACAGGTGGGCATATTCACTTGAGCTTCATTGATTCCCGTTTCCTTGTCGTCTCCTTTTCATTTTCTAATATTTAAAAAAGCAAAACATGCATAACGTTATTACCATGACATTCGCAAATTCAAAATTAATTGGCATTCATATTGACATAATTTATTTAAAAAACTTAAACTGAATATTTGAATTTTAAAATGGACTCTGTCTTAGATGTTGTCCAAGAAATGCGGAATACCTCAATAATCTTTAGTACGTTAATAAGAAAAGTGAAATTTGTTAGCATGGGCTAAAGAACCACTTTGATATGAGAATAATAATACTTAGATTCTTTTAGTTGCCCGATCAGAAAGCTTACCTCAGAAAACTGGTTTAAGTCAAGACTCAACAAAAAATCAGGAGACCATGTTTTGCGTTTCAAGTATGTATTAATAAATAAATTTCGTATCTATTTTCGGCAATTTAATAACGGGCGGGGGCCGGAGTGACAGTGGGCGCACGGTAGGAGACAGGAGCAACATAGGCGGGCGTACGGTGGGCGGTGGGGGCAGAATAAGCGGGGACAGCATAAGCTGAGGCAGAGTAGGTTGGGGGACGAACGGTGGCCCATACGGCGGCGACTTCTGGGGTGTATACGGGGGCGACGGGCAAGTGGTCACCCATGGGTCGGAATCCGTTCTCATCAGCAACCCAGGTCAAAGCGATGCGTTGGCCTTCGGGGGTAATGAAAGAAGTAGATCCACGGTTGGTGTTGCCCATTTCATTGCCGATCATCTTCTGGACTTGAGATTCTTCGCGGGTCGTGCCGTCAGATAATTCGTAGCTATAAAACACGCAGATTTAAGTTGTAAGAATCTTAAAATGATTTGTGAAAACACTTACCTCCATTGGCTGCTTCCGTCTAGGTTGCGGACGTCGCTTTGGCGCACAATGGTGATCTCGGGCTGCTTGGCATAACCGGTAGAGTAAGCCTGCTGTTGGTAAGGCAAGCTAGCGGCAGAGGCAGCAGCCAAGAAAGTGGCGATCAAGAAGAATTTCATTGTGGGCTTGGAGGTTTCAGAGAGTGAGACTGAACTGACTGAACTGAACCACTGGCAGTGCTTTTATACCTGGGTCAAATCGAGCTCGCACAACATTTTGACGGCGTCTGTGGTGTTCGCCTTGGGGAAGGGTGATCTTTACCACTCATGGGTTACACTTTTACTTTTATTTGTTCCCTCGGAAATGCATAAGAGCTTTCGTTCATATCGTTGTCAAGAAAACCGCAATGTGAAAGAGTTCCGCCAAATCTTTTGGGTGAAGGTCGTTTGGAACTGTAAACGGCCTTGCGGAACAATTTCCCATCAAGTTAAATGACTGTCGGTAAGGTGCATGCGTATAGATTATTCGTGATCTCAAACATGAAGCGGTAGAAATATCACAAATAATTGTCTGCGTTTTAGTTCGACATTGTTCCCCTTGAATCTGTAAAAATTCAATAAATTTTGCTTTTATTGTTGTACTACACATGTTCACGAGATCGTGAATGAGCCGAGCATAAACTTGAACTCGAGAAACGTGCACCCCTTCGTCGCTTCCAAGGATACTAATGGAGGTGTATCTTTTTAGACTTGTTTCCTTTAGTTTAGAATGTGGACCAAAAATATCCTACTCTTTGACAAAGTGTCAATGTTCGCCTTGAAGATAAATAATAAACAAATTATATGGTGGTATAATAAAGCTATGAATTTCATTGTTATTCTTAAAAACTCCGAACAGGAACAGTATTAGCTTTCCCTACATGTATTCCCATTAACTGTTACTTGAGTTTATAAAAAAATAGTTAAATTCTTTGTAATATCTACCATATGATTGATACCATTATTTCATATAATTGTCAAATGGTAATGTCAAAAAAGTCGTTTATTTATTGCCCTAATTTATTGTGTAATAAAATCGCATGATTTTGGAGCAAGTAGTCTTGTGGGTGAGCTATATATCAGACTTGTTAGAATTCTTAGTTCCAAAATTTTGACACTTGACTCGAAGCTTTATTTTAAATAAGTTCAGTTTCAGCTGATTTTAGTAGAAATTTGAATAGCAAAATAATCATGCAACTTCTCTTAAACGCAGTTTCTATTGATCTAGAAAACGAAAGGCTACAAGAGCGTTAATACTCTTGCTATCTCTTGCTGATTACAAGAAAACCAGTGTTCTTATGCTACCTTCGTATACCTTCGTAGCCTTGACCACTGTATATATTATATAGATCACCTAGATTCTGTGACTGACCAGAACGATTAACCCTATAAAAATGTAAGTCACGTTACCAATTTCAAGACTAATTATCCTGAGTAGATTTGGCTGAAGAATTTTCGTTTGTATTTAAGTCCATCAATGTACACGATTGTTTTGCGTTGCAATATTTATTAATAAATACATTTTATATCTAGGGGACATTTTTTTGGCAATTTAATAACGGGCAGGGGCCGGGTAGACAGCGGGGGCACGGTAGGCGACGGGAGCAACATAGTCGGACGTACGGTAGGTGGTGGGGGCAACATAGGTGGGGGCATCATAGGAGGGGGCAGCATAAGCTGAGGCAGAGTATGTTGGGGGACGAACGGTGGCCCATACGGCAGCGACTTCTGGGGTGTATACGGGGGCGACGGGCAAGTGGTCACCCATGGGTCGGAATCCGTTCTCGTCAGCAACCCAGTTCAAAGCGATGCGTTGCCCTTCGGGTGTAATGAAAGAAGAAGATCCGCTGTTTGTGTTGCCCATTTCCGTGCCAATCAACTTCTGGACTTGAGATTCTTCGCGGGTCGTGCCGTCAGATAATTGGAAGCTATGAAACACGTCAATTTAAGTTCAAAAAGACTTAAAATAATTTGTAACGAAAAAAGTTACCTCCAGCGGCTGCTTCCGTCTGGGTTGCGGACGTCGCTTTGGCTCACGATTGTGATCTCGGGCTGCTTGGCGTAGCCGGTAGAGTAAGCCTGGGGTTGGTAAGGCAAGCTAGCGGCGGCGGCAGCGGCCAAGAAAGCGGCGATCAGGAAGAGTTTCATTGTTGGTTTGTAGGTTTCAGAGAGTGAGACTGAACTGATTAAACTGAACCACGGACAGTGCTTTTATACCTGGATCATCGGGAGTACGCACAACACCTTGCCAGCGTGTATGGGGTTCACCTCGGTGAAGGGCGAACTTTACCCCTCATGGGTTTCATACTTTTGTTTGTTCCCGCGGAAATGCATAAGAGCTTTGGTTCATCTCATTGCCGAGAAAACCACAACGTGAAAGAGTTTTCGCCTACGCAATTGGGTGAAGGTCGTCTTCAACTGGTTACGTCCTTGCGAAGAAAACAACCTATGTTCGACGTCCGACACTAAAAAGGTCGGAGAGTAAAGCAAGGTCACTTAGTAAGTAATATCTCTAATCTTTGTTTTTTATTGATGCACAAGAAAACTTTTAGAAGAGATACACCATGACATTCAGGAATCATGCAAAAAAACACTAGAGAAAATACACACACCATTTAAGCTATGCCTTAAAAATCGCCGAACACGAACACGAATTCAGAACCCGCAGTGTCTCAACGTATATTTTCAAGGATAACACTGATTATGTTCTAGAGCTTGATTCCGCGTATAAAATTTATTTATAGAATTTACACTTCAATCTCAGCAAAGGTTCTGAACTATGTAGTTGCACAATAATTAGAGAAAATGCTAAGTGAAATTTCTCCGAATCTAATAAGAGCCGATTCCAAAGATTCTTCTAAAGTTGTGTAAAGTTGCTTTAATTCACATTATGTAAACTAATTGATCTTTTGTATGTCTTTTTCAAAACATTAAATCCCTTTTAAACTCAATCCCTTGTAAGCCCTATCCCTTGAGGTACTCGAAAAAAAGGGAATAAAAAAAACCAAATGAAATTTTAGTCAAACTTTATTTCTTGCCATTTTATACACCTAAAATATTTCAGCTGCGTAAAAGAGAAGTTTGCATTCACATAGCAATCTTCCACAGGATACTATCAGTAAGTTGTATATAGATGTTGTTTTGTTTTGGTGAAGAAATATGAGAAATCGAATGTAAATTTTTAAATTTTTAATTATTCACTGAAGTTCGTCACATTCACTGGTACGACTCCACTGCCGAGTTTAGGTGAGTACTGGATAATGATAAGAAAGTACGTGATAATGGTGTCAACAACCTGTAACAAAAAATCCAAGATTTGAAACAAACTTCAGTACAAAATGTTCTTACGGATGGAATCATTTTTTTGCTTATGGTGAATAAATCATAGGCGCTGATTTCCACCTTCTTGGCTGTAATATGACTACGGAAAGAATGAAGCTGGATGTCCAAAGAAGCGTGTTCATCTTTAAAGTCTCCATCGCAAAATGGTATTCCCGCAACTACGTCCTTACACCTATTTGCCTATATAAATAAAGCTTAAATGCTAAGATGTAGTCAAAAATAAAAAAATAAATATACGCTTACGGCTGTGGGGATTAAATCCGCAGCCCATATTACAAACCAGAGTTCAGCTGTATGTTGAACAAGCATCAGCGTTACGTTTACCAAGAGAATGGATTCGTCAGTGCTTAGTAAAGGAACTTTAAGCGCAAATTTTGAAACGTAATACAGAAACGTAATACAAATTGCCGACGATGTGCAGGAGATGGCACACAAGATAAAGCAGTAAGGCCATGCCAATATAGCACTTAACATCGCTGACTGCCTTTTCGAGCAAGACTGAAGTAGCTTGTAGCTTCTTAAGCCGATTTCGAAATTTCTCCGACTTGCCTAAGGCATCTGTCAGTGATTTCTCCAAAATGTCAGCTTGGTAAGAATAAAAAAAAGGTCTGGGTACAAGTCATGGCGGATTTTGTCTGCAAAGCCCTCGTAGTAGCTGGCCAGTGTACGGCAAAAAATGAATAGTTGTAACGGCACAACCCATGTTGATATGTAATAAAACACTTGAAGAAATCCGTACGTGATGTTCCCTATCAGCGGAATTCCGGTACCCAGTGTAAAGATGGGACTTTCCAAGGCTTGAGAATCCTCATAGGTAAGAAAAATCCGGATGGAGTTAGGTATTACCTATATCACATAGTCAAGTTTAAGTTTTTATTTTAGTATTCATACTTCAGAATGCCATTCGTACCGTTACAGACTCCAGAAACAACACAAGAATCGTCAAGGGCCAAATTTTGGAGCTCTTGAAGTTTGAGCACAAAGATCCTTGGATCTCTTTAATAGTATTTAAAGCTGATTCTAAGGCCGTTATGCTGGCAAACCCAATTCGGTTAATAAGAATTATGTAGCAAGCCATGCTGCTAGCAAACAATACGCTAACTAGTGCTTCAGGTCTGTATCTTCGGATTTGAAAAGTCATGTAGTCGATGGTCATGGAGATTTGTAGAGCAATAGCCAGTATCCATAGAACGGTAGTAATATGAAGTCTCGCGAATCGAATGCGAAGGAGACCGGTACCTCGTGATGTGACGACAACAGGTAGACAACCCATCCATTTCAAGGAGACGATTTTCAAAATAGCTAGTACAGAACTAGGATAGTACTCTTTTGAAGTGAACTCCGTGGGTTCCACTTTAGTCTTGCTGGCCTTACTTGGAAATGACCACATGTTTTTGGTTCGCCTCTCGCTCGAGTACTAATTTTCACACGGACAACTTGTACAGGGCTAGTACTTCACCACTTCTCACGTACGCTAATGTTTCTTTCTGTAATTTATAATTACGTTCATAAGGGCAAAGTGTCCACTTTTTGCCATCCCAACAAGTGGATGGGATGGCACCCTTCATACAACCAGCACTCAAATTTGAGAAGAAAACAGGTGGGTATTCACTTGTGCTTCATCGATTCTCATTCTGTTTCTAATATTTATTTTAAGTGCACAAAATGAAGTTTTTTCCGCGCTTTTAAACTTCTTGTCAACTAACTTTTAAGCAGGACGGTTTTTCTTTAGCCGTATAGGTCTACTAACTAATGTTGATACTAACTTTGTTGCATGCTCAAGTTTTTTAGAAACAGCAACAAACCAACGGCAGAACACGAACGAGACGCCTATTCCTGAGGTAAGGTAGGAATATCGGTAGTAAATAATTAACCATGTCCAACTTCGCTAACCACTTCCATTCTATTTAATGAGCCTTGGTAACGGTTTCAGTTTGCCGCGCTTTTAGTTTTCCGTAGTACTTTACGAGCGTTTTGCTCTCAGCGAAAGAGTAGCCTATCTACAACCTGGATTCTCTGAACATCCCAACCCATGCTTAGGCGTACGATTTACGGTGTAGTACTGATGTACAATGTATTATTATCCTGGATTATCCCTCTGATAATGTGTTATACTTTGGGCCCTCACTTTGCCTACTCTATGCCTACCTCCGATCGAAGATTAATCGGAATTGCAGCTCACGGCTTGGGGGGGGGGGCAAGGGTGCGAGATCGATTCTATGCGAAGAAGAAACTTGCAACAAATTATGATTAAGCTAAAGAAAGCGGTCCAAGCTGTGGATACCTACTTTAGTTTCCCTCTCCTACTTTTCATGATAAGTCGGCTGGCGAATCTTATAGTTGGCTCAACCATTTATTCACTACATCAATCCAATAATCTGACAGATACTTATTATACTCCATCCATGATTTCACGAATTTGATAGTGGTTATTTATACAGCAGATTTGGTTGCATTTGCTGTCATTACATGTTTTAATTGATACTGTTTTTTCGTTTTGTTTATTTGAAGTAGGCTGCTTCGGCTTATGCCTGTTGCTGGCTTCTGTTCTTCTTACAATTGTACATGATTAAAAAGAAAACAAGCAATAACATTATTTGACTTGACATTAACTACAGTAAAGAGAGAGGTGCGCTAAGGCTAAGGCACATTGATCCATTTGAACTTTAAGATTTACACGTACAGTGCACTGTTAAAAAGGGTACCTAAAACCGGTATGTAACGACATGCTAAAATTGGTAGCTACTACTCAAGATGGGTACCTCTCCCCAAAGATAGGGTTCTCCCTCTCAACAACCGGTAACCAGCCCTCAAAACCGGTAGCTGTTGCCCCAAAGTGAGTGGGCAGCCCCTATTATGAGTATAACACATACCTAATACGGGTAGCCTTCCCCCCAAAATTGTTGTTGACAAGAATGAATTTCGGTCACCTAGTCCGCAACAGGAAAATTTCACTGTTGCCCAATAATGAATGTTCCCGTCTGCTAAGTTAGCCTGCAAACCCAAGCAGGCATTTTTGTTCTATCGCTTCCCATCCTCGCTAACCGCTAGCCGGTCCGTTAATCTCGCAAAATTTCATTGCAGTAAAATCCCACAACAAAATATAGTTTTTTCGCTTTTATATTTTGACTTATATCCATGTTTTTGCATTTTGTCTCATATTTTGACTTGAGTGTTTTTTTGAATGTTTGACTGAATGTACGCAGGAGATGAAGTTTTTAAAACAATACAAAAATCAATAAGTAAAATATACGGCTTTATACGGCTACCGATTTTTGGGGTATATATACCCCCGTTTTTGAGTGTTAGAAACTACCGATTTTGGGGGTTTATATACGCCGTTTTTAGGATTGAACCCCCATTAAAATTTTAGGGGCTTAAAGGAGCCCCTATCTGGCGCCCCCGCTTTTGGGGGCCTTTTTCCCCCTATTAAAGGGGGAAATTTTTAACAGTGTGTTTGTTCTTAGGTAAAAGAGACCAAGCTGAAAGTTGAGGAATTGATGTATAATGGTTTGACAGCTGAAGATGGACTCCAGGTATACTTACGGGTATAAAAATTTTCTAAAAATATTTATTTTTGTAATTGCTTGCTGGCTGGTGGGTACCAACTTCGTTAATTGGTCGCGTAACCGAGTTTTGAGTATTGACACGGATATTACATATTAATGTTTGTGGAATGTTCACCATTGGTAGGAAAATCATTCCAGCGGTAAGAATACGTTTATACCAATAAAAAAAATCAAATCTTTTTTTTTTTTTTTGAAACCCCGCGTAGGCTTGCGCCTATTGCGGTAAACGGTTGACAATACAATTCAACGTAACAACAATATACCTTTACGTTCAGTAACATATGAACAAAGGTAAAATATGTACATTGTACATTTTGGAAAGGGGCAAGAAAGGCAGGGGGAAAGGGGGAAAAGGGAGGGGGGATGGGGCAGGGAAGGAGGAGAAAACGGAGAACAAACGGGGGGGCTATTTACATACGCGAGGCTGCTTCCATAAATTTTACAATTGCTGGGAATACATTTGGGTTTGCCAGCATTTCTTGGGGATTGAAGTGGATCTTGTGGACACTTAACTCTCTGAGAAGCACTGCTCTTTCCCTATTCAAGTTTCGACAATGGAACATGAGGTGGGCCAGGGTTTGGACTGAGCGATCAGGACAAGAGCACGAGGCCGAATTTGCTTTTTTAACCACCAGAAGATAAGACCTTGTAGGGAAATGAGTCGTCCTAATTTGTATCAGCTTGCACACAAGCCTTCTCTGGAGTTTGATGTCTACGATGCTACGGCGACTAGGACCAACGTTGAGGTCTTTTAAGGGACTCTGCGCTGCTTGCCAGCGACTTTCCCACTTTCTCAACTCATGTTCCT
The DNA here is from genome assembly GCA_022832285.1 of Lepidurus apus apus. Taxonomy (NCBI): domain Eukaryota; kingdom Metazoa; phylum Arthropoda; class Branchiopoda; order Notostraca; family Triopsidae; genus Lepidurus; species Lepidurus apus. The sequence continues at coordinate 10,262 of JAGJRO010000766.1, read as the reverse complement.
TGATCAAATTTAGAGCTTCATTTTGGCTCATGGGTGTGGTGGGCCAGGCAGCGGACAGGAGTTGTATTGCTCTCTCTGAGCAGGAGGTGTAAGCTTTGTGCTTTGATTACGTTGAAGAGGTGGGCCAGTTACACCAGTTTTTAGCACCAAAGTGCCTCACTAACGTGGATTCCAGGATCAGATCTAGAGGCGGTAGGCCAGTTTCAACTTCAAGGGCAACAGTTGGACTCGTTCTTAAGGTCCCTGTTATTGTTAACAGACCTCGTCGATAGGCTTGCTTTAAGGGACGGAGGGCGGAACTGGAGACATTACTCCAAGCTGGAAAGGCATATCGCATCTTAGCTATGGCTGTCACTTGGAAGAGCGTACGAAGTTGGGAGCAGTAGATTGACTTTGAGATTTCTGAAAGTCTTCTAATCCTTTGCGTGATTAGAATACTTTCGGTCGCTAATCGAGCTACGTGAGGTTTCCATGGTAGCTTTGAATCGTAAAACAGCCCGAGGTACCGCACGGTTTTTTTTGGCTGGATAATCGATGTACCCCAGATCAGAGGAGCAACTTCAGGTGACCGTCTTCGCAAAAAATGGATAAGCTCTGTCTTTTCTTTCGAAAACTGTAGACGAAGTCTGATCCCCCACTTTTCAAGGGCTGACAGGTTATTGGCTAGGAACGCAACATTCTTTTCACTGGATGATCCTGAGGTATCTAGGAGTAAGTCGTCCGCGAAGAGCTTTGAACCAATACGCTTCCGTTTTATAACACTCAGTGATCCATTGATGTAGGTGAGGAAGAGGACAGGGGATATTGGGGAGCCTTGAGGAACCCCTTTGCGAATTGAATATAAGTCACTCCGATCAGACCCGTGAGCCACAAACGCTAGTCGATCTTGGAGGAAACTTTCGGTCCATGCAACCAGTTTAGACGGGATCTTCAGTTTTCGCAATTCTTCAATCAATTTGACGTGGACAACGTTGTCAAAGGCCCCTTTGATGTCCAAAAGCAGAGCCGAATGAACTTTTCGTTTGTCGAAGCTCGCAAGTACTGAGTTGCTGAGGGCCAGCAGCGCGTCTGTTGTAGATCTTCCAGGTCTGAATCCCCACTGCGAATCGGAGAGAATGTGGTTTTCTTCTAGGAAGTTTTGCAGTCTTTTCGCTACCGCTTTTTCTAGCAGTTTCCCCAGAATAGGCAGTAGTGCGATCGGGCGGAAACTCTTTATTGTGGTGTATTCCGATTTGCCAGGCTTGGGGAGGGGGAGAACTTTTGCTGTCTTCCAAGGATTCGGGTAGTGGCCGAGGGCAAAAGATGCATTATAGATGTTCAAAACTGATCTGCCAATAATCCGCCAAAGTGCTTTGAGGACAACTGATTGGATGTCGTCCACGCCCGCAGCTTTGTTGGGCCGTAGGTTGCGGAGTAGAAGTGAGATTTCGTCCATTGAAAACTCAGACCTGGGAGAACCGCGCGTGGTTGCTTGGCTTCGTAAGCAGTAATAGGACTTTCTGACATCAGGAGCCTGCTTACTGGCTGCTGGTAGACCTTCCAACAGATTCTCTGCTATGAAGTTCAGCTTCGAATGGGCATCCGGGAATGTACTACCATCTTCCTGCCGGAGGAGTTCCAGGTTGTTATTGGTGTTTCCTTGTCTTAAAGAGCGATCCAGGTTCCAAACTATTCTACTGTCAGGTGAGTTCATTTTGTTCACCCAGTATTCGTCCCGACATCTTCTTGTTTCTGTACGGTACAGGTTTCTTGCTGATTTCCAGGCTTTTTCAAGGTTCTTGGTTAGTATTGGTTATTAGTATTGGTTATTTTTTATATTTATATGAGAAAAACGTTTTATGAAGCGACGAAATGTCATCCTAGTCCTAACTTAATCAGGTAACTTGTCTACACGGGACTTTAATTAGGCATTAGCTAATGTTGGTCATAGTTAATGAAGTTGTGCCAACTTCATTAAATCGGAAACTTCGTTAACAGTTGATTATCATTAGCGTTAATGTTGTTGTTTCTAGATGAACTCACTTAAACATGTTTAACTCAGGTATTCGGAGTTGATTATCATTAACTTGTCCCGTCTAGCCTAGGTATAACGCGTTTCCGCTCTGGACAAACTTCGACTGGCAAATGCAACTGGCCGCTCCACCCCATCGATTATTTGTGACAAAACCCCACCTAGGCCCGCGTTACTTGCATCGCAGTCCACAATAAACGGCTTGGACAGATCAGGGAAAGCCAAAATGGGTAAACGGTGGACCACTCAAACTTTACACTTGCCTCTGTTAATTTATAGAGTGACTTCGCAATGTCAGCAAAATTCCGAACAAACCTTCTGTAATACGAAGCCAATCCTAGAAACTGAGCCACCTGATCCGCGTTATCGGGTCTTGGCCATTCCACAATAGCCCTGGTCTTCTCCGGATCAGTTTGTATGCCGTCTTGACTCACTACATGCCCAAGGAATGTGATTGTTTCCCGGAACAACTTTCCCGGAACACTTACTCGGTTTGATCTTCAAATTGGCATCTCGTAACCGCTGGCAAACTTCATCAAGTCTGGCTAAATGTTCCTCAAAAGTTCGGCTAAAGTTAACGATGTCGTCCAAATAAATCAGGCAAACTTTCCACTGTAGTCCTCTAAGGACCTCCATCAGTCTTTGGAAACTGCTCGGCCCATTGCAAAGTCCAAAAAGCATCACATTGAACTCAAATAAGCCTTGGGGTGTTTGAAATGCAGTTCTCTCTCGATCTTCGGCCTCAACCTCTAATTGATAGTACAGATAGTACAGATAATGTAGAAAAGTATTTCGCTCCCGCCAGCGCGTCCAATGTGTCATCAATCCTCGGAAGAGGATAGGCGTCCTTGACCGTCACGTTATTCAAAGCCCGGTAATCCACACATAAGCGCAGAATCCCATCCTTCTTTCTTACCATCACAATGGGTGAACTCCAGGGGCTTGAAAAAGGTGAAATAACTCCTTGTCCCTGAAGATCCTGGACCATAGTTTCCAGTTGGGGCTTCCAATGTGCAGGTATCCTCCTGGGGTTTACACGAACAGGTGGTTGCGTTCCGGTGTTAATTCGATGTTTGAAATACGTTGTTCTCCCCAAATCACTCTGATGAACTGACAAGATACTCTCGTATTTCTGAAGAAATTTCTCTAACTCATCCCTCTGACTTGCCGCTAAAGTTCGGGATGGTTCTCCAAACAGGGGAAACAGAGGGCCTTTGTGTTTCTTAGTCACACCGTTGTCGTTGGGATCTTGAAGGTCGTACCCAACATTCGAAGTGATCACCTGGTTCACTGAATTCGCTAAAACTGTAAAAACTCCTACAGTGGTCCCCGACTTCAAACGTACGGGTTGATCTGTAACGTTCATCAGTCTCACTGGAATACGCCCGTTGTTAACTGAAACTAGTGCCCTCGCAACAAAAAAACCACTCATTTCCGCATGGATAGAGGTTCCTTCTACCAATCCTTGTCAAGAGAAAGTATCAGGCACTCGGGCTGTTGTCAGAATTTCATGACGCGCTGGTATAGAAAGTGTTTCCATCAGGGGCGGACTGGCCATTGTGGCAAAGTGGCAGAGTGCCACTTGCGCCGGCCATCGAATATTTATTTTTTTCTTTGTTTTTCGGTAGCCTAACGTTAAAGCTCATGCACAACATAGACAAACTGTGGAGTACAAGTAATACCAAAAGAGTTGTTGCCTGTGATTCCGGCGTACCATGTATATCAACTTGTTTATTTGGAATGGTTGTCATTTGAAAAGCCCGGGNCGTAGACATTAAAAGAAAATTCCTTCTCCTTAATCCTAAACGAAGCAACGGTGCAGCCCAAAATGTTCATAGTTTGATTGTTCGCTGTTCTAACCCGAATTGTCACTGGCTCTAAACTTAAGTTTTGCACAAGGTAGGGTTTCACTAATGTGATTGCCGAACCCGAGTCTACAAGCATGGGAACAACCGTCTCACCACAATAACCCTTTACAAAAGCAGCTACATTCACATTCGCCGTGACAAATTCCAGATCAGCTCCTTTGGGGGACGCAACTGGAGACGGAGCCGAACTTCCAGTTACTTGGAGTTTCCCTGCTTCTTGGAATCATCATTCGCCTTGGGTTTGGTGCAGGTTTCCTTCAGATGACCGGGTTCCCCACAATTATAGCAAGTCCTCTGCTTATTCCACTTGTTGCCCGATCTCGGTCTGCTAAAGGAATCCGCCTTCATTTCCTCCATGAATTTCTCAACATTGGAGAATCGCTGCTCCATAAATTTTTCCATGTTAGACAGTCGCTGTTCCATCGTAGTTGACGTTGTGTCCGCTACTTCAGCTGTTGCAGAAGAGTCCATCTCAGCAACAATCTTCACTTTACGGCGAGCTTCTTGTTCGGTGGCCTTCTCGTAACCACGAATAATTTCCACCGCTTTGTCAACTGACAGACCTTGCAAAGCATTCAGTTGCATTCGTAGCTCACGTGTTTCCGCTGAGTCGACTAAACGGTTGACGATCATCCGCTCGTAGCTCACAACGTCCATTGTTGGATAATCTCTTTGTAAAGTGAATCGAAGCTGACTCACGAACTCTAACACAGATTCACCCTTGCTCCTCGTCATCGTGTCAAACTTGCGCTGATACACACTAAGATCAGTTTCTTGAAAAATTTCACTCAGCGCGGCTACTGCGCGAGTATAGTTCGCTTGTGCATCCGTGTCTAAAGCCGAAAAGACTTTCTCTGCACGTCCTCGCAATGACATGGCGAGAAGATCCAATTTTTTTTTAATCACTTAAGTTATTAAACTTCGCATAGCGATCAAAATGCCTACACCACGCTTTCCAATCGTCAATCGTACCACTAGAAAAAAGTTCTGGTGCGAATTTGGGAGGGCGAATTTCGCCAGCATTTGATCCTACGGACTGCGCCATTGTAGCACTCTTGATGCTCAGGTAAAGACTGCCTGTATTAAAGTACATGGCTGCATATTTATACCAGGTCAAGAAAGTAAAAGGTTAATTAGTCAGGTCATGATCGCTTAGTCAACATGATTAGTCAGTTCATGGTCGCTTAGTCAACATGGTCAACGTAGGTCAACCTCTGCATTAGTCACGTAGTCACAGTGTCAAGTCTCAAAGGGAATAAAGGACATAAGGAGGTTACAACTAAACATTAATTATACTACATATGAATTGATTACACGCATGAGTATTTCATCGCCTTTTGTAATCTATAAAAGTTAAATATGATCCTTGCGTTCCGATGTCTCGTTTTTTTAGGGGGGGGGGCTTTTTTTCATTTGCCCCGGGTGCCATTTAGCCTCGTTACGCCACTGCTCATTATAACAACAATGGTTGAATCCACCTTCGCATGCTAATTCGTGTCACGAAAGTCTCGTACAGCTTTCAAAGTCCCCTGAAAGACGAGTCTTTAGTTGAATATTTCCTTCTCGAAAATTCTAAAAATCTAAGTAATTAAACTAGAATTAGATTAAAAAATTACAGAAAATTAAAGGTTACGTGTTAAGCTGAATACTAAGAGGTTAAATTAGGAATTGAATAGTGCCAAAAGCAAACTTACGGAGTAAGTTTTGTATAGCTTTCAGTGTCCTAAAAGACAAGAATCTTTTATTACATCTTTCCTTGTCGAATATTCCAAAAATATAAATAACTCGTAACGAACTTTATTTTACGAATCCGCAACAGTAACGGGACCGTAAACACTGTCCCGAACTCAAACTCCAACTCACCGAGAGACGGTAGGAAGCCCCCGAGGAGAAAGTTACAATATGAAAAAGGCAAGAGTAAAAGGAAAAAGTAAAAGGAAAGAGTAAAAGGAGAGTACAAAGGAAAAGTATAAAAGGAGAGTTTGCTACACTCCTCCCGGGGCAAAAAAAAATTTTGCATCCCCGCAGAAAAAACACATTAAAACACTAAAAACAAAAGTTGTTAGATGCTGGGATCAAAAATAGTTTTTGGTTTAGGACGGGGTCTCAGGAAATAGCGCGCTGAGGTCCGAGGTTCTGGATGAGATTCGTCACGGGCCGGCAAGTCCACTGGCAGTGGTTCTGGATGAGATTCATCGTGGGCTGGTAAGCCCACTGGCAGTGGTTCTTCCGCGGCTTCGCTTCCTTGTAGTTGGGGGGTGTTCTCAACCTCTTCGTCCGGTAAAACGTCCTGGGTCATGGCGTTTTGGGGCGGTATTAACGGAGGGGTCTGACTTGATGGATATACGATGGGATGGCGGTAAACGGGTAGCGGATCTGAATCCTCATTGAGGAGCGGAGCTGCAAAATGTCGAGTCCAGGATGGCACTTCATGTAGTCGCTTCATCCTATTGACGTGTACTACGTCCAACTTCCCATTCACTACATTTTTCACTCTACAGTTTACATCCGAAATCCTGGCCAAAACCTCGTAGGGACCAATCAGTGGCGGCATTTTGGGGGTTTTGGGGGGTGCAATTGCACCCCCTGGCTTCGAAATGTTGCGTTCGATAAAACGAACTCCTGATACATTGACAAGATTTCCGTCCGGGGGAGCTGGGTTTGCACCCCCTAGCCTAAATCTGAAATGCCGCCACTGGGACCAATCCACGCAGGGATGAATTTCTTGCATCGTCCTGGTTTTACTATTTGGTTTCGTAGAAGTACCTTGTCGCCGAGGTGGTACGATGCCTGAGTGGCGCGTTGGTCGTAGTATCTTTGTTGGTGTAGGCTGGCATACGCCAGGTTACGCTTTACCAGGCTGAAGGCTCTCGTTAAATTGTTAGCCACACGGTCTTTGTAGGAGTCAGCACTGGTCCAGGCCGTGTTAACTGGATTGTTAAACAAAATGTCCGTTGGAGGTTAGGATGACGTCCATGCATTAAGAAGAATGGAGTCTCCCGAATAGACTCCTGCACGGAAGTCCTATAAGCAAAAAGGGCGTATGGAATGTGCTTATCCCAGTCGTCGTGCGTCTCCCGGACAAAATGACTTAGCATGTGGGCCAGGGTCTTGTTCCAGTTTTCTACCAGTCCATCGGTTTGCGGGTGGAAACTAGTCGTCCTTATCCGCTGAATGCCCAGAATGCCGTAAACGGACTGAAGAAGTTCCGACATAAAATTTGTGCCCCGATCAGTTAGTATAGTACGGGGAAGTCCATGGCGGCAGAAAACTTGCTCAATGAGGGCTTCAGCGACAGTACATGCCGTTTGATCCGGTAGAGGTATCGCTTATGGGTACCTGTCAAGTAGTCTGATATCACAAGGATATACCGGTTGCCTCTAGATGTAGAAGGAAACGGTCCGAGAATGTCGCAAGCAATCTTATCAAATGGGGCGGCAGTTACCGGTAGCGGGACCATTGGTGCTTTCGGATGGTTGGGTGGTGACTTCCGTGTAGCACAGGAGATGCAGGATTGCAGTAATATTTTATGTCTACGCTCATTCTTGGCCAGTAGAACCGCTCCTGGACCTTGTAGGTTTTCTTTAAACCCAAATGGTCGGCTAATGGGTGATCGTGGAAGGCCTGCATAACCTCGTGGCGCATGGTGGCAGGAAGGACAATCTGGGATTTCACAGCTTGACGTCTTCGTCGACTGGGATGCTCGAACCATCTTCGCAGAATTCCGTTAGAAAGGTAAAATTGCTCTAACCATTCAAAATAACCATAATTTGAGTTTCTACTACCAGATGGCAATGGTCCGTGCAGCTTGTTAACTATTGAACTGCAAAAATCATCGGCTGCTTGAGACTGGCGTAGTCTGGTTAGGTCGATGTCCGTGCCGAGGTGAACTATTTGGGCCCGACTATTAGCAGCACCGGTATCCGGTGGCGGAATTCGACTGAGAGCATCGGCGTTGCCGTTTAATTTCCCAGGGCGATATTCGATGTCAAAGGAATACTCTTGAAGAGTTATTGACCAGCGTAGAAGGCGGGATGAGTTTTCTCTCATTGACATCAACCAGCGTAGGGGAGCATGATCAGTCCTCAGAGCAAAATGTAAACCGAAAATATAGGGCCGGAATTGCTTAACCGCATAAAGGACTCCCAGTGCTTCCTTTTCGACAGTTGCATATTTGAGCTCGTTACCAGAAAGGTTTCGGCTGGCGTAAGCGATGACAACTTCGTTTTCCTCATGTTTTTGAGACAACACAGCTCCGATGGCGTAGTCGGAGGCATCCGTGTGTATAATAAACGGTAAGGAAAAATCCGGGTAAGCAAGAATAGGTTTACTGGTCAGATGTTGCTTTAATTTATGAAACGCCGTTTGTTCTGCAGAGCCCCAAAGGAACTTAATTTCCTTCTTTGTAAGTTGTGTTAAAGGATGGGCAATGCTTGCAAAATTTCGCACGAACCTTCAGTAGTAGCTAGCAAGCCCCAGGAACGACCGAACTTGCTTCGAATTTCGTGGGGCCGGAAAAGTTCGAACCTTCTCTGATTTGGTCTCGTCAGGTCGGACACCATCTCTGGAGACAATATGTACAAGATATGTCACTGAAGGTTTACAAAAACTGCATTTTGACAATTTTAATTTTAAACAGGCGCTTTTTAGTCGTTCGAAAACCTCCTTGAGGTGTCAGATGCTCCTCGAAAGTGGCGCTGTATACGATGACATCGTCTAAATAAACGAGCGCGAATTTGTGTAGGACACCGCTCAGGACCCGTTGCATCAGACGTTGAAATGTCGCCGGGGCATTATTTAGGCCAAACGGAAGTCTGCAGAATTCATAGTGTCCGGAGTAAATCGAGAAAGCAGTCTTTTCTCGGTCCGGCTCGTCGACTTCAACCTGCCAGTAGCCCGAGGCGATATCTAAGGTCATGAAGTATTTGGCTTTGCCCAAAGCCTCCAGAGTGTCCATAATCCTAGGCAATGGATGTTTATCCGGCCTGACGAGGGCATTGAGCCTGCGGAAATCGATGCAGCAGCGCATTTCTCCTGATTTCTTAGGGACCAATACCACTGAGGAACTCCAAGGTGACGAGGACGGGCGGACGACTCCTTGTTCGAGCATGTCCTGCACATGTTTATCGATTATCTGCCGCTGGGTCTCCGGAACCCGGTACGGTCCTTGAAAGATGGGGGCTGCGTCGCCTGTAGTAATCTTGTGCTTCACTAGGGCTGTGTTCCCACTGCTAACCTAACACCGGTGTTGAGTTAGTGTAACCCCGGGTTGGCCTAACACGCGTTTCCATTGGTACTACATACAATATGTAACCGGGTTAGCATTGGTATCGACTTTAACCATAGATTGATACTGAAAATCGTTTAATCGGACTGTATTACCTAAAATCACACTAGAAATTTGTGAACAATTGAAACTCAACAACAACACAAGGAGAAACCGCATCCGAGATTTTTTAAGGACGAAAATGTTACGTTTCTTTTCGTCTATAAGCTAGCATGGAGCTTTTTATCGACCCATCGCTGTGTTAATAACGGAATGTTCCTTTATTTAGCGTACAAAGCATAAAACACTCGTACACTTTCGAATAGAATTATAACGGGTCCAAATAACGCTTGACTTTAACTACGGCTCTGCTTCTTTCGACTCTCTCTCTCTTGCTTGCTCTCTCTCCACTCCCCTGTGCTCGACTACCTTCCTTTCCCTGCTTTCTCCCACCTGACCTAGCCAGCTCTGACGTAGGTCAGATGCCAACAGGTAACCCCCTGGCAGAACTTAACATTCTCCTCCACTAGGGGGGACACTCCTAAGTGACCATAACATCAACAAAACAAAACACAAAACAAAGCAAATTTCACACACGAATCAATCTTCGGAATCACCTGTTAGGGCGTCTTCGTCTCCCACGCGTGCTGATGTACTCCCGCTCCAAAAATCGCATTTCTTCGTCCTCCACTTCCTCCACCTCAGCCGGGACTGCTACCTCCGAAATCTGCTTCAATGCTCCTTCTACTTGCGCTTCTGGTTCTACTTCCTCCAGTTCTTCTTCTTCCGTTTCGTCTTCTTCTGTTTCGCCTTCTTCTGCTGGAACCACCGTCCCCACATCCGGTATAGACTCCTCNCTTGCGCTTCTGGTTCTACTTCCTCCAGTTCTTCTTCTTCCGTTTCGTCTTCTTCTGTTTCGCCTTCTTCTGCTGGAACCACCGTCCCCACATCCGGTATAGACTCCTCCACGTTGAACCGCTCTACTTCGGCCGTCTCAACCCGAGCTGTATCACTTCTATCCGGTCCGGCTCCTCCATCTACCGCGCCACGAAACCCATCTGGGATGCGCCTTAGGTTAGACCCGTGCACCCGCCGCCTAGTTCGTCCCTTCTTGATG